>CAUJRU010000646.1:0-398787 GCA_963277665.1 Viscum album
GACTGGAGATATTTTGGGCATGTATGTTCTGATATATCCAGGATGTGTGTAAGGAAGAAATTGTAAACCATGACTTTGAGGGCCCCTTGAATCGGGAGGGATGGAACAAGGCTTGGAATCCATTAGGTGTACTGAGATAAAGAGGAATCTCCTAGGGACAAAGTTGTCTTTGACTGATGGCCATTTTTTGGGCAACATACGCAGAGCCACTGAGGAATGATGTGAATAGTCAAACAATGGTGTCTGCAAGACACTGGTCTTCCATCTTAGATGGCCTTGGAGGGTTATGGGGATTCAAGATCACTCGAAGCATGGAGTTGGGGGTATGATAGAAGTGTATCTGTACATATTTGGGACTTTTGGGATGTGATTTACTCATGGAATCAGTTGTCCCTTACATAGATCTGGCTCACATGCAGGGTGAGGCATTCATCCCATTTTGGGTTACCCAGCCATTCAACATCGTATGGACAGGATGTGGGGTTCCACTTTGGGAAGGGAATTGTGACATGTGTTTTAGGGTCGTTCTGATCAGACCAAATTCCTGGAATGTTTTTCCATAATGTCACGGTGAATCACTCACTAATATCCTTAATCTCACATGAGATAAGCTCGGTGTGAGAAACCAGGGATTACGAGAAATCCGAGTCATCTCATAAAAATAGAAAAAACAACATTTGCGGTCACTTTAGGCTTAAAAAAATGCTATGCAGTTTAACGTTGTACAACAATGATGATTTTGGCCCAAGAGTTTAATGTCGTGCGGTGTGAACATGACGTTGTGCGGTTTAGATTCATGCAGTGAGAACGATTATACTATCATAAAGATCTTTTATAGATTTGGTTTAAGAACAATCAGGATGTTCTGGATTTCTTTAGATGTGAGTGATTATATAAGGTGTAAACCATAGTCATGGGGGAAACTTGAATCAAGAGGGATGACATGGGGCTTGGAAGCTGTTGGGTGTACTGAGATAGGAGAGGACACTCCTAGGGACAAATTTTCCTTTGATTGACGACTATTTTTGTGGGAAACATATGCAGAGCCTCTAGGGAATGATTTTCATAGTCTTGAAAAGGTGTTTATAGGATATTGGCTTTCCCTCTCATATGGCCTTGACTGATTATGGGAATCCATGTTTTCCCAGAGTATGGAGTTTGAAAAATAGAAAAGATATGTCTGGGAATGTAAAGAATAACCAGACCATGATTAACTATAAACAACATAGAGATTCCACATAGGTCTGACTTATATGTATAAGGGAATTAGGATATTTTGACTTCTCACCAGTGAGGGGAAAGTGCAGGATCTCGTGAAACAGTGAACTGGGCAACACATAACCCTTGAAAATTTTCGCAGTTTATCAACATGCGATTAGGAACATTCATGGACTCCTCGTACAAGTCTGACCTATATATGGGGGAGAAAATGAATTTTCTTTATGGTTTCTAGGTCAGGATGTCAAATCCCAGAGTCACTACATATCCTGAAAGGGTAGTAATCAATCCGCATGTAATTTTTAATGTTCCATTCAAATGTTTTCATGATATTTAGGGACATTTGAGGGATTTTTTTGATGATGGATGGACTGGGATGCTATATCCAGCTGTCACTACGTATCCTGCGAGGGAATGAATCAAGACTCACGTAGTTCTTAATGCTCCCTGTACCGATCCAACTCGTTCCATATGGAGGGACATTTTTGTTTCATTTTCTATGGGTGTCGAGTCTACCACATCTCCGTATAATTTTTTTGCGTAAGAGAATCCTTACTGCTGATCCAGATCTCACATGAATTATACTCGATGTGAGAAATAGGGAGTGGACATAGGGTCTCCTTAGTAAGTGTGGGGGAGGTACAGAATATGATGGGGGTAGTTTTTGTGGGGGTTGGTCCAAGATCGAGGATCGAAGTGTCACTGCGATCTTTCAAGGGTAGGAATCAAGCCATACATTGTTCTGTATGTACCATGTACTGATTTGGCTTGGTCCATGTGTAAGGGAATGTGAGGGTATATTTGTTTTGATGATGGCTGGGCTGGGATGAAAAATCCATACATCACTATGTATCCTTCAAGGGCAGGAATCAAGCCATACATAGTTCGGAATGTACCCTGTACCGATTTGGCTCGATCAAAGGGTAGTGGAATTTTCATTCTATCCATCACTGTTTATAGGCCTACCATGTTACTATTTAGTTTTCTCTCATAATAGAATCCCTACCATTGATCCTAAGCTCATGTGAGTTATAGTCTATGTGATAAACAAGGATTTATAAGGGTTTTCCTTAAAAGATGGGTAGATATGGGGCATGATAGAGGCATTTTTTTGTGTGGGTTGTACCAGGATTTATGATCTAGGCGTCGCTACGTATCTTGTGAGGGTAGGAATCAAGTAGTATGTAGTTCTTTTAGAGATCATGAAGTTAATTTTCATGTGATTATGATGCTTTGTGTCTTGTAGTTTAAAATCTTACAGTGAGGACATGAGTCACAGTTTATTGTCATGTTTTAGGGATGAGTTCCTTACACTTTAACGTCATGTGGAAAGGACAATGATTAATAGTTTAAGGTCATAAAGCTTAGACCATGGCTTCTAGGTATTATAACTCATAGTTTGGGGTCATAGATCTTGGACCTTCGCTTCATGATTCAATTTCATGTTGCAGGGACAAATACCATACAGTTTAACATCATGTGATCAGGAAAACAACTCATAGTTTAAGGTCTTAGAGTTTGGACCTCGACAACACATATTATAACTAATAGTTTAGGGTCATATATTGTGGACCTTAGCGTGGCGTATTTCATGGTATCACTACTCATAGTTTAAGGTATTAGATTTTGGACCTTGACTTGGCATATTGTTACGCGAAAAAATTCTTCAAGAACATTGCGTTTGTTGAAGCCATTATGAGCTTTCCATATATTGATATTAGGGAGTACGCTCTATTGGAATAGACCCTATGTAAGACATTTGTTCCGTCCCACTTTGATTCAAGATTTAGGGTATTCTTTCGGAGTATCATCAGGGTTCTGATGGCTAACACCATTTCTCCTTCGAGGATAGATCAATGGCAGACCATTATGATGAATGCTTGTGCAATCCAATTTTGGTAGATTTCCAAATAGTTAAGAGTGTGAATACTTTTTTCATTTGGCTTCTCCAACTCATCAAACCATCTCTAGGTTTTCTTTTCCATGGAAATTTGATCAAAAATGGCCACACGTAGTGATGTAACATGGATTTCTATAGGCAAAACTGCCTTTGACCCGTATACTAGTTAGTACGGGGTTTCTTAGGTAGCGGTGCGGGTTGTGGTCTGGTAATTCCACAAATCATGACGGAATCTGTCTAGTCATGTTTTCTTATCCTTATCAACTATATTTTGGATTATGTTTGATAGAGTCTTGTTGAAAGCCTCTATTTTCCCATTGGTCGCCACATGGTAGCGGGATGACCCGTTGGCTCTGATTCCATACTCCCACTATAGCTTTTCCATCTCAACAGAGCAAAAATTGGTGCCATTTCCGGAGACTGTTTCCTATCATGTTCACCATTAATTTTTTTTCAACCTATTCTTCATCATTATCCTTTAAAAAAGGTTGGCTTAACCCCATGGGGACTGGGTAATTCACCTATTTCGCACTGCGAAGGAGGTTCCACAGTCAGATACTTCCATAGGGTGATTGCATGGGGTCAAGTACTTGTACAATCAATCCTCCTAAGATATAAATTCCTTGGATAGTCTCCAATGGGTTTATTCGTGGAGCCATGAACGCCCAATGGCCCAAGTATCTATGATTCGTGGACCTCCTTTCCAATGGCATGCAATCATTGATTGATGATTCAACCAATGACACTCAAAGAATCCATTTGTTGAGAGAATGGGAGGTGAGGCTCACCGCACCCTTTCAGGGGAGGATTTTTTCTTATTACGGGACTCTCTTATAGATTTATGTCATGTTCATATGTTCGTGAATCCTTGGTTCATTCCTGGTGAGTGTGTCCACGGGATACCCTTGATTTGAAAGATCATCGTAGGCATGCATATATTTGACGCTATATATGTTATGTTGACATGAGCCATATAATAAAACGATTTGTAGTTTATCGTCATCCAGAAGGGACAGAAGGTGACTTAATGTTGGGATTGCACCCATAATAAGGGATTCCTATGTATCCTCGAGAGGGGAATCAGAACCCACATAGTTCGGATTGCTTTGGGATTATACATGGAAACTTCCCATTTGATGCAGCCTAGTTCGGTGGACCCTTTATGGGAGGGAACACTTTTGAGATCTGGCCTTCAGGTAGGCATCCTACGAATCTTGGTTTAATTAGGAATCATAGTTATCATAGATCAAATTAGCTGTGGATTTTATAATCATCACAAACCTCTAATACCATGTGAGTCATGCTCTGTGTGAGAAACAAGAGTATTTGAAAGATTCAACAAAGAACATGCTTCCTCCCCTGTTGGTGGGGGAGGGAGAACCTACGACGGAAGAGGTCGGGGCGACTGTGGGCGAGGGCATAGATCAATGACCCTTTCAATGTGGAATGACATTGAAAATCATGCAGCTTGGCCTTGGAAAATTGAGGGGTTTCCTCAGTGGGAGGGCCCTAGAATACGTTCCGGGAAGGGAAGGAGTGTCATCCTTGCCAAAGGAGGGAACAAACATAACTCCTTCGACTGATCACTATTCCTCATTGAATTGAAAAGCAAGTGATCCCCCTTAATCCCTAGAACAGAGAGGTTCATGTCAGCATCCCAAGGTTAGACTCCAGGTTACCATGGGAATGTAGACCCGCAGGCATTCCTGAAGCCTAAACCGTTGTGGGTAGAGCCTTCATGACTCTTCTTACCAAGGGTATATAGACTCAAAGGGGCGTACTGATTCACCCGATGGTATGATCATATGGGTCAGGTGGCTTTGTAGGAGGGTTTTTCCTAATGTCGGAGGACTGGTTCAAGGGGGGGGCATGGAGGACTTGACGGTAATGGAAGGCTGAGGTTAAAACTGGAAGAAATAATACTCGAAAACACCCCATTCTGCATACTAGTTTCTTATGAAGGATGGGGGAGGCTCTGCATACCATAGTGGTGTGCGGGAAGAGGGGTCATCCGCATACCGATGAGGTACATGGGCATGGGTATTGTCCACCACGTACCATAATGGTACGTGGCCCATCACTCCACTTTGGGTTCCATCCACGTACTGATCCAGTATGTGACGCTGGGTACAGTCCGCGTAATGGTGCACTACGCGGAGCACCATATTGAAGGAGGCTATGAGGGATTATCATTTATGGGGAATTCATCAATGAGAACTATGTAGTTTACAGTTTCACTATTTAGGCTCGTATTTCAATTATTATTATTCAATTCCCCCATTTTAGGGTTCACAGCTAGTTGTACCTACAGAGAGAGTGGTTCATGATTCAGGCTTTGTCGATGAATCGAGACTAAAGCCAAAGTCTCCTCTAAACTCTTTCTTCTAAACTTTGATTCCCCTTCAGGATTTCATCATTTGTCATTCTTCCTTCTATTGTGCTCGTTTAAAAGAGCATCGGGGAAACTGTATCTGTTGGGCACGCGACACCCTTTGTGGAGGCCCATGAACATATATCTTGACCTGTGGAAGGTTCAGTCAATTCGGGGTTTGCAAAAGCTTTGGTTCTTGATATTAGTTCGTGGAACATTGCCGGTTTGATTCATCCACAATCTGATCAGTTCGTGGGATGATACTTGGATGGGATTCCCGCGCACCACTCCTTCAGTAAAATGGTTCACGGTCCGCCTTGTTCACTGGCCATCACTCTGTGGGCCAGTGTCATGTAGATTTTCCATCGTACCTATTGGTTCTTGATCCAGCTGGTTTGCGTACCTTTCCTAGTGATAGTACGCGGGCCACTTGAAATTCTTTGAAAACTTGAATTCCTTCAAGTTTCATCTGAAATTTTCAACATAACTGGACTCCATTCTCCTTGCTAGACTTGTAGAAGTACCTGCTTCCTTCTACAAGGTGATAGTGGCGGTATTTTCTTCCCTTGGAGGAATTTTAAGGACCCTACAAATTCCCCCCATCGGAATGGGGTTTGTTTGGAATGAAAAGGGCACTATTCTAATGTAGAAGCAGTCCTGAACTGAAATGGTTCACGGTAGAATGGATTGGACCGATATGAGGGGACCACACCTATATATATGGGAACTTTTCATTTTTCTTTTATCATTTATCACAGTGAAAAGCACTCTAAATTTCCCAGGATTCCTATGCTCTTGCGTACTATGCTCCTTGCGAAAATCTCATTCGTGAACCGCTTCGTACGTACCGTGAACCGACCTTCATGAAATTTTTTTGTCAGCATACAATATTTTGGATTTCTAAAACACCTCACGGATGTTTTGCGTACCATGGTTGTACGTGGTGGAATATATCTGTGTACCGTAGTACTAGGTAGGGTTGTTTGTTTGCATCATGGCCATATGCGGTATGACGCCTCTGCACACTATGAAGTATCTGGGATGTGGCTATCACGTACTATTTCTGGGAACAATACATAGAGCCTTATGCGGGCATATTTTGAGTCCTTTAGAAGTTCCTTTATAGCCTTTATCCAACAATTTTTTATTGGACTGAATTTTTTCCGGCTTCTATATCTTCCTATGCAGGCTACAATGGAGGCTTCACAGGATGCTGCTGATGTCACTATTTCTTCTAAGGCTTCTATTACTGCCCCTATTTCCACTAATGCTGAAAGATCGAAGAACATTGTGGCTTTGGTTGACGAAAAAATTTTGGTCTTTCCACTTCACCAATATATGGAGAATCTGCTTACACTGGGCCAACAGGAGTACATAGATTCAAACAGGCTTCCATATTATGGATTTGGTCTTTTGTCTGACACAGTGATCCCAGTGCCAAATCTGACTGATCAGCCGACTGGCTAGATAATTAATAACTCTATACTGAAGGCATTGATTTCTTACAAGGGTAAGTACCTTAAGAGAGATACTACCTATGAGTCTTTTCGGAACTACGCACCTTGAATTTTAGAGGGATTGCATTGAAATCCGGACCAGGTGACCAAATTTTATTAGAGCATCGCGAGGAAGGCTACAGTGAACGAGTAACACAGTTGGTCATCCTGGATGGATCTTCGACATGGGGGCTCGTTCGGCTTGGACTAGGGGTGTCCCTTTTGGGTTCTCTAGAGTTGTGAAGACTATTGAACTGAGTTATAGACTGTGGAACTGTACGAGGCCATTTGGGTTTCTCAGACATACACCCATCATTCTAATGCCCTTATTTCATATCTCTTAAGTAGGTGGAGTCCAGATACCAACACCTTCCATTTGACCCACGGGTAGGTTGGCATTAGTCTTTGGGACATCTGGAAAATTTCAAGAGTCCCTATCATTGAGGATATGTATGATGAATTCCTTCCTCCTCCCTCTATTTGGGATGATGCAGAAAGAACCCCCCCCCCCCCCTTATCCCGGATACTCATCGTCCATGTGAAGGTGCTTCTGAAGGAATGATATCCCTTTCCGAATATGGATGTTCCGTTTGAAGACTGGTTTGGTGCTTTTGTTAAGCATACTGCTCTCCAGCCCGATCCAGAGAGACCAAATTATTTTCCCACCAAAACCACCTAGAGGCGAGTGGGTACTTACTGGCCCACCATGGAAGAGGGGAATTTTTAGAAATGGGGATGGGGGACCATCCCTAACGTTGATTGGTTATATTGACTGGCGGCTTTCTTAGCCATTTTCCTGAGCGGGTGGATTCTACCAGTGTGGGAATCTAGTTGCATGAGAGCCTCAACTTTTATCATGGTTTCTTAGTTGGCCACCAGTAAATGCATAAATTTATCTATCACATTGTTGTCCAAGATTTACAGCCTACTGGGTCGAATCAACGTGGGGGGGCTACCTTATAAGATGACTGGTCCTTTTCAAATTCTTTGGGACTGGATGGGAGCCCACATAAGGGGGTTATTCCTTCATCAATTCCTTACCAATCCCGTATTCCACCCTCTGACTGTATCTTCATATCACTAGCGGTGTCATGCCAGTATCTTGGGCTTCACAAGATAAGTAAGAGGAGAAAACTTAAAAGAATGTTCCGGACTTAATGGTGTGTCTCAACGTTTATGAATGTTTCTCTTACCACCCTTATTATTTCCCCACTGGTACTATTACAAAAAATTCATCTGAAGACTTAATCAACTGAGGATAATTATTTTCTTTTCCAGAAGGAATCTTGGTTGCCCATATCAGAGGGGAACTTATTTTTGATAGCTATTCACCCTACCGATTTAGTCAAAAATTCAATTGCATTCAGAAGTTGTTCCCTACTGCACTTAACAGTGCTCACGAGGAGAAACATCTGATGATATCCTGTCAACTATGGCTAATGTTTACCTGGGATAAAACCCAAATCCAGGGCATAAATTTGTATTATAAGGATTTTGTGCCCTTCATTACCAAGAACAATGCTGAATCCTTGGTTAAATCATATCCTGATTGCCAATTAGCTGACCTGGTGCCTATTGTGACCACATCCAAGGCATCTAAGGAAAATTTAAAGGAGAAGAAAAAGGGAGTTGTTGAACACACGTGACTGGGAAAATTCCTCCAAGGTTCTTTTCACTACCCACTGGTAAAGTTTTGAAAGATGGGGTTATGACCTCACGGGCATCCGAACAAGCCACTGGGGCTACTGCCAGGAGTCCATCATCCATTCCTTCTGAGGCAGATTTTCCGGTGGCCTTGATGAAATGGGACCATCTGAAAGTTCATCCATCTACCCATGACTGGTCTCCTCATGATTTATGAAAGCTCCTTCAGACTAGGGAAGTGGCCCTTACTAGTATTGGCTACATATCAGCACTGACTGACATTTAAATTTATGAGGATCTAGATAGGGTGAGTTATTATCTTAAGGACTTTGAGACACTCATCCACTCTCAAAGAGGTTGTTCTAAGTACTCGCATCGGGTACCTACCATGATACGGTTGGGAACCATTGATGATGATGATGACTTCATTGGATCACCTACTGTGGCTACCATAGAAAAAGTTTCTTACTTGCTCCCATCATTTCATAAATGTTCCTCTTCTTGAGGTCCCGAGTTTCCAGGGACACCTAAGAAACGTTTTATATTGTCAAAACCTACTTCGCTCTCCTGTACCATCCTTCCTGCACTAGCCATCTCAATTATGGACACATTTTCAGAAGCTTGGAGAGTCTGGGATTAATTGAGGCTAAGAACTTCATATGAATATATATGGAGGCTTCTTCGGAGGGAACTCTACGATTTACAGGGTTTTGGGGGATTCATTTCTCCTACCAGTATTTCGGTCGATGAAGAGCCTGATGAGGTGTCTGCTTACTTGATTGAAATGGATAAATGTTTTCACACTCTTTTGTACATGCATTACTAGTCAGACCGCGTCATGTTGATGGTAGTATTCCCACGATTGATGGGAGAGGTTATTATGACCGCAACCTATGGCCTTAAATTCATTTATTATAGAGATGCAGAAAGTTTTTCCATTTCCTTATTATTTTTTTGGGTCTTACCGGGTCTCAAGAAGTGTATTTTCCCCGACTTATTCTTCTGGAGGAACTACGGCTGGGAAGTGCACCCTATCAACGGTAGGGGTACTATAGAAGGATCCCGAGGGGCCTTAGAACACATGGAAGAGGTTATTGTAGAGCCTTATAGGGTGTTTCCTCCTCCATCTCCTATTGGTGATCTTACTTAGGATCCATCCCCCCGGCAGTCAAAGAAACACAAGCAAGCCTCTCAGTTGTCCAAGTGTATTCGATGGGGGGATCACAAGTAATTTTCTATTTATCTAGTGATTTAACCAAGTACCCTTATCTTTTCAACTCACTAGTACATGTATGTACTTTGATGCAGGGCCTACTGGTGACGAGACGATGACTACTCAGGCATCAAAATCTCCTATCCATTTTAGGGTATAGAAAGGCTCACCATCTGTCGCGGCTGATCGAAATAGGGGTTGAGTCTAGTGACAAGCCCCAAGCCATGATTGATCTTGGAGGGGCGTCGAATATAGAGGAACCAATAAATATTAATCGAGAGGCTCTTTCCCGTATAGAGGGAATCACTTCAGATACTAATGTTTTGTCTGCGCAAGGTGGATTTTGGGAAGTCACAATTGGGGAGGCTGATGTTTCGTCCCATCAAAATTTGGAGCGGGCTATCGGGCCCATTTTTCTATTGCTTGAGGGCTACTGTTTTGGCCAACTATGGCTATGGGTCTTTAGTCTTCCAGCATATCCACAAGGCATAATAGATGATTGCAGATGTAGATCCATTTGGTTTAGATAGAGGTACTATTTAGGGGGTGGTAGGTATTGAAGTCATCTCCTCCCTATCTTCCGAATCACAACCACAAGCCTTGGCAATAGAGAATGCCCCTACTTTGTCATTAATTACAATTTTCAGAGACGAGACTGTTGCAGGGTCAAGCCCTGACGTAGTTTCCAAATCAATTCCATCTCTGTTAACATTTATTCCTGACTACATTTCATCATCCGGGAGTGATTCTAAGACTGAATAAGAAATCCTGGTTGATCTTCGTCCCACTTGGAAAAAGGCAAGGAGGAACATTTAGAGATTAATCTCCTAGAATCCACTAGATGAGATACCAGTGAAATTTCCAAAGTTAAACTTCTGTTTTTTAGTCCTTGGTTTTAGGGGATTTAACTATCATGGAATTTTTTACATAGTAATGAAGTTGGTCGCTACTCATGAAGCAACTAGGGTGCTTAAATCTTGACTTTTTGTTGTGGAATCGAGGACATATCTTGCTGCTACACATCAAATTCTCATTGATAAGGCTACCACTCATGTTGGAACAGTTGCAAAGTTTCAAAATGAACTCATCAAGCAAGATTCACTAATATAACAACTTGACCAAGAATTCAAGCAAAAAATCCAGAAACTGGAGTGGCTCAAGCAGGAGTAGTCATGGGTCGTAGCAGTCGTTGAGGAGGGGATATGGAAATTGCACGAGGGAGAAAGGACTAGACTTCAATCCATGAGGGAAGTGGAGGAACTATGAGCGATTGAAGAAGTAAAGACTGTAATTTTATTGAAGCTTCGCCATTACATTGAGGAGTCGCACCAATCGTTGATGATACTCTGCCACTTTGTCGAACGTCTCTTATTATGGAAATGTCTTGCTTACAAGGAGAGGCTTCAGGATATGGATTCTCACCACATATTTTTCTTGGAATAAATAGAACCAATTTTCCTTTGAATTATTCATCTTTTCATTTTCCTGACATGTCAAATGATCATAATCAATCGTGTAAACATAATTTCAATTAGGTAATAATTTTAAACCATGATTAGTAAACTGGAATAATCGAAATGGGCTCTAATTTTTTCTTATGTCACGGGACTCAAAAGCATAGTTCGACTATTTCAAAGGTTTTATGGAACACCTCACAAAATTTTGTGTCTTTTTTATTATTAGCCTAATTTTTTCCTTAGCCTGGTAGGCATAGGCTTAGCTGGCATAACATGACGTTTTCTTAGGCTTCCCTTTGTGTGTTTTCAACCTAACAAGATTTACAACTTTTTTTAAGGAACCATTACTCAAATTTTACCAAGAGGTACCTTCTATAGATTTTCCTTCTGGTAACTATGGAGTCTTTTTCACTAGTAGTTTACAGTACTTCCAATCAAACATATTACTGACGTTTTAGGTTGAACAACTTTGACCAAACCTAACGGAGTATGGACCTAACTCGGGATCGTTAGCCAAGAATATTCTAGTATCCTTTAGACATGGATTAAGGGTTTTTCTTGACCCTTAATTTGTGAATTTGGACATGAATGAGGCTCAAGATCCATTTTAAGCGTACAGAGGTAGGAAATGAATCTCCTGGGGATGAATTTTACTTTGATTGATGGAAATTATTATAGGCAACATATGCAAGGCCTTCAGGGCATGATGTGCATAGTCAAACAAAGGTGTCTGTAGGAAACTAGACTTCCATATCTGATGACCTTGTGGGATTATTAAGCCTTTTGAATTTATTTTTTCGAGATCCAAAGTAGGTTCCTGGCCTGAGTAGTGGTGTGTGAAGTCATTAGGGACTTTTATATCAGCATGGAGTAGGTAACTGATCCTGCATTGTTCTTACTCATGAAAGGGATTACTCGAGAATGATAAGTTCATTTAAAAGTCTTTTTTTTATGTCAGGTGAATTTATAAAGAGGAAGGTATGTAAGCTATTATCCCAAAGTTTTCCAAATATGGGGGTTTGATAGGACATGAATGTCATTTTAGCATACGAGAGCTGGAAAGGACTCTCATGGGGACGAATTTGTATTTGATTGACAGACATTTTTATGGGCAACATATGGAGAGCCTCTAGGGCATGATGTGCATTGTCAAACAAAGGTGTCTGCAGGACACTGGCCTTCCATCTCCGATGGCTATGGTAGATTATGGAGATTGGGAACTTTTGGAATACGGTATGTGACATTTGACAATGGGTGAACCTGAACATGAAAAGGGGTATTTTAGCTGAATTTATCCTGGAAATGAGTGGGGTACTATTATTTTGTATGCGGATCAACTTCACGCAGATGGATGAGGTATCATTAGAAACCTCAAAAGAGACTGGAGATATTTTGGGCATGTATGTTCTGATATATCCAGGATGTGTGTAAGGAAGAAATTGTAAACCATGACTTTGAGGGCCCTTGAATCGGGAGGGATGGAACAAGGCTTGGAATCCATTAGGTGTACTGAGATAAAAGAGGAATCTCCTAGGGACAAAGTTGTCTTTGACTGATGGCCATTTTTTTGGGCAACATACGCAGAGCCACCGAGGAATGATGTGAATAGTCAAACAATGGTGTCTGCAAGACACTGGTCTTCCATCTTAGATGGCCTTGGAGGGTTATGGGGATTCAAGATCACTCGAAGCATGGAGTTGGGGGTATGATAGAAGTGTATCTGTACATATTTGGGACTTTTGGGATGTGATTTACTCATGGAATCAGTTGTCCCTTACATAGATCTGGCTCACATGCAGGGTGAGGCATTCATCCCATTTTGGGTTACCCGGCCATTCAACATCGTATGGACAGGATGTGGGGTTCCACTTTGGGAAGGGAATTGTGACATGTGTTTTAGGGTCGTTCTGATCAGACCAAATTCCTGGAATGTTTTTCCATAATGTCACGGTGAATCACTCACTAATATCCTTAATCTCACATGAGATAAGCTCAGTGTGAGAAACCAGGGATTACGAGAAATCCGAGTCATCTCATAAAAATAGAAAAAACAACATTTGCGGTCACTTTAGGCTTAAAAAAATGCTATGAAGTTTAACGTTGTACAACAATGATGATTTTGGCCCAAGAGTTTAATGTCGTGCGGTGTGAACATGACGTTGTGCGGTTTAGATTCATGCAGTGAGAACGATTATACTATCATAAAGATCTTTTATAGATTTGGTTTAAGAACAATCAGGATGTTCTGGATTTCTTTAGATGTGAGTGATTATATAAGGTGTAAACCATAGTCATGGGGGAAACTTGAATCAGGAGGGATGACATGGGGCTTGGAAGCTGTTGGGTGTACTGAGATAGGAGAGGACACTCCTAGGGACAAATTTTCCTTTCATTGACGACTATTTTTGTGGGAAACATATGCAGAGCCTCTAGGGAATGATTTTCATAGTCTTGAAAAGGTGTTTATAGGATATTGGCTTTACCTCTCATATGGCCTTGACTGATTATGGGAATCCATGTTTTCCCAGAGTATGGAGTTTGAAAAATAGAAAAGATATGTCTGGGAATGTAAAGAATAACCAGACCATGATTAACTATAAACAACATAGAGATTCCACATAGGTCTGACTTATATGTATAAGGGAATTAGGATATTTTGACTTCTCATCAGTGAGGGGAAAGTGCAGGATCTCGTGAAACAGTGAACTGGGCAACACATAACCCTTGAAAATTTTCGCAGTTTATCAACATGCGATTAGGAACATTCATGGACTCCTCGTACAAGTCTGACCTATATATGGGGGAGAAAATGAATTTTCTTTATGGTTTCTAGGTCAGGATGTCAAATCCCAGAGTCACTACATATCCTGAAAGGGTAGTAATCAATCCGCATGTAATTTTTAATGTTCCATTCAAATGTTTTCATGATATTTAGGGACATTTGAGGGATTTTTTTGATGATGGATGGACTGGGATGCTATATCCAGCTGTCACTACGTATCCTGCGAGGGAATGAATCAAGACTCACGTAGTTCTTAATGCTCCCTGTACCGATCCAACTCGTTCCATATGGAGGGACATTTTTGTTTCATTTTCTATGGGTGTCGAGTCTACCACATCTCCGTATAATTTTTTTGCGTAAGAGAATCCTTACTGCTAATCCAGATCTCACATGAATTATACTCGATGTGAGAAATAGGGAGTGGACATAGGGTCTCCTTAGTAAGTGTGGGGGAGGTACAGAATATGATGGGGGTAGTTTTTGTGGGGGTTGGTCCAAGATCGAGGATCGAAGTGTCACTGCGATCTTTCAAGGGTAGGAATCAAGCCATACATTGTTCTGTATGTACCATGTACTGATTTGGCTTGGTCCATGTGTAAGGGAATGTGAGGGTATATTTGTTTTGATGATGGCTGGGCTGGGATGAAAAATCCAGACATCACTATGTATCCTTCAAGGGCAGGAATCAAGCCATACATAGTTCGGAATGTACCCTGTACCGATTTGGCTCGATCAAAGGGTAGTGGAATTTTCATTCTATCCATCACTGTTTATAGGCCTACCATGTTACTATTTAGTTTTCTCTCATAATAGAATCCCTACCATTGATCCTAAGCTCATGTGAGTTATAGTCTATGTGATAAACAAGGATTTATAAGGGTTTTCCTTAAAAGATGGGTAGATATGGGGCATGATAGAGGCATTTTTTTGTGTGGGTTGTACCAGGATTTATGATCTAGGCGTCGCTACGTATCTTGTGAGGGTAGGAATCAAGTAGTATGTAGTTCTTTTAGAGATCATGAAGTTAATTTTCATGTGATTATGATGCTTTGTGTCTTGTAGTTTAAAATCTTACAGTGAGGACATGAGTCACAGTTTATTGTCATGTTTTAGGGATGAGTTCCTTACAGTTTAACGTCATGTGGAAAGGACAATGATTAATAGTTTAAGGTCATAAAGCTTAGACCATGGCTTCTAGGTATTATAACTCATAGTTTGGGGTCATAGATCTTGGACCTTCGCTTCATGATTCAATTTCATGTTGCAGGGACAAATACCATACAGTTTAACATCATGTGATCAGGAAAACAACTCATAGTTTAAGGTCTTAGAGTTTGGACCTCGACAACACATATTATAACTAATAGTTTAGGGTCATATATTGTGGACCTTAGCGTGGCGTATTTCATGGTATCACTACTCATAGTTTAAGGTATTAGATTTTGGACCTTGACTTGGCATATTGTTACGCGAAATACTTCTTCAAGAACATTGCGTTTGTTGAAGCCATTATGAGCTTTCCATATATTGATATTAGGGAGTACGCTCTATTGGAATAGACCCTATGTAAGACATTTGTTCCGTCCCACTTTGATTCAAGATTTAGGGTATTCTTTCGGAGTATCATCAGGGTTCTGATGGCTAACACCATTTCTCCTTCGAGGATAGATCAATGGTAGACCATTATGATGAATGCTTGTGCAATCCAATTTTGGTAGATTTCCAAATAGTTAAGAGTGTGAATACTTTTTTCATTTGGCTTCTCCAACTCATCAAACCATCTCTAGGTTTTCTTTTCCATGGAAATTTGATCAAAAATGGCCACACGTAGTGATGTAACATGGATTTCTATAGGCAAAACTGCCTTTGACCCGTATACTAGTTAGTACGGGGTTTCTTAGGTAGCGGTGCGGGTTGTGGTCTGGTAATTCCACAAAGCATGACGGAATCTGTCTAGTCATGTTTTCTTATCCTTATCAACTATATTTTGGATTATGTTTGATAGATTCTTGTTGAAAGCCTCTATTTTCCCATTGGTCGCCACATGGTAGCGGGATGACCCGTTGGCTCTGATTCCATACTCCCACTATAGCTTTTCCATCTCAACAGAGCAAAAATTGGTGCCACTGCCCATCAGTATTGTATGAGGGATTCCCAATCTGGTAATGATGTTGGACTTCACAATGAAAATGATGTTTGTCGCCCCAACTTCTTTAAGGTGGTTGGATTTGGCCCATTTGGAAAAGAAGTCGGTCGCTGTGAGTATGGGCATGAATTATCTGGTTATGGCATGAGGATATGATCCCACAACATCCATCCCCCAGGGGACGAATGGACTTGAGTACTTAGCTGTATGAAGTAACTCTGGGGGTGATGTATGAAATTGGCATGAACATGGTAGGAATGAGTCTTCTTGGTGAATATGGAACAATCCGTTATCATAGTGGGTTAGTAATACCCGGGCCATCATATTTGATGAGAGAGCTTGGTTTCTTATTGGTGCACTCCACAATACCCAACATCTACTTCTTTCATGACGACAATAGTCTCTTCTTCATCAATGCACCATAAAAAGAATATGTCAAGGCCTCGTTTGTAGAGAACCTTTTCTTGGTTTATCCCATTGTACAAGGCAAAATTGACTGCCCGTCTTTAGACCTTCTCATTTCTATCCCTATCTGGTTGAAGTTCCCCATTATGAAGGTAACTTGTAATGGGAATCATCCAATCGGTGGTATGGCCATGGGGCTCAGCAACAGGATTAATTTTGTTGATTTCCTCCGTAATTCTATGGATAAATGGAAAGATTATCTGGCTGTGGGAAATGCTAATGACTCTTTCATCCTAGTCTGGATCGGCGAAGGATGTGGCCACATTTCCTGAAGTGTCAGCTTGAGAATTTTGTGACCAGGGGACATAGGTCAAAGTTAGTTCTGATGGGAATTATTCCATCTGTTCTCAAACATGGTTCATCAAGGGAACCAATACTTCTTTCATGATGGCATAGTCACCATTAACCTATTTTATGACTAGCTCATAATCTCCCTTTATTTTCTGGTGTTTGGATTGCACATGACGTTCCATTTCCAAGCCTACAATGAGAGCCTGGTATTCTTCTTCATTATTGTTATACCCTTCTAAAAGTAGGAAAGAGTAAGGCAAGACGGAATTTTCAGGGGATACAAGTATAATTCTCAGCACCAATTTGTTGAGCTTAGGATCCTCAATCATTTTACTTGTAGGGATTCCAGAGGCATCATCGAAGTATAATTCCCATGTCTGGGGGTCCTCCTGAATAGAAAACACTTCTTCATTCGGATGTTTGTAATCCAACGGTGTTGTTTTTTCCAAGGGGTGCCCGTCCAAGAAGTCTACTAATGTCTGGCCTTTGATGGCCTTCTAAGGAATGTACTATATGTCAAACTGTTGTAGGATGACCTCCCATCATGACAGGTTCCCATTTATCATGGGAAGATTGAGGATATATTTGATAGAGTTGCAGTGGGAAATCATTTGGACCTCATGGTGTTGTAGATAATGCCTGAGTTTCTGAATTGAGAAGATTAGTGTGAGGTAGTTATTTTCAATTTTTGAATACTGAGATTCAACATCAATCATTTTTTGACTGGGGTAATAGGGGATTTTATCGCTGCCAACATCATTATTCTATGAAAGAAAGGCACCTAATGACCGTTGCAGGGTGGTAACGTACAATATGAGTAGTCTCCCCCCAACTGTTGGCATCAGCACCAGTGCGATTAGGAGATATATTTTGATATTTTTGAACACTGCTTAGAAATCCTTATCCCACACATATGTAACTCCTTTCTTCATGAGACTGGTGAAAGGTAAACTTTTACCTGATAGGTTGCCTATGAAGCACAAAATTTATGTGAGGTTCCCTTGGAGACCTCTAAACTTAGTGAAGTTGCGAGGTGGTGACATGAGAAGGATGAATTTTATCTTATAGGCGTTGAATTCGATGTTGTGATGGTGTATGATGAAGCTGAGGAAATTTTCCAAGGTAACACTGATAAAACACTATTTTGTTGAATATTTTATTGAAATAAATGATATAATTTCCTCAAATTGTGTTAAATATGTTTATTTATAAAATATTTGGGATTTGATCATTCATTTGAAAATTTGGTGATAATTCCAGTTTTACCATTAATAGTGCACTGTAGTATTTCGAAGATAAATATTTTTATATTAATTATTTGAATTTGAAATTTTGTAACAGTGTTTATAACGTAATTTTATACAACTTTTATTCAGGACACTAGAGCTAAAGAGTGCATTTGGATGAAGTAAATGGGACATTAATACAATGGTGGGCTGGACTCGGCAGAATGGACATGGGTTCTGTATTCGTGCAATATCGTCTTCATACGGGATTTTATTAAGCCCAAATATTGAGGACTGCTCTGGGACTTGATTTGGAACAAATAATCCTTCTGGAAGGCCGGTCAATTCACGCGATTTGGAGGTCAACTAGGCGGTGCAACTGGGAATAAAATATTTGGCCGAGTTTTTCATTTCACACTTAAAAAGTTATGTAACCCTAGCCCCCACAAACTCTATTTAAAGGGGGTTTTAACTCTTTGGGAGGGATGTTCGAGGATTTTGAAAGGTTTTTCCGAAAGGGTGTTCCTTGGGATCCCCTCACAACTCTTGGAAGAAGTCAGAATTTTTGAAAACCTCTCTTCCAAAAAGGCTCTCCTCTCCCACCTCTTCTTTGTATTTCTTTTATTTCATGTTTGTTTCTTGAATTTTTCTTCAAATAATCTTATGTGTTCTTTCCTTTTCTTCTTCTATTAATCTTCTTAATTGGGTTGGAATCAAGAGTGGAGACAATATTGGGTTCTACCCTTCCAATCCTTTGCTTATGCAAAACGTCTCCACGATGACTGCACCGCCCATGGAAGAGTAGTTCTTTTTAGTAATTGATCGACCTCTATCCTTATTCATTTAATTATTTTGAATCATTGAGATACTTTAATTAAAATAATATTATCCATGAATTGTGTTTTTAAATTGTATGAAACTAAGCAAGCAATTCTACAATTAACACAAAACACGCGAGGTCGGGAATTGTGTAAATTGTGAGAGCGCGATCTTAATCGGTAATACAAGACCACATGGGATAAATTTGTAGAGTTCAAATATAATCCCTAAACACAATTCATACTCATTTCCAGAATGGATATGTGATATAATTAACCACTGACCATAAGCTATCCTTATAACAACAATCAAAGCAGGGTGTTGCGATTGCGTGTTCCGAAGCTAGCCTAGGGTTTAAGTAATTTCATCTTTGTGGTTAAGTTAACTCTCATAGGGTTCGAGGGATAAAAAATAAGGGGATAATAATTAAGTGGATATTTATTTAAATGATAATGATTAATAATTTAATGAAGTGGTAGAGTTAGATCGATTACACCATTTAAAATAGATTTCTAAAAAAAACATCTTCTTGTTGTGTCATTTTAATCGAAATTCATTTCAAAAATAAAAACAAAAAAATATACAAACTTCTTCTAGCAAACTTCTTCTAGATTCATAAACTATAACAAACCCCAATCCTTTAAAGTAGTGTTTTTTTTATATTCTATTTTATTTTATTATAATACCTTTAATAAGTTGTTAAATTCACTTCCTCCTTTGAGAGATGACCTTGGTCAGCCACTCTGCTGCACCTAAGTACCCCAAAATCACTAATCATTTGAGGGCTCCCATGAGAGCGCTCTTTAAAATTGGCGTCATTGCCGGGGACTCAAGTAATTTATTCAACCATTTAGAGGTATTTCTTTTATTTTTCATTTTATTATTTTCTTCACCCCTCTCTTTCATCTTTCCCCTTTCTCAAGTTTTCATTTTTTTCATCCTCTTCTTTTCTTTTTGGACCATCAACTCAAACTTCTCATTTTTATTTTACTATGGTCCACTTTCTTTCTTTTCATTTTAATTTGATTTATGACATGAACTAATCCCAAAGATCACTTAGATCTTGACCCTGATACTGAACATAGTCTTACGGATCGAATCAGACATTCTCAGTCTACGGGATGTTTCAATATTCGACCAGTTGGTGAATTCCTCTCTTCTTGAAACATTGAAATTGGAAGCAATTCAAATTCAAACATAAAAGAGGAACCAATGGCTGGAAATAATGGAAATGAACTTAATAGAACCATTCGAGAATTGGATGCACCATATATTAACTATCAACCAAATTGTATTGAATACCCAAACCTCGAATCGGACTATAAATTGAAATCTGGATTAATTCAACTTCTTCCAAAGTTTCATGGATTATCTGGTGAGGATCCCAATAAACACCTTAAGGAATTTAATGTGGTTTGCTCAAACTTAAAACCAAGAAATGTTTCTGAAGATCAAATAAAATTAAGAGCATTCCCATTATCACTTGATGGAGCTGCAAATGATTGTATGTACTATTTACAACCTGAAGATGTAACATGTTGGAATGATTTGAAACGTCTTTTCTTACAAAGACTTTTTCCAGCAACAAGGACCACATCCATTCGAAAGAAGATATCTCGGATCAAGCAAGCCCAAGGGGAGTCAATGTATTAGTACTGGGAGCAATTCAAGAAGTTGTGTGCAAGCTGCCCACATCACCAAATCAGTGAGAAATTAGTCATCCAATAATTCTATGAAGGACTTACACACATGAAGAGGAGCATGGTGGATACTGCGGCTGCAGGAGCATTGGTGGATAGGACACCAGTAGCTGCACGTGAATTGATTGACAAGATGGCCCAAAACTCCCAACAATTCAGCGATAGAGGTACACTAAATGTTCGAGGAGTACGTCAGGTAAGTCCTTCTTCCCTTGAAAGTCGTTTGATTGATACCAAGTTTGAAGAATTTAACACTATGGTGAGGCAAATTTATTTGGCACAAAAGACATCTCTACCCCCTCCTTCAAGGCCTTGTGGAATTTGCACTGATATAAGGCATCCAACTGACTGTTTCCCCCCAACTACAAGAAACAGAAGATTGTGCAGCAGTATTCCTAGGGAGACCATTTCAGCAGCAAAAACAACCATATCCCCAAAAGAAGTTTGATTCATTTGCTCCAACATACAACCAAGGGTGGAAAGATCAATCGTACATGAGGTATGGCTCTAGACAACAACAAAGGCCACCCTTTCAACAAAACTTCCAGCAGCGTCCGCCTTACCAGCAGGGTTTCCAACAACCCCAAAGGAGATTTGAAGCCCAAGCATCAGCAAGCCAGCACTAAGGGAATCCCCCACCAAAGGTAGATTCTAACACTGATGACCTTTTGAAGAAAATTGTTCTTAATCAACAGAATGAGCTAAAGAGTCAAGGTTCGGAGCTGAGGGAGTTGAAGACTCAAATGAGCCAGATTGCCACAGCCCTCCATGAACTTGTAAGTAAGAATTCCGGAAATCTACCTTCCCAACCCACACTAAATCCAAAGGGGAATGTTAGTGCCATCACATTGAGAAGTGGGAAGCAAATTAACGAAACATCTGTACCTACCATTCCACCGGGATTCACCTCAACTCCGGAGCAGCCGCATTCCAAACCAACTGATGAGAAATACAAGGAGAAAGATAAAGGTAAGAAAAAGATTGATGATGTTCCTCCTAAACCCCTTCCTTTTCCCAACAGGGTTTTCCAAACCAAGAATATGGCTGAAGAAGCAATGAAAAAGGAGGTTTCGGATACATTCAAGATTGTGGAGATCAACATTCCTCTACTTGAAGCCATTAAGAAAATTCCAAGGTATGCGAAATTCTTAAAAGAACTTTGTACCAATCGAAGAGGGCTCAAGGGAAATGAGAGGATCAACCTTGGAAGGAATTTCTCAGCACTCATTACACCAACTATAGCAATGCCAATAAAGTGCAAGGATCCCGGGACATTCACCATCCGATGTACCGTAGGAGAGTTGCACTTCTCTGATGCTCTTTGTGATTTGGAAGCTTCCATAAATGTGATGAATCACTCTGTATTCTCTTCCTTGCAGGTTGGTGAGTTGAAGCCAACAAGAGTAGTGGTGCAGTTGGAAAATAGAGCTACAACATATCCAGCGGGAGTCCTTGAGGATGTACTTGTCTGGGTAAGAGACATGATCTTCCCAGCAGATTTCTACGTGCTTAACATGGAGGACGATCAGGCAATTTCTCATTCCCCCATTATCTTAGGTAGACCCTTCCTCAAAACTGCAAAAACTATCATAAATGTCAATGAGGGTACACTTTCCATGGAATTTGGGGATGAAGTTGTGATATTTAATGTTATGGACTCCATTAAGTACCCCTCTGAGGACCATTCTGCTTTTGTTATCTCCCATTTTGAACCACCAAGTAAAAACTCCATGGATTTTGATTATCCTATGCTTAGGGAGATTATGAGTATTGGTTCTGGTTTAATGTCTAAGAGAACTTCCACACCTATTTCTAATGAACAAGACTCTCTAAGATTTGATTTTGAAATGGATTCATATCCTGATATTGATCATGTGAACTCTGATTATGACATGGATATTGAGTATGCTGATGGATTTGGTGCTTTATTCTCTGATTATGATGATTTCTGTTCTAATACTGATGTTCATTGTGCAGATATGTCTGTTGCATCAATTTCTCCATCCATACATCACCCCCCTACATTGGAACTCAAGCCATTTCCCCCAAATCTTAAATATGCATACTTGTTGAGCGGTGATAGATTACATGTTATCATTGATAACAATCTCTCTTTTGAATATGAAGAAAAACTTTTGAATCTATTGAGAGATAACATTAGGCCAATGGGTTGGACATTGGCAGACATATCAGGTATTAGCCCCTCCATTTGCATGCATAGGATTCTCTTGGAGGATGGGGCTAAACTGGTGAGACAACCACAAAGGAGACTCAATCCCAACCTCCTAGAAGTTGTTAAAAAAGAAGTTGCGAAATTGCTCGAGGCAGGTATAATCTTTTCCATTCCAGATTCTCAGTGGGTAAGTCCAATTCAGGTTGTGCCTAAGAAGAGTGGTGTTACTGTTGTTAAAAATGAGAAAGATGAGTTAGTTCCAATGAGGGTGCAAAACAGTTGGCGTGTGTGTATTGATTATAGGAAACTAAATCATTCCACTCGCAAAGACCATTTCCCCTCCCATTTATGGATCAGATGCTTGAGAGACTAGCTGGGAAAACACACTATTGTTTCTTGGGTGGATTTTCTGGATATTTTCAGGTTCTTATAGCTCTGGAGGATCAGGAGAAGACTACATTCACCTGTCTATTTGGCACATTTTCCTACCGGAGGATGCCATTTGGACTTTGCAGCGCCCCAGGTACCTTCCAGAGATTCATGGTGAGTATTCTTTCTAATTTTATTGAGACCTGCATGGAGGTATTTATGGATGATTTTACAGTGTATGGATCCTCATTTTATGAATGTCTAAATAGTTTTGGAAAGGTATTGAATCGTTGTATTGAGAAGAATCTGGTCCTAAACTTTGAAAAGTGTCATTTCATGGTAGAGCATGGCATTGTCTTAGGGCATGTAGTGTCAAAACATGGGATAGAGGTTGATAGATCAAAGGTAGATATTATTTCATCCTTACCATATCCTTCATGTGTGTGTGATGTTAGATATTTCCTAGGTCATGCAGGATTTTATCGGCGCTTCATCAAATATTTTAGTAAGATTTCTCTTCCTATGTTAATATTAATTCAAAAGGATTCTGATTTTGTGTTTGATGTTTCTTGCAGGAATTCATTCGATGAGCTAAAACAACATCTGACCACTCCACCTATCATACAACCCCCACGGTGGGAGATTCCTTTTGATCTTATGTGTGATTCCTCCAACTTCGCAGTTGGAGCTGTCTTATCTCAGAGGGTGGAAGGACGTTCACATGTGATTGCCTATGCATAAAGGACATTGTATTCAGCCCAATCAAACTACACTACCACAGAAAAGGAGTTTCTTGCTATCATATTTGCTTTAGATAAATTCTGTTCATATTTATTGGGATCTAAAGTAGTTGTTTTTTCTGACCATGCAGCTCTGAGGTACCTCTTGAAGAATCCAGATGCAAAGCCATGACTTATCCGTTGGATACTCCTTATTCAAGAGTTTGACATCGAGATAAAGGAAAAAAAGGGGTCATAAAACTTGGTGGCAGACCACATGAGTAGGCTTACTCACACACTAGAGGATGACACCTTGGACCAGGTACCACATCGGGACACTTTCCCCGATGAGCATCTCTATACCATCTCAGGTACGCATCCTTGGTATGTTGATTTAGTTAATTACATTGTTTCCTCTGAAATCCTAGCAAATTTGAAGAAGCATCAAGTCCAAAAATTAAAAAGTGAGTCTAGGTATTATGTGTGGGATGATCCTTACCTCTGGCGCATGTGTAGTGGCCAAGTTATTAGGAGGTGTATTCCTGATCATGATTTTGAGTCTTTTTTTCAATTCTGTCATACACTTTTATGTGGTGGGAACTTTGGACCCCAACGGATAGCTAGGAAAGTTTTGGACTCTGGATTATATTGGCCTAGTTTATTCCATGATGCCCATGTGTTTTTTAAGTCATGCTCTCGTTGCCAACACACTGGGAATATTTCTAGGAGACATGAGATGCCCCAACAACCCATACTATTTTGTGAGATTTTTGATGTGTGGGGAATTGATTTTATGGGTCCTTTTCCAAGTTCATATGGTTTCTTGTATATTTTGGTTTCTGTTGATTATGTGAGCAAATGGGTGGAGGCCAAGGCCACCAAGACTGATGATTCTCATGTTGTTGTGGATTTTGTGAAGGCACAGATTTTTTACAGGTTTGGAGTACCAAAGGTCATCATCAGTGACCAAGGGAGACACTTTTGCAATAGGAATTTTTCTTCCCTCCTTCGAATGTATGGGGTGACACACAAAACCTCAACACCATACCACCCCCAAACAAATGGTCAGGCTGAGGTTTCAAATAGTCAGTTGAAACAAATATTGGAGAAAATCGTGCAGCCAAATAGGAAGGATTGGAGCAAGTGCTTGGATGATGCATTGTGGGCTTATAGGACAGCATACAAGACACCAATTAGTATGTCCCCATTTCTAATTGTTTTTGGGAAAGCGTGTCATCTTTCCGTGGAAGTTGATCATCGAGCTTATTGGGCTATAAAGAAATGCAACATGGATTTGGCCCAAGGTGGAATCCAAAGGAAGCTGCAAATTCAAGAGCTTGAGGAGATTAGATTGTATTCATATGAGAACTCAAGGCTCTACAAGGAAAGATCAAAATAAGCTCATGATAGAATGATCCAACAAAGGGAATTTCATGTGGGAGATAAAGTCCTTCTCTATAGTTCACGACTAAAGCTGATGCCTGGTAAGTTGCGTTCCAGATGGTTAGGTCCTTATATTGTATCTAATGTTTTTCCTTATGGTGCAGTGGAGATCACACAATAGGACACTGGAAGGAGCTTTACAGTCAATGGGCAACGTTTGAAGAGATACATTGAGGGACTTCCTACTGATGCAGTGGATTTTATCACACTGCATGACCCCATCATCCCTTGAGCACATCAGGCTGTTCCTAACCCTTTCACATTTATATTATTTGTCCTATTTAAAAATTCTGTATTTCATGTGCATATATCATCTCATGGGTTCACATTGAGGACAATGCAATATTTTAAGTGTGGTAGAGGGAACCTTTTAGTTTAGTAATTTCAATTGTTTTCCAGTTTAAAAAAAACCAAAAAAAATTGTGTGTTTTTCAAATTTTGTGTATTTATTTTACAATTTTTGTTTTTTTTTTAACTTTTGAGCTGAAATGATTCTCATCACCATTTTTAAATCCATATCAATAAGTTAAACAATTTACCCTTTGAAACTAAGCATAAATTAATGCTGAAATGACTTTGTTTCAAGTTCAAATATTTAGTAATTTCATGAAAGGTACACTGAATTTTGAATCCCATGCCACATCTCACTGCCTTTATATTTGAAATCACTTTCTTGTGAGACTTCTAAACCATTATTTTCATATTCATTACATTCTCCTCACTTATTGAGAGAACCAAACCATGCTTGATTTAACCATAATTTGATCTATTCCTGTCAAAACTTGAGGGTTTGGGGTACTTATGTTTAAATGATTGAGGCATTTGTTTGGTATTAAAGCCCCTATTTCAAAGAATCCTTTTTTATAATGGCCCACCTTGAATATTTAATCCTTATATCCCTTAGAAGCCATGAACAGCCTGTTAGGTTAGCCACATTACAAGCCAATTTTCCCTATCCAACCAACTCTTGAAGTGAAATTGCATAATATAGTTGAGCTTAAGTGTGCGGGAATCTATCTTGTGTTGTGCCACCACATTCTGTGATACTTTGGGTGGAAAATTAAATTCTGAAGAGATTCATTTTCTACTGAAGAAAGTCATTATATTTAAAGTTGTGCCTTTTCTGGAGCTTTCATGACAAGTGAAGTTGTCCCTTTTCTGGAGCTTCTAATTGAGGTGGAAAGTTGTGCCCATCTAAAGCTTTCAAGAAAATCATGTTTGAGAGGATTGAAATTTTTGATGCTAAAATGATGAATGGTGTAAACCTTTCATGACTTTTCATGATGATGGATCTAAATTGAAACTATGGGGATTCAGGACAAGACCATATTTAAGTGAAAATTAGATTAATGAAATTTTTTTTCAAAAAGAGTCAAGCCCTCCTCATTCAGCCTCAAAATTTTTCACATCTAAATCCTATCAATCGAAAGCCACAGAACAACCCTGAAAAGTCCTCATGATAAAAATATGTCTTTGACTCACATCGGGTGGCGATGTAGGAATCGATCAAGCCTATGGTGACCCTTGTATGAGTTTGGATGAGAAAGACATCGCAAAAAAATTGATATTTGAGTGATGAGAGAAAATTCAAGCGAGGTAAGTGTTTTGTTCATGGGAGGATAAATGAAGTGGAAATATATTGAATGATATTAATAGAGAACTTGAAATAAGGTTTTTTATTAGGCATGATAACTTTTGATTCTTGGTGCGGAATTGATGGATCCCAATGATATGTGATTTAAAATTGGTTCTGATTTGATATTGATGTTTACTTGACATGAGGTTTTTCCCAGGAGTGCAAAAGGGTAAGTGTGGGGGAGTTCATAAAACATTATTTTGTTGAATATTTTATTGATAATAAATGATATAATTTCCTCACATTGTGTTAAATATGTTTATTTATAAAATATTTGGGATTTGATCATTCATTTGAAAATTTGGTGAAAATTCCAGTTTAACCCTTGATAGTGCACTGTAGTATTTCAAAGATAAATATTTTTATATTTATTATTTGAATTTTCAATTTTTTAACAGTTTTTCTCACTTAATGTTCTACAACTTTTATTCAGGACACTAGTGCTAAAGAGTGAATTTGGATGGAGTAAATGGGCCATTAATCCAATGGTGGGCTGGACTCGGCAGAATGGACATGGGTTCTGTATTTGGGCCATATCTTCTTTCATACGGGCTTGGATTAAGCCCAAATTTTGAGGAAAGCTCGAGGATCTGATTTGGAACATATCATCCTTCTGGAAGGCCGATCAATTCACGCGTTTTCGAGGTCAACTAGGCGGTTTAACTGGGAATAAAATATTTGGCCGAGTTTTTCATTTCACACATAAAAAGTTATGTAACCCTAGCCATCACAAACGCTATTTAAAGGGGGTTTTAACTCCTTGGGAGGGCTGGTAGAGGCTTTTTGAAGTTTTGGACGAAAGGGTGTCTCTTGGGATCCCCTCACAACTCTTGGAAGAAGTAAGCCTTTGTGCAAACCTCTCTTCCCAAAATGCTCTCCTCTCCAACCTCTTCTTTGTATTTCTTTTATTTCATGTTTGATTCTTGAATTTTTCTTCAAATAATCTTCTGTGTTCTTTCCTTTTCTTCTTCTCTTAATATTTTTAATTGGGTTGGAATCAAGAGTGGATACAAGATTGGGTTCTACCCTTTCAATCCTTTTCTTATGCAAAACGTCTCCATGATGACTACACCGCCCATGGAAGAGTAGTTCTTTTTAGTAATCGATCGACATCTATCCTTCTTCATTTAATTATTTTGAATCATTGAGCTACTATAATTCACTTAATATGATCCATGAATTTTATTTTTAAATTGTAAGAAACTAATCAAGCAATTGAATAATTAACACAAAACATGCGAGGTTGGGAATTGTGTAAATTGTGAGAGCGCAATCTTAATCGGTAATACAAGACCACACGGGATAAATTTGTAGAGTACAAATATAATCCCTAAACACAATTCATCCTCATTTCCAGAATGGATATGTTCTCTAATTTACCACTGGCCATAATCTATCCTTATAACAAAAATCAAAGCAGGGCGCTGCGATTGCGTGTTCTGAAGCTAGCCTAGGGTTTAAGTAATTTCATCTTTGTGGTTAAGTTAACTCTCGTAGGGTTCGAGGGATAACAAATTATGGGATCATAATTAAGTGGATATTGATTTAAATTATAATGATTAATAAGTGAATGAAGTGTTATAGGTAGATCGATTATGCCTTTTAAAATATATTTCTAAAAAAACATCTTCTTGTTGTGTCATTTTAATCGAAATTCATTTCAAAACTAAAAACAAAAAAATATAAAATCTTCTTCCAGTGAACTTCATCTATATTCATAAACTATAACAAACCCCAATTCTTTAAAGTAGTGTTTTTATTCTATTATATTTTTTTTAATACCTTTAATAAGTTGTTAAATTCACTTCCTCCTTTGAGAGACGACCTTGGTCAGCCACTCTGCTTCACCTAAGTACACCAAAATCACTAATCATTTGATGGAGCCCACGACAGTGCTCATTCAAACACCAAAGGCTGATTTTAGGGGATTAATTATTAAACTGCATTGCCATAGTTTTTTGAAGAAAGCTTCAAGATCATCCAGGTGGTTCGAGCGATGTCGTGATTTAACCCCTAGATCATCAACATAACATTCAACTCAATTTCCTAAGAAGGGCTTCACGATGTGATGAATGGTGCACTGATATGTAGTGCCAACTTTTTTTAGACCAAAGGTCATCATGTTATAACAAAAAACACCCTAAGGGGCCCTAAAAGTGGTAGCTTCTTCATCTCCTCAGGAAATTCAAATTTGATTGTATGTAGAATAGATGTTCATGAAAGAGAGGGCTTCATATCCATCTTTTGCATCGATCAACATTTATGTGATCAAGATGGAGAAATTGTCTTTTTGGAAATGTCAGTTAAGGTCCCTAAAGAGAATGCAGATTATAATCTATCCATTCTTATTTTTGATAGGGACTATGTTTTCCTTCCAGATCAGATACTGGAACTCCCGTATGAAGTTGGTTTTGATCATCTTGTCAAATTTAGTATCTATTTTGGCAGCATGCATTGGGTGGGTCCTTCTGGATACCTACTTATAGTCCTGATGATCTTATGGTAAGCCCAGATGATGACTGGAAACCTCATGATCAAGGCCTGGCATTTCAGTGTAGTTCTAAGAAAACACGTCTCTATTCTGCTTTAGGAAGGAGGTGTATGCCTCCTTCTCCTCGATAGGCATATCCACAATGATTAGAGTGGGATTAGGGTCATCTTTAGTGCCCATATTTATCTCATTAAGTTTATCAATTATGGTGGAGAAACCTTCTTCAAATGATGGAGGGGCATCTTTGAGGTCTTCTTGCTATTCTTCTTCTTCGTCGTCGTCTTCATCTTCTTCCTCTTGTAATAGAGAGAGGATTTTTGAGATGAACTATCCAATGTTAGGACATATATTTTCTTCTGCTTTAGAGAATGAGGCTATGGAAATTAAATGTCCCATGGATGGGATGAGAGCATCTCAATTAGAACTTTTTCTAACCTCATGGGAGTCAGCTCACTTTTCTGTGTCTTTAGACTTGGTGGCTGTAACAGATATCATGCAGACAATTGGGTCTACATCTAGACTTTCACTTATGCATTGAAATTGGGTGATGGGTAGTACATACTCTTCCCCAAGATTTTGGAGGGGGTCGGAGAGAGCCATTTCTGATAAATTTAGGGTAGTAATCCAATCAATATCATTGGCTGAAAGATGTTTTTATTCTAATTCAAAGAACCCTGCTTCGATATAGTGTGAATTACAAGACTCAAACCGGGATTTATCATCATACAATGTCCCATTTTTCCAATTAGTGCAATATTTGATTCACTGATGGTATGATGACGAAATTGTAGTGTGCTGATGTAACCAGGGCCTCCCTAATAGGACATTGAAGGACGTACCTTTTCGTACTACCAGGAACTCAGAATTCGATATGACGTTTCTGAGCCAAGTTTTATGCTTGATTTTTTTCCATCAGTTTCTACTCACTTTTTTCATATCCCAGCAGATTTGTGGTGTAGGGTGTCAAAATGTCTTCAGCATTTCCATGTCAACGAAGTGTCCGCAATGGGAGGAGGTTAACTCAAGATCCATTGTCAATGAAGACCCTCCAGACATCAATTACATTTATCTTACCGGACACATATAAGAGTTTTATATTCCCTAGCATGATGGTTTCATCATCCCTGTGTATGAATGATATGGTGACATAACATTCTTCGGGATTGGTATTTGTCCGATAGACTTCGACTGCTTCCACTTCAGCCTTGAACTCCTGGGTACTTATTAAGGCTTCGAGGAGTGTGTCCCTAAGATCTACGAACTGGCTTAACACATCCAAGAACGAAAATTTTGCTGGTACTGAAGCTAAGTGATTTAGAATATCATACTTCTACTCTAAAGGTTGGTGCTTCCTAGCTTGGGGTATCTCATTCAAATACACGTTAGAGGTTGGGGCTTTGTACGCAGATGCTTAGACCTCCATAGCCAGGGCCAGTGGTGTTGTGGTCCTTTTCGAACTCGACCGAACTGGTCCGCCCGAATGCCTTGGTAGATTTGACATTTTTTCTTCCCCGAATGGATATTCAAATATAATTGGGCATGGATTTCTTCCAATAGGGGTGGATGAAAATTCCGGTTCTTATTGAGTATACCATAGGGTCCTCCCATGAGTTTTTTTCAATGTTAACATTTTGAATTAAAGTGTGGTTGGGAATTTTCCTCCTACCATGATCGTGCCTTCCAAGAAACCTATGGCCTCTACGACCTCTTCCTTTGACTCTCCGTCTAGGTAGGGGGGATTTGGTTTTGTGGCCATAGGCTCCATCTGAGAAGGGGTCCTTTAAATTAATGTCATTAATGGATCCAAATATCAGTTCTCGATCTGACTGTCACCTTTTAATAGTGTCGTTTTGTGGGGCGGTGCCCATTGTACCTTTGGCGGGGTGGTTCCCATTGTACCAAGTCTATTGGAATGAATTCAGAAAGCATAAACATTGATTTCTTCTATGGTATCATCTCATACTCTTCCTTATGTTTTCTTCCCTTCTGGCCTTTAGAGGACCATGGGGCCGAGGAGGATTGTTGTGTTGTATTGAGAGATTTTGGGGGCACATTTAGTTGTTTCAACTGTGCCTAGAAGATACCATGAGCTCGGTTGATGGTCTTTCGGGTCATCCAATTTTCAAAAATTTGATCCTTCATTCTAGAAACTATTTTCCATTCCTCTTATTCTCTTGGGTCTAAGGTTGAAACATACACCACTTGTGTTTGTGGTAGGCCCAAACCAAGTTTCCTAGAATCCACCATCTTGTGCAGGAGACAGTTGAAAATAAAGCATTCATGCATGATGTGTCCTAGTATCTGGTGATAGAGACAATAATTTTTATGGTCATAGAGACCCACTTTATCAACTCAAGTTGGCTCTGGTAGCCAGAGAAAATTTCAATTCATAGAATCTATGAAATAGCTGCGGACCTGGTTGTCTCAGAATGGGTAAACATTATTTATTCGTTCATCAAAATGGTTTCTTTTAGAACCCCATTGCTCATATTTCCTATGTGACAGAAGCTGCTTCAGCTTTTCCTGTTCTTTTACTAGGGGCTGATGGGGCCACTTGGGACTTAAGATTAGTCCATTTCAAGGAGTATTATATCCTTTGGTAAATGGAAGAGAATTATTAAAACCCACTTGTGTACTTTATCGGGATGAGTGGCAATTGCAATTCATTCTGAATGTTATCGATGCACATGGTGAGCATCTCATCCGGGGGGAGCGGTCGGTTTAGGGAATAATTCAGGCCCTTCTATCTGGAAATGATGTCTGAGACTCTTTCATTCCCTCACTATTTGAAGTAAATGGGATCACTCAAAATCACCTATGGAAGTGTTGAACTGAACTGAAAGAGAAACTATCACCAGATGTGTTCCAAGCCTGTGATTGAATTGGTTGGCAGGCTAGTATACCATACAAATGCCGATCCCTACAGGGTTCATACTAAGCACCTATGTTTTACTACTTATTGATACTCCAGAGTTCCCATCATAGGGACATAATAATAGGCATAGTGCATTAAATGCTTCTTCAATTCCCACAAGAAATTGAATACTAGGAATACTGGATTTCTGAAGTTTGGTGGTGGTGGAACATTGCTTACCCAATCATGGTAGGGTTTGCGATCTAGTTGTATCATAGTGCGCAACCCCTCCATGGGTTCTAGTGCAGATGTTAACTGCTCGAAGGTGTTAAATATCTCTTGATGTATATCCTATCGGTCTTGAGCTTGAGTTGGTTCCACAGTGGTCAAGACTGGGCATGTCGGTGTTGTTGGAACTTGTGGTGGATACCATGCTGGGAATATCATTTGTGGGTTTTTCTGAATATATTCTGGCTACCTTCCCAGTGTGTGGATGTCTTGGTGTCCTTCTAAGGTTGGGTTGAACAGACCTCAGATCTTGGCTTCATTCACCAGGATGAGTGCCTATGGAAATGGAACCTCTTATGAGAGCACCTATTGGCGTTCTGTGGGGGGAACACATCCGGCGAGATTTCACCCTCAACACAACTCGACATTAATTCACATGAGCTCTTTCATTTCATCCTACTGTTTGGTGAACCGTTCCTTGAGGGTGAGGGGCACATCCTCAGGGGGAGGAGGAGGTAAGTCATAGACGACGTTGGATTTATTGTTCTCCTTGTTGGGGTTTCATGAGGGAGGTATTGATATATTAACTGAGGGGGGCCTAGATTTAGGACTGCTCTTCGGTTCTCAGAATTCACACCATCAAGCTCAGTGTGGGATGCATCTAGGAGGGAACCATCTTCCTTCGCGTCTTCTCCCTCTGTTCTATTTCCTGTGAGATATGTGATGTTTACATTTACCACGTTCACTGAGGCATACCACATTTGGGGTGGTGTACCTGGTGATGAATGTTAGGAAGGATTTCTACATCCTTTGTTAGACTTTATCCTTCCATTCTTATGGTACTCTTCAGTTTTCATGGAAAATATTGACCTGAAGGGAGCCCTTGGTCTTTAGTCATTACGATTTCATCTTCATTTCAAAAATTAAGAGACGTAGATGAAATTAAAAAAGGAATATCCAAAAGAGTGATATTATACTTATGAAATTACTATCAAGTAATTATATCTTCTAGAATGATTTTTAAATAAAATTTTATCCTATTATGACTATTTCTGATGATATCAATGACCTTTTTAAGACCTACATGGTCTATGGTTTTTTTTGTCATTAAACTTATCTTGAGAATATTTCTATCACTCTCTATAAGTTCTTTGGGATTAATTTTCCCTTCCAATTACATCTTTTATTTTTCAAGCAATGTTTTCCCTATGTTGAAACCTTTTTATGCATTACTTCAGGTAATCTTTATGTATCCAAATATTCATTTTTATGGGAAGTATTGTTATTCATTTGTATGATGTAGATTTCTATTTATGAATTACAAAATGTTAAACCATAGATGAATGATACGAATTTTGAGGATGAAATTCATTTTAAGGGTTATATAATGTAACACACCTAGTGTTTTTATGGAATATATTTTAAAAAAAATTATTTCTTTGATAGATTTTATTGCATGTAATATATATTTTAGATGAACCATGAAAAATTAATAAAATATTATATGTCCATTTTTAAAAAGAAATTAAATTAGTATGAATTAATAAGAATAAATTATTTATGAAATAAATATCCAACTCAATATGAATTTTTTTTTAAGTGCACAAAAAATAATCACAAAATATTTAGTACAGACATTTTAATTTTCTAAAATAAGATTTCTTCAAAAATGTGTTTGTCTTATTTTTATGAGTCTATATTAATTTCTATAAGTTATAAGAAATTTATTTTTAAAATTAGATTTTTTTTAATTCATCATTTAAAAATTATATTTGAATATTTTTTATGAATTTTACGAAAAGATATATGTTTTAAGGAAGAGTGAAAAATACTGAGTTTTATTAAATATATATATATTATTTTAATGTTTTGAAATGTTAAAATTATGTTTTGGATGTCTTACAAATTATTATTATTTGATTTATATATAAAATAATCCAGCTATAATTTTTGAATTTTATTTTATACTTGAATTTAGTATAAAAATATTTTATATTTAAAAGCCTGTTTTTCCCAAAAAAATGTTATTTGCTGCACTTTTTCTAGATCTATTTTAAATTCTACTAATATCATGTTTTGAATTTCAAAAAATGAAAACCGTATTTGGAATTAGTTTATCAAAATGTATTAAACCGTTCACTTATAGTTTTTTTCAATATTAACAGCATCCTTAGTAAAAAAAATTATGTTTGTAAAGGGTAAAATTGGTTAATGTGGATTAAAAAAAGTGATAAGGCCATAATTTATTATCCGATTTCTTACTAGATTAAGTTAATTATATCCTTAACACTTAAGGTTTTTAATTGATTTTTTAATGGACACTTGTCCCTAAAAATGACATATATATATTATTCAAATCAGGGAAATACATAAAATGTCACTTTCTTTGTCATAAATTTCACTTATGTGTCCAAATGGGGACAAAAGTATGAAATTAATGAATATAAGGGTCCATTTTGAACTTAATAAAATTATTTTCATGGTATAAATTTATTTATGATTTTTTGGGACCACTTGGATTATATTATAACCATTATAATATTTTATTTAAAGAAAAGTCTAAGATGTCACATTCATGTTTTGATAACAATAAAATTTTTAATATGGGGTTATTCAGATAATATGTTCAACAGTAAATATTATTTTGAAATATAAAAGATTTATCTTTGTTCTGCTTCTGAGGTGGCACGTTTCGGGTATGCAGAAATGGTTCGATGAGGATCATCACCCGTCCATTTTTCCGGATATGATTTCCTATCATGTTCATCATTTCTTTTGATTCAATCCATTCAGCATCATTATTCTTTAAAGAAGGTTGGATTAATCCCATAGGGACTGTGAGATTCACCTCTTTCACATTGGGAAGAAGTTTCCATAGTCATATTCTTCCCATGGGAGATTACATGGGGTTAAGTACTTGTTAAATCGGTCCTCCTTTGATATTACTTTCTCGAAAGGTCTCCAAAGGGTTTATTCATGGAGCCAAGAATGCCCAACGACCCTGGTATCCATGATTCAGGGACCGTCTTTCCAAAGGAAGGCTCTCATTGATTGATGATTCAGCCAATGATACTTAAGGAATCTATTGGTCAAGAGGATGGGAGGTCACGCTCACCTCACCCTTTCGGGGGAGGATTGTTACCTATTTTGGGACTCTCTTATATATTTAAGTCATGTTCATATGTTTATGAATCCATGGTTCATTCATGAAGAGTTTTTCCATAGGATACCCTTGATTTTCAAGATTGTCGTAGGCAAGCATATATTAGACGCTACAAAGGTGATGCTAAAATGAGCAATATAGTAAGGTGATTTAGAGTTTATCGTCATACAGGGGGGATGGAAGGTGACATAATGTTGGGATCAGCCCCATAAGAAGGGATTTCTACATATCCTCAAGATGGGAATCAGAAGCCACAAAGTTCAGATTGGTTGGGGCTTAAACATGGAAGCTACCCATTTTAGGGGGCATGGTTGGGTGGACCCTTTATGAGAGGGCACCCTTTTGAGATCGATCCTTCATGTATGTTTCCTTTGTATCCTAGTTTAATCAGGAATAAGGGTTATCATAATTCATATTGGATGTGGATGTTGTAATCATCACAAACCTATAAGCCCATGTGAGTCATGCTCTATGTGAGAAACAATAGGATTTCAAAGATTCAACAAATCACATGTTTCCTCCCCAATTGGTGGGGGAGGTAGAGCCTACGATGAAAGAAGTTGGGGCAACCATGGGTGAGGGTACCGAGCAATGACCTTTCAATGTGGAATGGCATTGAATTTCATGCATCTCAGCCTCATAAAATTGGGGAGTTACCTCAGTGGGAGGACCCTAGAATATGTTCTGCGAAGAGGAGGAGTGACATCCTCTCCAAAGGGGAGAAAAAACATAACTCTTTCGACTGATCACAATTCCTCATTGAATGAAAAAAAAAGTGATCAACCTTAATCCCTAGAGTTGGGAGGTTCATGTCAGCATCCCAAGGTTGGACTCTAGGTTACCATGGGAATGTAGACCAACAGGAATTCCCAAAGGTTGAACTGTTGTGGGGAGAGCCTTTGTGACTCTGCTTACCATGGGTATGTAGACTCAAAGGGGCGTGCTGATGCAGCCGATGGTTTGATCATATGGGTCCAGTGGCTTTGGAGGAGGCCTTTTACTAACATTATAGGACTGGTTTGTAGAGGGACCATGGTGGACTGGATGGTAATGGAAGGGTGTGGTTGGAACTGAAGGAAATACTACCTAAAAACACCTCATTCCACATACTGGTTTCATATGCGAGATGGCGGAGGTTCCGCATAACGTTGTTGTGTGTGGGTAGAGGGGTTGTCCGCGTACCAATGCGGTATGTAGGAATGGTTGTAGTCCACCACGTACCATAGTGGTATTCATCCCATCAGCCAGCTTTGAGTTCTATCCCCGTACTGATGTAGTACACATTTCCAAGTTTAGTCCATGTCGTGGTGCACTATGTGTAGAACCATATTGAAGGAGGGTTAAGAAGATTATTGTTCATGGGGAATTCATTTGTGAGAAGCATGTAGTTTTTGGTTTCACAATTTAACTTCATGGTTCAATTATTATCTTTTAATTCCCCCATTTTATGGTTCACGGCCTACGGGACCTACAGAGAGAGTGGTTCATGATTCAGGCTTCATCGATGAATCCTGACTGAAGCTAGAGTCTTATCCAAAGTCTTTCTTCCAACATATGATTCCCCTTAAATCTTTCATTGTATGTCCCTTGTACTTATATTATTCTCCTCTTGTAGATCATCATGGAAATTGTATCTATTGGGAAAGTGACATCGTTTGTAGAGGCACATGAACAGATATCCTGACACAAAAAAGACTATGTCAATTTGGGGTTTTCGAAGGCTTCAGTTCATGATAATGGTTCTCAAAACCCTGCTGGTTCACTTTGTCTAAAAATTGATTAGTTTGTGGGATTGTACGTGGATGGGCTTCTCACACAAAAGTCCTTCAGCGACGCGGTTTGCAGTCTGCCTTGTTCACTAGCCACCACACTGCAGGCCAGTGTCTTGGATATCGTCCCACATACCTGTTGGTTCGTGATCTAGCTGGTTCGTGTACGTTTCCCATTGGTGGTATGCAGGCTACTTGAAATTATTTTAATACATTAATTCCTTCAAGTTTCTTCTGAAATTTGCAATTTGATTTGAGTCCATTCACCTTTATAGACTTGCAAGAGTACTTTCTTCCTTATGCAAAGCGATTGTGGGGATATTTTATTTCCTAGGAAGAATTTTCAAGACCTTAAAATCATCATCATGGAAATTTATTTATAATTTTTTTGAATTAAATAATTACCATAAATGTTTACACAATGTTGAAGTTGTAATTATTCAATTAATAGAAAAATGGAATAAATGATAAAAAATATATTAAAATAATATAATTTTAGTTATTTAAGCTGATCCCAAAATTATTTTTATGACCATAAAATGTTTGGGATATTATAAAATAATTAGTTAGAATTATAAAAGTTAACTTGATATTTTTAAAATTTCAAAATAATGAATAGTATAAAAATTGACAATAATGATATTTTATCGGACTGCTATTTTATAAAATTATTTACAAAAAAATCTTTAACAAATAAAAAGTGATTACAATATAGTCTAAAAAATTATAAGAAAAAAATTTATGGTCCAACTTCCACCATATAAGTAAAAATTACAACCTTTTAATATTAAAAACATATTATCATAGTTAAAATTAAAATATGTTAATTAGGGGTTAATAAAAATGAGTAGGTTTAAAATAAAACAAAACACTATCTAAAATAATTTTGTTGATTAGATTAAAACCTTATATTATCTTATCTTTGAATACATTTTCATTTGGTCGTATTTGGAAATAAAATAAATTTTTTATAACTTAATCTTTTTGGAAATTTCAAAAGTACCCCTCTCCTCAAATATTAAAGGGCACATCCTCCCCCATTTCATTACACCACTCTGAGACTTCTAGCTTGACCATATACTGCCAATTTCTCTAACAAGTTTTCCTATTCACATTATAGATGTGATTGTCTTCTCAAAAGGCCAAATGTAGATCCCTCTAGAGAGATATAAAGTAAAAAATTTGAAGCAGAGGAGGTTTTAATGTGAAAGAAGAAAGGAAATACTTGAGGTGAGGGTTTATTTCAAAATATCATAATTATTTAGGTTATTTATGTTTAAGTATCAATTGGGGAATGTTAATTTTACAAGACTATGTTTTCGAAAAAATATTCAAAGTGTATTTTACTATTCTATAACATATGTTTAAATTCATTTTTAAACAAGCTTGACTTTTTACAAAATGGTATGAACAGAATATTTTTAGCATTTTCAAGAAAGGGTGCATTATGAATTTTATGAGAGAAATATGCAAGGAGTGTTTTTCTAAAATTATACGACTTGGGTGACTTTTCCCACCATCATGTTGCCTTATTTATTTTAATATTACTATACAATCTTGTAGGGTTATTTTGATAGACGATTTGTTCCTTTGAAGTTGCAAGGATTTTCCAAAATATATTTTCAAAATGAAAATGATATTTTCCTCAATAATTATTTCATGTTATATTTAAAATCATTTTCCATCTATGAAAACATTATTTTATGTTACTTATCTTGTACTGTGGATAATATCCAAGGATACCAGCCTAATTATTTCTATGGATGGTTTATGTTTTTGATGGAATGATGTTTATAAATTTCATTACTTTTCAGTGAGTTATGATATGATAAAAAATTTATAAAACTCATTTCTTTTCATGGGTTCTGATATGATCAATGATTTATATTTTAAAGGCACACAGATTTATGGTTTTTATTATGTGAGGGTAGGGACCTATATCTCCCTACAATGCATTAAGTAAAAATTTATATCTCATGAGATAGAAAGGGTTGGAATGGGGAGCGAACTCTGTTCAGTATGACAAGGATGGGGTAGCGAGTGAACCAAGTTTAGTAAGATTGGGATGGAATAGGGAGTGAACCCAATTCAGTATGACATGGCTAGAATTAGGAGTGAACCCAATTCAATAGCATAGATATGGAATGGGAATTGAACCTGGTTTAATATAGAACTTTTTCCTATATGATGGTATTGGCAGGGATCCTTGACAAATTATGAAACCATTTTCTATGATAATGTGTATGCCATGAATTCCATGTCTTATGCCAATGTTTTTCTATCATGGCTCATGTTCCTTGATTTCTTTTTGATTCATGACTTATAAAATATTACACCAGTCAATATTATGATCTTTGATTTGAAGGGTATAATTTTTAAATTGTATGTTAATGTTCAAATACCCTAATAATCATATTATGCATATGAAATCATTTTTATCTACATTGTTTACCCTTATAGAGCATCTGATGACACCCTTTATTATGTTTCATTCCACTAGGATTTAGATAAAGATATTAAATATGATATTTAAAAAAGGGTTATAGTTTTGAAGGAAATAAGAATAAGATGATATAGAAATTTTATGAACGAGTTGGTTATGATTCCATGTTTCTAAAGACACTAGAGCTATATGGTTTTAGTGTGGATTTTTTATGTTATATAATTTATATTCATCTAAAACAATGTAAAATATATTAATGAAAAGTATGGGATGTTATATGCTTTCCATAAGATAGACATGACAAAATAAATAATTTTTAGTGAGATATCAACCTCACTATTTTAGGAATGACTACAAAACTCAATGTTTCCTTCAAAATAAGCATATATTGAGATTATCAATAATATAAACAATTTACTCCAAATATTATTACTTATATGGTTATAATGAATTGTTTTTCCATAAAAGTAACTTTCACAAATTTATTCTCATGACCATGTTTCCTACTAAATACAAAAACATAAATGGTTATACAGAATCATGATAATATCGTATAAAATTAATTAACCATCATATGAACATAAAATATCAATAATATTATTTATTATCCTATTACACCTTTATTTCAACCAAATTTTGTTTCAACTGTGATATAATTTTTTTAACCTATAACCCCTTTAGTATTAAATAGTTTTCTATAAGTTTTCTTTTCTTAATATCAACAACATAATCCCTAAAGATTACTAAAACCTTGTCTCATTCAAAATGAGATTAACCAAGCATAAAAAGAATATATTTTATATTATTTCCATAATTTAAAGTTTAAATATCATAAATAAATTCACAATAGAGGTACCCAAGGGTTTATTATCTATAGTTATTAATTACATAAATGTATTATAACATATTATTTCTTTAACATATCCTAGAAAATCCTCCACATTAAACTTCTCACATTATTCTGCATATAATTTCTTGAGGAAATGGTAATCAAAATAATGAGTGTAATAAAACTACCTATAATGGAAAATCTTATCAATGATTCTTATAGGTTTAGATCAAAATCGTAAGAGAAAACATTAATACATGAGAATTATATAATTAAAAGGGAAATCAAATTGTAATAGTTTTCCATAAGGCCTCATATAATATTGTATAACCTCAAAATGATCATCTTGAAAGCATTAAAATACCATTGAAAAAGAATGCAGAAAATAAAACAATAATCATGAGAAATGGATTATAACAAAGGCATTTGACATAACATATAAATATGGAAAAATCATAAGCACATGAATTCATAAAAATTTGAACATAGCTAATGAAAACCATGTTTATATATAATGTTTTTTGTAAACATAACTACAATCATTCTCAAAAATATTTTTTTGAGAAAATATGGCTCAATAAGGCCAATGAATAAATTTTTTAATAAAGCTAATGACAATTATGTCTACAAAAAACATGAGATATAAAATATTATCCAATGCATAAGAGATATATATCAGACCAATCCATAAAATAATGATAAAACATACATATATGTACCACATGAAATAATTCATATATATCATCATAAAAATTCCATGTAAAGAATATAGATTACATAAAATTTACAAATGATATCAGATAAAATAAATTTAAGTATTTTTTTGATTAATTCCAATAATTTAATCACCTAGATGAAGTATATCATAATATAAATTAGATAATAATTTATAAAATATAACACCATAGGTGAAATATCTTCTACTAATAAAGAGTAAAATGTATGCAAAATCATAAAGTGTTTTTATAAATATTTTTTAAAATTTCTAGGCACATTAAAATATCATTTTTGAGAAGTTAACAAGTATATAGTTTTTGAAAAAATTACTTCCAAACAATCCAAAATAATGGAACTATTAAATGAATCAAATTTTTAAAAATAATGTAGAGTAGAAGATACAAAATATATAAAAGAGAAAAGAAAAGACTCTTTAGTATTTTGATACAGTTTTTTAGAAAACCAACTTCAATAAAAGTGTTATAAAATTTCCATTTTAAAAGAGATAAATAGATATATAAAGTATAAATAAGATTAAAAATATTTATATTTGGAAATAGGAAAACAAAATATTGGTGGTAGGAAAGAATTTGGACGTGGAGGGGAATGAACCAATAGTGAGGATGAAAATTATTCTCAACGAAATTGTACTTTTATAAATAATGAAATCCCCAAAAGAAGAATATTTGACCTGAAAATTTAATTTCCCTATAGGGATTGAGAAACTAAAATATTAAATAAATAAACATACGAATATAAATAGAATTTGAAGATAATTTTAAAGGAAGAAGTATTATAATCCAATGAAATGAAAATTTAGTCACCAAAAACCTTTTCGAATTTGATAATAAAAATGGAAATTGATAACGAAAGTGAAAAATTGAAATGGAATATAAAATTCCAAGAAAAAAAAATATTTATGAAAAATGGTTCACATATAAAGTATATATACTAAATGAATGAAAATAGGGGAATAATGTAAAAAATGACTATAAGAATGAAAGTTTATATGGATAACCGTTATATTTATAGTAATTTTAATTTTAAATGGAAATAATTTATAAAAAATTGATAATAGAAATTATAGTATAAAACCATAAAGACATGGAGGAAAAGCTTCAGAAAGAAAACCAAATAAGTTAAAGGAAACAATTAATCATGTGGGAAATGTAAAAAATATATTCCTTTTAAACGTTTTTAAAGGCAACAAATGTTAGTAGAAAATGACTTTAAGAAATATTTGATGTATAGAAAATTAATTACACAAAATATGTAATATGTACATGATGGAAATAAAATGTGTGGGGTTTTAGATATATATAATAGTTAACTTTATAAAATATAAATTTTTATATAGGCAATATTTATTTAAAAGTGATATTAGAAATGAAATCCTAATAATATTATATTTTATGTTTTAAGAATCAATAGAAAATGGTATTATGAGAAAGAAATAAAATTAAACATAAAAATAATAGGAATTAAAATATAATAAAATCATTATTTATAATGTTCCCAACTTATAATAATTAATTTCAATGAAAATAATGATAAATCAATGAAAGGAAGTTTTTTAAACTAAAATAATTGACATGGATTCCTTCTTGGTTTGATTTTATATAACCACTGGTATAATAAACTAAGACTCATTAATAATATATTTCATAACCATATTTATGCATATTACTATTTATATATTCATTTTAATTAATTTATAATATAGTTATTAATTAATTTTAGTTTATATGGATCATCTATTTTTTTATCATAATAGTTGTTCTTTATTTATTTTCGTTTTTTGATCTCAATCATACTTCCATGGTCATAAGTTAATCATCTATAGAATAGAATTGTTTCTATAATATATTTAAAATAATTAACTATTAATTGTAGTTTTCTTCCACTGGGGTTTCAGCTATTCTTCTCAATGATGAAATCTATAACTCCCTTGTTTCAGTAATATTTAATAGAAATAAGGTCGTATATTAATAATATTTAAAATATTAATAATCCAATTATAGAAAAAAAATATTACATTATTAATATAAAATATAACTAGTAATTATTTTTTCATATCCATCCATGATAAGAATTTATATTATCGTCAATGTAGTTGATTAAAACTGACCAAAATAAGAACATGCATTAATTCGTAGATGACTATGATTATGAAGTGATTTTTTTATGATATAATTATTTAAAGTGTATAATGATATTTTTTGAATTTATAATTATAATGAATCATAAATGATATATGTTATAATAATAAGATAAATGAAAATGGAGGACAAGAACTTATTCCTTGCAAAGAAGTAATCGTATATTAGCTTGAATGACCTATTTATTTTGAAAGAATTAGGGAATTATCATGACATTAGAATCAAACCAATGTGGGAGAGTATTATTTTGGGGATAATTTGGGAAGTTATTAAAGATTAGAATTAAGTCAGTGTGTGAGATTATGTGGTTATAATAGGTTTCCTTTTATAGTTTATCATGAGTGACATTTTTGAAATTACCTATTTCTTAATGAATAAGGAATTTAATGTGGTTAGAATAGGTTTCCTTTTATAGATTCATGTATTAAATTACTATATGAATATTTATACATATTGGTTAACCTATGATAACCATGTTGTTAAATTGATAACTAGAGACATAAGAAATGACTTATTATCCCATTATATATCTTATAATCCACTAGGTCATTAGGAATTACAATTTCATCTTCATCTCTTAGAGTAAGAGACGAAGATAAAATTGATAAAGGCATATCAAAAGAGAGATATTATACTTATGAAATTAAATAAAGTAATTATATCTTTTAAAAGGAATTTTAAATAAAATGTTATCTTATTATGACCATTTCTGATGATATTAATGACCTCTTTAAGACCTACTTGGTCTATGTTTTTTTTTCATTAAACTTATCTGGAAAATATTCTCTATCACTCTCTATAAGTTATTTGGGGTTAATTTCCCTTCCAATTCCATATTTTAATTTTCAAGAAAGGTTTTCCTTTTGTGGAAACCTAGTTATGCATTACATCAGGTAATCTTTATGTATCAAATTTCCATTTTTATGGGAATTATTGTTATTCATTTGTATGATGTGGATTTCTATTTATGAATTATCAAATGTTAATCCTTTTATTATTGATAAGAATTTTGCGGATGAAATTCATTTTAATCATTTTATAATGTAACACCCCAAGAGTTTTTATGAAATATATTTGTTAGAAATGTTATTTCTTTGATAGCTTGTGTTGCGTGCAATATAAAGTATAGATGAACCATGAAAATTTATTAAAATATTATATGTCCATTATAACCTAGAAATTAAATTGGTAGGAATTAATAAGAATAAATTATTCATGGAATAAATATCTAACTAAATATGAATGTGTTGTTAAGTGCACAAAAAATAATCACAAAATTCTTAGTACAATCATTTTACTTTTAGAAAATAAGTTTTCTTCAAAAAGGTGTTTTTCTTATTTTTATGAGTCCATATTAATTTCTATAACTTAAAATAAATTTATTTTAAAAATCAATATCTTTTTTTAATTTACCATTTAAAAATTATATTTGAATAAATCTTTATTAATTTTTTGAAAAGATATATTTTTATGTAAGAGTGAAAAATACTGATTTTTATTGAAAATAATGTATTATTTTAATGTTTTAAAATGTTAAAATTATGTTTGGGATGTGTTAAAATTTTTTATTATTTCATTTTTATCTAAAATAATCCAGCTATAATTTTTTAATTTGATTTTATAGTTGAATTTGGTATAAAATTTTACTATATTTAAAAGAGTATTTTTCCAAGAAAACGTTCTTTGTTGCACTTTTTTACAGATCTATTTAAAATTATACAAATACCATATTTTGAATGTCAAAAATGAAAACCATATTTGGAATTAGTGGATCCAAATCTATTAAATATGTCACTTCTAGTTTTTGTCAATATGAATAGTATCCTAAGTAATGTTTGTTACATTAGTAAATGGTAAATTGGTTAATTTGGATTAAAAAAAGTGATAAGGCCATAATTTGTCGTCCTATTTCTTACTGGATGAAGTTAATTATATCCTTAACACTTAATGTTTGGAATTGAGTTTTTAATGGACACTTTTCCCTAAAAGTGGCATATATATAATTCAAATCAAGGAAAGATATAAAATGTCACTTTCTTTGTCTTAAATTTCACTTATGTATCCAAATGGGGACACAACTTGGAAATGAATGAATATAAGGGTCCATTTTGAACTTAATAAACTTAGTTTCATGGTATAAATTTATTTATGACTTTTTGGGGCCACTTGGATGAGATTATAACCATTATAATATTTTATTTAAAGAAAAGTCTAAGATGTCACATTCATGTTTTTAATAAAAATATCATTTTTAATATTGGGTTATCCAGAGAATATGTTTGACAATAAATAAAATTTTGAAATCTAAAATATTTATATTTGTTCCACCTCTGAGGTGGTTCCTTTGGGGTATGCAGAAATTGTCCGATGAAGATCATCACCCTTCCCTTTTTCCGGAGACTGTTTCCTATCATGTTCACCATTAATTTTTTTTCAACCTATTCTTCATCATTATCCTTTAAAAAAGGTTGGCTTAACCCCACGGGGACTGGGTAATTCACCTATTTCGCACTGCGAAGGAGGTTCCACAGTCAGATGCTTCCATAGGGTGATTGCATGGGGTCAAGTACTTGTAAAATCAATCCTCCTAAGATATAAATTCCTTGGATAGTCTCCAATGGGTTTATTCGTGGAGCCATGAACGCCCAATGGCCCAAGTATCTATGATTCGTGGACCTCCTTTCCAATGGCATGCAATCATTGATTGATGATTCATCCAATGAAACTCAAAGAATCCATTTGTTGAGAGAATGGGAGGTGAGGCTCACCGCACCCTTTCAGGGGAGGATTTTTTCTTATTACGGGACTCTCTTATAGATTTATGTCATGTTCATATGTTCGTGAATCCTTGGTTCATTCCTAGTGAGTGGGTCCACGGGATACCCTTGATTTGAAAGATCATCGTAGGCATGCATATATTTGACGCTATATATGTTATGTTGACATGAGCCATATAATAAAACGATTTGGAGTTTATCGTCATCCAGAAGGGACAGAAGGTGACTTAATTTTGGGATTACACCCATAATAAGGGATTCCTATGTATCCTCGAGAGGGGAATCAGAACCCACATAGTTCGGATTTCTTTGGGCTTATACATGGAAACTTCCCATTTGATGCAGCCTAGTTCGGTGGACCCTTTATGGGAGGGCACACTTTTGAGATCTGGCCTTCAGGTAGGCATCCTACGAATCTTGGTTTAATTAGGAATCATAGTTATCATAGATCAAATTAGCTGTGGATTTTATAATCATCACAAACCTCTAATACCATGTGAGTCATGCTCTGTGTGAGAAACAAGAGTATTTGAAAGATTCAACAAAGAACATGCTTCCTCCCCTGTTGGTGGGGGAGGGAGAACCTACGACGGAAGAGGTCGGGGCGACTGTGGGCGAGGGCGTAGATCAATGACCCTTTCAATGTGGAATGACATTGAAAATCATGCAGCTTGGCCTTGGAAAATTGAGGGGTTTCCTCAGTGGGAGGGCCCTAGAATACGTTCCGGGAAGGGAAGGAGTGTCATCCTTGCCAAAGGAGGGAACAAACTTAACTCCTTCGACTGATCACTATTCCTCATTGAATTGAAAAGCAAGTGATCCCCCTTAATCCCTAGAACAGAGAGGTTCATGTCAGCATCCCAAGGTTAGACTCCAGGTTACCATGGGAATGTAGACCCACAGGCATTCCTGAAGCCTAAACCGTTGTGGGTAGAGCCTTCATGACTCTTCTTACCAAGGGTATATAGACTCAAAGGGGCGTACTGATTCACCCGATGGTCTGATCATATGGGTCAGTTGGCTTTGTAGGAGGGTTTTTACTAACTTCGGAGGACTGGTTCAAGGGGGGACCATGGAGGACTTGACGGTAATGGAAGGCTGAGGTTAAAACTGGAAGAAATAATACTCGAAAACACCCCATTCTGCATACTAGTTTCTTATGCAGGATGGGGGAGGCTCTGCATACCATAGTGGTGTGCGGGAAGAGGGGTCATTCGCATACCGATGAGGTACATGGGCATGGATATTGTCCAACACGTACCATAATGGTACGTGGCCCATCACTCCACTTTGGGTTCCATCCACGTACTGATCCAGTATGTGACGCTGGGTACAGTCCGCGTAATGCTGCACTACGCGGAGCACCATATTGAAGGAGGCTATGAGGGATTATCATTTATGGGGAATTCATCCATGAGAAGTATGTAGTTTACAGTTTCACTATTTAGGCTCGTATTTCAATTATTATTATTCAATTCCCCCATTTTAGGGTTCACAGCTAGTTGTACCTACAGAGAGAGTGGTTCATGATTCAGGCTTTGTCGATGAATTGAGACTAAAGCCAGAGTCTTCTCTAAACTCTTTCTTCTAAACTTTGATTCCCCTTCAGGATTTCATCATTTGTCATTCTTCCTTCTATTGTGATCGTTTAAAAGAGCATCGGGGAAACTGTATCTGTTGGGCACGCGACACCCTTTGTGGAGGCCCATGAACATATATCTTGACCTGTGGAAGGTTCAGTCAATTCGGGGTTTGCAAAAGCTTTGGTTCTTGATATTAGTTCGTGGAACATTGCCGGTTTGATTCATCCACAATCTGATCAGTTCGTGGGATGATACTTAGATGGGATTCTCGCGCACCACTCCTTCAGTAAAATGGTTCACGGTCCGCCTTGTTCACTGGCCATCACTCCGTGGGCTAGTGTCATGCAGATTTTCCATCGTACCTATTGGTTCTTGATCCATCTGTTTTGCGTACCTTTCCTAGTGATAGTACGCGGGCCACTTGAAATTCTTTGAAAACTTGAATTCCTTCAAGTTTCATCTGAAATTTTCAACTTAACTGGACTCTATTCACCTTGCTAGACTTGTAGAAGTACCTGCTTCCTTCTACAAGGTGATAGTGGCGGTATTTTCTTCCCTTGGAGGAATTTTAAGGACCCTACAAATGCCCCCCATCGGAATGGGGTTTGTTTGGAATGAAAAGGGCACTATTCTAATGTAGAAGTAGTCCTGAACTGAAATGGTTCACGGTAGAATGGATTGGACTGATATGAGGGGACCACACCTATATATATGGGAACTTTTCATTTTTCTTAAATCATTTATCACAGTGAAAAGCACTCTAAATTTCCCAGGCTTCCCATGCTCTTGCGTACTATGCTCCTTGCGAAAATCTCATTCGTGAACCGCTTCGTACGTACCGTGAACCGATCTTCATGAAATTTTTTTGTCAGCATACAATATTTTGGATTTCTAAAACACCTCACTGATGTTTCGCGTACCATGGTTGTACGTGGTGGAATATATCTATGTACCGTAGTACTAGGTAGGGTTGTTTGTTTGCATCATGGCCATATGCGGTATGACGCCTCTGCACACTATGAAGTATATGGGATGTGGCTATCACGTACTATTTCTCGGAACAATACAGAGAGCCTTATGCGGGCATATTTTGAGTCCTTTAGAAGTTCCTTTATAGCCTTTATCCATCAATTTTTTATTGGACTGAATTTTTTCCGGCTTCTATATCTTCCTATGCAGGCTACAATGGAGGCTTCACAGGATGCTGCTGATGTCACTATTTCTTCTAAGGCTTCTATTACTGCCCCTATTTCCACTAATGCTGAAAGATCGAAGAACATTGTGGCTTTGGTTGATGAAAAAATTTTGGTCGTTCCACTTCACCAATATATGGATAATCTGCTTACACTGGGCCAACGGGAGTACATAGATTCAAACAGGCTTCCATATTATGGATTTGGTCTTTTGTCTGACACAGTGATCCCAATGCCAAATCTGACTGATCAGCCGACTGCCTAGATAATTAATAACTCTATACTGAAGGCATTGATTTCTTACAAGGGTAAGTACCTTAAGAGAGATACTACCTATGAGTCTTTTCGGAACTACGCACCTTGAATTTTAGAGGGATTGCATTGAAATCCGGACCAGGTGACCAAATGTTATCAGAGCATCGCGAGGAAGGCTACAGTGAACGAGTAACACAGTTGGTCATCCTGGATGGATCTTCGACATGGGGGCCCGTTCGGCTTGGACTAGGGGTGTCCCTTTTGGGTTCTCTAGAGTTGTGAAGACTATTGAACTGGGTTATAGATTGTGGAACTGTATGAGGCCATTTGGGTTTCTCAGACATACACCCATCATTCTAATGCCCTTATTTCATATCTCTTAAGTAGGTGGAGTCCAGATACCAACACCTTCCATTTGACCCACGGGTAGGTTGGCATTAGTCTTTGGGACATCTGGCTAATTTCAAGAGTCCCTATCATTGAGGATATGTATGATGAATTCCTTCCTCCTCCCTCTATTTGGGATGATGCAGAAAGAACCCCCCCCCCTTTATCTCGGATACTCATCGTCCATGTGAAGGTGCTTCTGAAGGAATGATATCCCTTTCCGAATATGGATGTTCCGTTTGAAGACTGGTTTGGTGCTTTTGTTAAGCATACTGCTCTCCAGCCCGATCCAGAGAGACCAAATTCTTTTCCCACCAAAACCACCTAGAGGCGAGTGGGTACTTACTGGCCCACCATGGAAGAGGGGAATTTTTAGAAATGGGGATGGGGGATCATCCCTAATGTTGATTGGTTATATTGACTGGCGGCTTTCTTAGCCATTTTCCTGAGCGGGTGGATTCTACCAGTGTGGGAATCTAGTTGCATGAGAGCCTCAACTTTCATCATGGTTTCTTAGTTGGCCACCGGTAAATGCATAAATTTATCTATCACAGTGTTGTCCAAGATTTACAGCCTACTGGGTCGAATCAGCGTGGGGGGGGGCTACCTTATAAGATGACTGGTCCTTTTCAAATTCTTTGGGACTGGATGGGAGCCCACATAAGGGGGTTATTCCTTCATCAATTCCTTACCAATCCTGTATTCCACCCTCTGACTGTATCTTCAGATCACTAGCGGTGTCATGCCAGTATCTTGGGCTTCAAAAGATAAGTAAGAGGAGAAAACTTAAAAGAATGTTCCGGACTTAATGGTGTGTCTCAATGTTTATGAATGTTTCTCTTACCACCATTATTATTTCCCTACTGGTACTATTACAAAAAATTCATTTGAAGACTTAATCAACTGAGGATAATTATTTTCTTTGCCAGAAGTAATCTTGGTTGCCCATATCAGAGGGGAACTTATTTTTGATAGCTATTCACCCTACCGATTTAGTCAAAAATTCAATTGCATTCAGAAGTTGTTCCCTACTGCACTTAACAGTGCTCACGAGGAGAAACATCTGATGATATCCTGTCAACTATGGATAATGTTTACCTGGGATAAAACCCAAATCCAGGGCATAATTTTGTATTATAAGGATTTTGTGCCCTTCATTACCAAGAACAATGCTGAATCCTAGGTTAAATCATATCCTGATTGCCAATTAGCCGACCTGGTGCCTATTGTGACCACATCCAAGGCATCCAAGGAAAAGGTAAAGGAGAAGCAAAAGGGAGTTGTTGAACACACGTGACCGGGAAAATTCCTCCAAGGTTCTTTTCACTACCCATTAGTAAAGTTTTGAAAGATGGGGTTATGACCTCACGGGCATCTGAACAAGCCACTGGGGCTACTGCCAGGAGTCCATCATCCATTCCTTCTGAGGCAGATTTTCCGGTGGCCTTGATGAAATGGGACCTTCTGAAAGTTCATCCATCTACCCATGACTGGTCTCCTCATGATTTATGAAAGCTCCTTCAGACTAGGAAAGTGGCCCTTACTAGTATTGGCTACATATCAGCACTGACTGACATTTCAATTTATGAGGATCTTGATAGGGTGAGTTATTATCTTAAGGACTTTGATTAACTCATCCACTCTCAAAGAGGTTGTTCTAAGTACTCGCATCGGGTACCTACCATGATACGGCTGGGAACCATTGATGATGATGATGACTTCATTGGCTCACCTACTGTGGCTACCATAGAAAAAGTTTCTTACTTGCTCCCATAATTTCATAAATGTTCCTCTTCTTGAGGTCCCGAGTTTCCAGGGACACCTAAGAAACGTTTTATATTGTCAAAACCTACTTCGCTCTCCTGTACCATCCTTCCTGCACTATCCATCTCAATTATGGACACATTTTCAGAAGCTTGGAGAGTCTGGGATTAATTGAGGGTAAGAACTTCATATGAAGATATATGGAGGCTTCTTCGGAGGGAACTCTACGATTTACAGGGTTTTGGGGGATCCATTTCTCCTACCAGTATTTCGGTCGATGAAGAGCCTGATGAGGCGTCTGCTTACTTGATTTAAATGGATAAATGTTTTCACACTCTTTTGGACATGCATTACTAGTCAGACCGCGTCGTGTTGATGGTAGTATTCCCACGATTGATGGGAGAGGTTATTATGACCGCAACCTATGGCCTGAAATTCATTTATTATAGAGATGCAGAACGTTTTTCCATTTCCTTATTATTTTTTTGGGTCTTACCGGGTCTCAAGAAGTGTATTTTCCCCGACTTATTCTCCTGGAGGCACTACGGCTGGGAAGTGCACCCTATCAATGGTAGGGGTACTATAGAAGGATCCCGAGGGGCCTTAGAACACATGGAAGAGGTTATTGTAGAGCCTTACAGGGTGTTTCCTCCTCCATATCCTATTGGTGATCTTACTTAGGATCCAACCCCCCGGCAGTCAAAGAAACACAAGCAAGCCTCTCAGTTGTCCAAGTGTATTCGATGGGGGGATCACAAGTAATTTTCTGTTTATCTAGTGATTTAACCAAGTACCCTTATCTTTTCAACTCACTAGTACATGTATGTACTTTGATGCAGGGCCTACTGGTGACGAGACGATGACTACTCAGGCATCAAAATCTCCTGTCCATTTTAGGGTATAGAAAGGCTCACCATCTGTCGCGGCTAATCGAAATAGGGAAACAACACCCTAAAAAGAGACATGGGCTGTTTTTGACCCCTTAGGTGTTCCTTCTCCTACTAGAACAATCTATGTTCCAATAATGGAAGGAAATCTAGAAGTTGATGGCTCACTTGACTGTGCTGAGTTGAATCTCATGGAGAGAAAAATGTTTGTATTTATGGTAGGGGATGAGTCTAGTGACAAGCCCCAAGCCTTGATTGATCTTGGAGGGGCGTCGAATATAGAGGAACCAATAAATATTAATCGAGAGGCTCTTTCCCCTATAGAGGGAATCACTTCAGATACTAATGTTTTGTCTGCACAAGGTGGATTTGGGGAAGTCACAATCGGGGAGGCTGATGTTTCGTCCCATCAAAATTTGGAGTGGGCTATCGGGCCCATTTTTCTATTGCTTGAGGGCTACTGTTTCGGCCAACTATGGTTATGGGTCTTTAGTCTTCCAGAATATCCACAAGGCACAATAGATGATTGCAGATGTAGATCCATTTGTTTTAGATAGAGGTACTATTTAGGGGGTGGTAGGTATTGAAGTCATCTCCTCCCTATCTTCCGAATCACAACCACAAGCCTTGGTAATAGAGAACGCCCCTACTTTGTCATTAATTACAATTTTCAGAGACGATACTGTTGCAGGGTCAAGCCCTGACGTAGTTTCCAAATCAAGTCCATCTCTGTTAACATTCATTCCTGACTACATTTCATCATTCGGGAGTGATTCTAAGACTGAATAAGAAATCCTGGTTGATCTTCGTCCCACTTGGAAAAAGGCAAGGAGGAACATTTAGAGATTAATCTCCCAGAATCCACTAGATGAGATACCAGTGAAATTTCCAAAGTTACACTTCCGGTTTTTAGTCCTTGGTTTTAGGGGATTTAACTATCATGGAATTTTTTACATAGTAATGAAGGTGGTCTCTACTAATGAAGCAACTAGGGTGCTTAAATCTTGACTTTTTGTTGTGGAATCGAGGACATATCTTGCTGCTACACATCAAATTCTCATTGATAAGGCTTCCACTCATGTTGGAACAGTTGCAAAGTTTCAAAATGAACTCATCAAGCAAGATTCACTAATATAACAACTTGACCAAGAATTCAAGCAACAAATCCAGAAACTGGAGTGGCTCAAGCAGGAGTAGTCATGGGTCATAGTAGTCGTTGAGGAGGGGATATGGAAATTGCACGAGGGAGAAAGGACTAGACTTCAATCCATGAGGGAAGTGGAGGCACTATGAGCGATTGAAGAAGTAAAGACTGTAATTTTATTGAATCTTCGCCATTACATTGAGGAGTCGCACCAATCGTTGATGATACTCTTCCACTTTGTCGAACGTCTCTTATTAAGGAAATGTCTTGCTTACAAGGAGAGGCTTTAGGCTATGGATTCTCACCACATATTTTTCTTGGAATACATGGAACCAATTTTCCTTTGAATTATTCATCTTTTCATTTTCCTGACATGTCAACTGATCATAATCAATCATGTAAACATCATTTCAATTAGGTAATAATTTTAAACAATGATTAGTAAACTGGAATAATCGAAATGGGCTCTAATTTTTTCTTATGTCACGGGACTCAAAAGCATAGTTCGACTATTTCAAAGGTTTTATGGAACACCTCAAAAACTTTTGTTTCTTTTTTATTATTACCCTAATTTTTTCCTTAGCCTGCTAAGCATAGGCTTAGCTGGCATAACATGACTTTTTCTTAGGCTTCCCTTTGTGTGTTTTCAACCTAACAATCTTTACAACTTTTTTTAAGGAACCATTACTCAAATTTTACCAAGAGGTACCTTCTATAGATTTTCCTTCTGGTAACTATGGAGTCTTTTTCACTAGTAGTTTACAGTACTTCCAATCAAACATATTACTGACGTTTTAGGTTGAACAACTTTGACCAAACCTAACGGAGTAGGGACCTAACTCGGGATCGTTAGCCAAGAATATTCTAGTATCCTTTAGACATGGATTAAGGGTTTTTCTTGACCCTTAATTTGTGAATTTGGACATGAATGAGGCTCAAGATCCATTTTAGGCGTACAAAGGTAGGAAAGGAATCTCCTGGGGATGAATTTTACTTTGATTGATGGAAATTATTATAGGCAACATATGCAGAGCCTTCAGGGCATGATGTGCATAGTCAAACAAAGGTGTATGTAGGAAACTAGAATTCCATATCTGATGACCTTGTGGGATTATTAAGCCTTTTGAATTTATTTTTTCGAGATCCAAAGTAGGTTCCTGGCCTGAGTAGTGGTGTGTGAAGTCATTAGGGACTTTTATATCAGCTTAGAGTAGGTAACTGATCCTGCATTGTTCTTACTCATGTAAGGGATTACTCGAGAATGATAAGTTCATTTAAAAGTCTTTTTTTATGTCAGGGGAATTTATAAATAGGAAGGTATGTAAGCTATTATCCCAAAGTTTTCCAAATATGGGGGTTTGATAGGACATGAATGTCATTTTAGCATACGAGAGCTGGAAAGGACTCTCATGGGGACGAATTTGTATTTGATTGACAGCCATTTTTATGGGAAACATATGGAGAGCCTCTAGGGCATGATGTGCATAGTCAAACAAAGGTGTCTGCAGGACATTGGCCTTCCATCTCCGATGGCTATGGTAGATTATGGAGATTGGGAACTTTTGGAATACGGTATGTGACATTTGACAATGGGTGAACCTGAACATGAAAAGGGGTATTTTAGCTGAATTTATCCTGGAAATGAGTGGGGTACTATTCTTTTGTATGCGGATCAACTTCACGCAGATGGATGAGGTATCATTAGAAACCTCAAAAGAGACTGGAGATATTTTGGGCATGTATGTTCTGATATATCCAGGATGTGTGTAAGGAAGAAATTGTAAACCATGACTTTGAGGGCCCTTGAATCGGGAGGGATGGAACAAGGCTTGGAATCCATTAGGTGTACTGAGATAAAAGAGGAATCTCCTAGGGACAAAGTTGTCTTTGACTGATGGACATTTTTTTGGGCAACATACGCAGAGCCACCGAGGAATGATGTGAATAGTCAAACAATGGTGTCTGAAAGACACTGGTCTTCCATCTTAGATGGCCTTGGAGGGTTATGGGGATTCAAGATCACTCGAAGCATAGAGTTGGGGTATGATAGAAGTGTATCTGTACATATTTGGGACTTGTGGGATGTGATTTACTCATGGAATCAGTTGTCCCTTACATAGATCTGGCTCACATGCAGGGTGAGGCATTCATCCCATTTTGGGTTACCCGGCCATTCAACATCGTATGGACAGGATGTGGGGTTCCACTTTGGGAAGGGAATTGTGACATGCTTTTTAGGGTCGTTCTGCTTAGACCAAATTCCTGGAATGTTTTTCTATAATGTCACGGTGAATCACTCGCTAAGATCCTTAATCTCACATGAGATAAGCTCGGTGTGAGAAACCAGGGATTACGAGAAATCCGAGTCATCTCATAAAAATAGAAAAAACAACATTTGCGGTCACTTTAGGCTTAAAAAAATGCTATGCAGTTTAACGTTGTACAACAATGATGATTTTGGCCCAAGAGTTTAATGTCGTGCGGTGTGAACATGACGTTGTGCGGTTTAGATTCATGCAGTGAGAACGATTATACTATCATAAAGATCTTTTATAGATTTGGTTTAAGAAAAATCAGGATGTTCTGGATTTCTTTAGATGTGAGTGATTATATAAGGTGTAAACCATAGTCATGGGGGAAACTTGAATCAGGAGGGATGACATGGGGCTTGGAAGCTGTTGGGTGTACTGAGATAGGAGAGGACACTCCTAGGGACAAATTTTCCTTTGATTGACGACTATTTTTGTGGGAAACATATGCAGAGCCTCTAGGGCATTATTTTCATAGTCTTGAAAAGGTGTTTATAGGATATTGGCTTTCCCTCTCATATGGCCTTGACTGATTATGGGAATCCATGTTTTCCGAGAGTATGGAGTTTGAAAAATAGAAAAGATGTGTCTGGGAATGTAAAGAATAACCAGACCCTGATTAACTATAAACAACATAGATATTCCACATAGGTATGACTTATATGTATAAGGGAATTAGGATATTTTGACTTCTCATCAGTGAGGGGAAAGTGCAGGATCTCGTGAAACAGTGAACTGGGCAACACATAACCCTTGAAAATTTTCGCAGTTTATCAACATGTGATTAGGAACATTCATGGACTCCTCGTACAAGTCTGACCTATATATGGGGGGGAAAATGAATTTTCTTTATGGTTTCTAGGTCAGGATGTCAAATCCCAGAGTCACTACATATCCTGAAAGGGTAGTAATCAATCCGCATGTAATTTTTAATGTTCTATTCAAATGTTTTCATGATATTTAGGGACATTTGAGGGATTTTTTTGATGATGGATGGACTGGGATGCTATATCCAGGTGTCACTACGTATCCTGCGAGGGAATGAATCAAGACTCACGTAGTTCTTAATGCTCCCTGTACCGATCCAACTCGTTCCATATGGAGGGACATTTTTGTTTCATTTTCAATGGGTGTCGAGTCTACCACATCTCCGTATAATTTTTTTGCGTAAGAGAATCCTTACCGCTGATCCAGATCTCACATGAATTATACTCGATGTGAGAAACAGGGAGTGGACATAGGGTCTCCTTAGTAACTGTGGGGGAGGTACAGAATACGATGGGGGTAGTTTTTGTGGGGGTTGGTCCAAGATCGAGGATTGAAGTGTCACTGCGATCTTTCAAGGGTAGGAATCAAGCCATACATTGTTCTGTATGTACCATGTACTGATTTGGCTTGGTCCATGTGTAAGGGAATGGGAGGGTATATTTGTTTTGATGATGGCTGGGCTGGGATGAAAAATCCAGACATCACTATGTATCCTTCAAGGGCAGGAATCAAGCCATACATAGTTCGGAATGTACCCTGTACCGATTTGGCTCGATCCAAGGGTAGTGGAATTTTCATTCTATCCATCACTGTTTATAGGCCTACCATGTTACTATTTAGTTTTCTCTCATAATAGAATCCCTACCATTGATCCTAAGCTCATGTGAGTTATAGTCTATGTGATAAACAAGGATTTATAAGGGTTTTCCTTAAAAGCTGGGTAGATATGGGGCATGATAGAGGCATTTTTTTGTGTGGGTTGTACCAGGATTTATGATCTAGGCGTCGCTACGTATCTTGTGAGGGTAGGAATCAAGTAGTATGTAGTTCTTTTAGAGATCATGAAGTTAATTTTCATGTGATTATGATTCTTTGTGTCTTGTAGTTTAAAATCTTACAGTGAGGACATGAGTCACCGTTTATTGTCATGTTTTAGGGATGAGTTCCTTACAGTTTAACGTCACGTGGAAAGGACAATGATTAATAGTTTAAGGTCATAAAGCTTAGACCATGGCTTCTAGGTATTATAACTCACAGTTTGGGGTCATAGATCTTGGACCTTCGCTTCATGATTCAATTTCATGTTGTAGGGACAAATACCATACAGTTTAACATCATGTGATCAGGAAAACAACTCATAGTTTAAGGTCTTAGAGTTTGGACCTCGACAACACATATTATAACTAATAGTTTAAGGTCTTAGAGTTTGGACCTTGACTTGGAATATTGTTACGCAAAATACTTCTTCAAGAACATTGCGTTTGTTGAAGCCATTATGAGCTTTCCATCTATTGATATTAGGGAGTACGCTCTATTGGAATAGACCCTATGTATGACATTTGTTCCATCCCACTTTGATTCAAGCTTTAGGGTATTCTTTCGGAGTATCATCAGGGTTCCGATGGCTAACACCATTTCACCTTCGAGGATAGATCAATGGCAGACCATTATGATGAATGCTTGTGCAATCCAATTTTGGTAGATTTCCAAATAGTTAAGAGTGTGAATACTTTTTTCATCTGGCTTCTCCAACTCATCAAACCATCTCTAGGTTTTCTTTTCCATGGAAATTTGATCAAAAATGGCCACACGTAGTGATGGAACATGGATTTCTATAGGCAAAACTGCCTTTGACCCGTATACTAGTTAGTACGGGGTTTCTTAGGTAGCGGTGCGGGTTGTGGTCTGGTAATTCCACAAAGCATGACGGAATCTGTCTAGCCATGTTTTCTTATCCTTATCAACTATATTTTGGATTATGTTTGATAGAGTCTTGTTGAAAGCCTCTATTTTCCCATTGGTCGCCACATGGTAGTGGGATGACCCGTTGGCTCTGATTCCATACTCCCACTATAGATTTTCCATCTCAGCAGAGCAAAAATTGGTGCCATTGCCCATCAGTATTGTATGAGGGATTCCCAATCTGGTAATGATGTTGGACTTCACAATGAAAATGATGTTTTTCGCCCCAACTTCTTTAAGGTGGTTGGATTTGGCCCATTTGGAAAAGAAGTCGGTCGTTGTGAGTATGGGCATGAATTATCTGGTTATGGAATGAGGATATGATCCCACAACATCCATCCCCCAGGGGACGAATGGACTTGAGTACTTAGATGTATGAAGTAACTCTGGGGGTGATGTATGAAATTGGCATGAACATGGTAGGAATGAGTCTTCTTGGTGAATATGGAACAATCCGTTATCATAGTATGTTAGTAATACCTAGGCCATCATATTTGATGAGAGAGCTTGGTTTCTTATTGGTGCACTCCACAATCCCCAACATCTACTTCTTTCATGACGACAATAGTCTCTTCTTCATCAATGCACCATAAAAAGAATATGTCAAGGCCTCGTTTGTAGAGAACCTTTTCTTGGTTTATCCCATTGTACAAGGCAAAATTGACTGTCCGTCTTTAGACCTTCTCATTTCTATCCCTATCTGGTTGAAGTTCCCCATTATGAAGGTAACTTGCAATGGGAATCATCCAATCGGTGGTATGGCCATGGGGCTCAGCAATAGGATTAATTTTGTTGATTTCCTCCGTAATTCTATGGATAAATGGAAAGATTATCTGGCTGTGGGCAATGCTAATGACTCTTTCATCCTAGTCTGGATCGGCGAAGGATGTGGCCACATTTTCCGAAGTGTCAGCTTGAGAATTTTGTGACCAGTGGACATAGGTCAAAGTTGGTTCTGATGGGAATTATGCCATCTGTTCTCAAACATGGTTCATCAAGGGAACCAATACTTCTTTCATGATGGCATAGTCACCATTAACCTATTTTATGACTAGCTCATAATCTCCCTTTATTTTCAAGTGTTTGGATTGCACATGACGTTCCATTTCGAAGCATACAATGAGAGCCTGATATTCTTCTTCATTATTGTTATACCCTTCTAAAAGTAGGAAAGAGAAAGGCAAGACGGAATTTTCAGGGGATACAAGTATAATTCTCAGCACCAATTTGTTGAGCTTTGGATCCTCAATCATTTTACTTGTAGGGATTCCAGAGGCATCATCGAAGTATAATTCCCATGTCTGGGGGTCCTCCTGAATAGAAAACACTTCTTCATTCGGATGTTTGTAATCCAACGGTGTTGTTTCTTCCAAGGGGTGCCCGTCCAAGAAGTCTACTAATGTCTGGCCTTTGATGGCCTTCTAAGGAATGTACTATATGTCAAACTGTTGTAGGATGACCTCCCATCATGATAGGTGCCCATTTATCATGGGAAGATTGAGGATATATTTGATAGAGTTGCATTGGGAAATCATTTGGACCTCATGGTGTTGTAGATAATGCCTGAGTTTCTGAATTGAGAAGATTAGTGCGAGGTAGTTATTTTCAATTTTTGAATACTGAGATTCAACATCAATCATTTTTTGACTGGGGTAATAGGGGATTTTATCGCTGCCAACATCATTATTCTATGCAAGAAAGGCACCTAATGACCGTTTCAGGGTGGTAACGTACAATATGAGTAGTCTCCCCCCAACTGTTGGCATCAGCACCAGTGTGATTAGGAGATATATTTTGATATTTTTGAACACTTCTTAGAAATCCTTATCCCACACATACGTAACTCCTTTCTTCATGAGACTGGTGAAAGGTAAACTTTTACCTGATAGGTTGCCTATGAAGCAAAAAATTTATGTGAGGTTCCCTTGGAGACCTCTAAACATAGTGAAGTTGCGAGGTGGTGACATGAGAAGGATGAATTTTATCTTATAGGCGTTGAATTCGATGTTGTGATGGTGTATGATGAAGCTGAGGAAATTTTCAAAGGTAACACTGATAAAACACTATTTTGTTGAATATTTTATTGAAATAAATGTTATAATTTCCTCACATTGTGTTAAATATGTTTATTTATAAAATATTTGGGATTTGATCATTCATTTGAAAATTTGGTGATAATTCCAGTTTTACCCTTAATAGTGCACTGTAGTATTTCGAAGATAAATATTTTTATATTTATTATTTGAATTTGAAATTCTGTAACAGTGTTTATAATGTAATTTTATACAACTTTTATTCAGGACACTAGAGCTAAAGAGTGCATTTGGATGAAGTAAATGGGACATTAATACAATGGTGGGCTGGACTCGGCAGAATGGACATGGGTTCTGTATTCGTGCAATATCGTCTTCATACGGGATTGTATTAAGCCCAAATATTGAGGACTGCTCTGAGACTTGATTTGGAACAAATAATCCTTCTGGAAGGCCGGTCAATTCATGCGATTTGGAGGTCAACTAGGCGGTGCAACTGGGAATAAAATATTTGGCCGAGTTTTTCATTTCACACTTAAAAATTTATGTAACCCTAGCCCCCACAAACTCTATTTAAAGGGGGTTTTAACTCTTTGGGAGGGATGTTCGAGGATTTTGAAAGGTTTTTCCGAAAGGGTGTCCCTTGGGATCCCCTCACAACTCTTGGAAGATGTCAGAATTTTTGAAAACCTCTCTTCCAAAAGGCTCTCCTCTCCCACCTCTTCTTTGTATTTCTTTTATTTCATGTTTGTTTCTTGAATTTTTCATCAAATAATCTTATGTGTTATTTCCTTTTCTTCTTCTATTAATCTTCTTAATTGGGTTGGAATCAAGAGTGGAGACAATATTGGGTTCTACCCTTCCAATCCTTTGCTTATGCAAAACGTCTCCACGATGACTGCACCGCCCATGGAAGAGTAGTTCTTTTTAGTAATCGATCGACCTCTATCCTTATTCATTTAATTATTTTGAATCATTGAGATACTGTAATTAAAATAATATGATCTATGAATTTTGTTTTTAAATTGTATGAAACTAAGTAAGAAATTGTACAATTAACACAAAACACGGGAGGTCGGGAATTGTGTAAATTGTGAGAGCGCGATCTTAATCGGTAATACAAGACCACACGGGATAAATTTGTAGAGTTCAAATATAATCCCTAAACACAATTCATCCTCATTTCCAGAATGGATATGTGATCTAATTAACCACTGACCATAAGCTATCCTTAGAACAACAATCAAAGCAGGGTGTTGCGATTGCGTGTTCCGAAGCTAGCCTAGGGTTTAAGTAATTTCATCTTTGTGGTTAAGTTAACTCTCATAGGGTTCGAGGGATAAAAAATTAGGGGATAATAATTAAGTGGATATTTATTTAAATGATAATGATTAATAATTTAATGAAGTGGTAGAGTTATATCGATTACACCTTTTAAAATAGATTTCTAAAAAAACATCTTCTTGTTGCGTCATTTTAATCGAAATTCATTTCAAAAATAAAAACAAAAAAATATACAATCTTCTTCTAGAAAACTTCTTCTAGATTCATAAACTATAAAAAACCCCAATCCTTTAAATTAGTGTTTTTATTATATTCTATTTTATTTTTTTATAATACCTTTAATAAGTTGTTAAATTCACTTCCTCCTTTGAGAGATGACCTTGGTCAGCCACTCTGCTGCACCTAAGTACCCCAAAATCACTAATCATTTGAGGGCTCCCATGAGAGCGCTCTTTAAAATTGGCGTCATTGCTGGGGACTCAAGTAATTTATTCAACCATTTAGAGGTATTTCTTTTATTTTTCATTTTATTATTTTCTTCACCCCTCTCTTTCATCTTTCCCCTTTCTCAAGTTTTCATTTTTTTCATCCTCTTCTTTTCTTTTTGGACCATCAACTCAAACTTCTCATTTTTCTTTTACTATGGTCCACTTTCTTTATTTTCATTTTAATTTGATTTATGACATGAACTAATCCCAAAGATCACTTAGATATTGACCCTGATATTGAACGTAGTCTTAGGGATCGAATCAGACATTCTCAGTCTACGGGAAGTTTCAATATTCGACCAGTTGGTGAATTCCTCTCTTCTGGAAACATTGAAATTGGAAGCAATTCAAATTCAAACATAAAAGAGGAACCAATGGCTGGAAATAATGGAAATGAACTTAATAGAACCATTCGAGAATTGGATGCACCATATATTAACTATCAACCAAATTGTATTGAATACCCAAACCTCGAATCGGACTATAAATTGAAATCTGGATTAATTCAACTTCTTCCAAAGTTTCATGGCTTATCTGGTGAGGATCCCAATAAACACCTTAAGTAATTTAATGTGGTTTGCTCAAACTTAAAACCAAGAAATGTTTCTGAAGATCAAATAAAATTAAGATCATTCCCATTATCACTTGATGGAGCTGCAAATGATTGTATGTACTATTTACAACCTGAAGATGTAACATGTTGGAATGATTTGAAACGTCTTTTCTTACAAAGATTTTTTCCAGCATCAAGGACTACATCCATTCGAAAGAAGATATCTCGGATCAAGCAAGCCCAAGGGGAGTCAATGTATTAGTACTGGGAGCAATTCAAGAAGTTGTGTGCAAGCTTACCACATCACCAAATCAGTGAGAAATTAGTCATCCAATAATTCTATGAAGGACTTACACACGTGGAGAGGAGCATGGTGGATACCGCGGCTGCAGGAGCATTGGTGGACAGGACACCAGTAGCCGCACGTGAATTGATTGACAAGATGGCCCAAAACTCCCAACAATTCAGCGATAGAGGTACACTAAATGTTCTAGGAGTACGTCAGGTAAGTCCTTCTTCTATTGAAAGTCGTTTGATTGATACCATGTTTGAAGAATTGAACACTACGGTGAGGCAAATTTCTTTGGAACAAAAGACATCTCTACCCCCTCCTTCAAGGCCTTGTGGAATTTGCACTGATACAAGGCATCCAACTGACTGTTTCCCCCCAACTACAAGAAACAGAAGATTGTGCAGCAGTATTCCTAGGGAGACCATTTCAGCAGCAACAACAACCATATCCCCAAAAGAAGTTTGATTCATTTGCTCCAACATACAACCAAGGGTGGAAAGATCAATCGTACATGAGGTATGGCTCTGGACAACAACATAGGCCACCCTTTCAACAAAACTTCCAGCAGCGTTCGCCTTACCAGCAAGGTTTCCAACAACCCCAAAGGAGATTTGAAGCCCAAGCATCAGCAAGCCAGCACTAAGGGAATCCCCCACCAAAGGTAGATTCTAACACTGATGACCTTTTGAAGAAAATTGTTCTTAATCAACAGAATGAGCTAAAGAGTCAAGGTTTAGAGCTGAGGGAGTTGAAGACTCAAATGAGCCAGATTGCCACAGCCCTCCATGAACTTGTAAGTAAGAATTCCGGAAATCTACCTTCCCAACCCACACTAAATCCAAAGGGGAATGTTAGTGCCATCACATTGAGAAGTGGGAAGCAAATTAACGAAACATCTGTACCTACCATTCCACCGGGATTCACCTCAACTCCGGAGCAGCCGCATTCCAAACCAACTGATGAGAAATACAAGGAGAAAGATAAAGGTAAGAAAAAGATTGATGATGTTCCTCCTAAACCCCTTCCTTTTCCCAACAGGGTTGTCCAAACCAAGAATATGGCTGAAGAAGCAATGAAAAGGAGGTTTTGGATACATTCAAGAGTGTGGAGATCAACATTCCTCTACTTGAAGCCATTAAGAAAATTCCAAGGTATGCGAAATTCTTAAAAGAACTTTGTACCAATCAAAGAGGGCTCAAGGGAAATGGGAGGATCAACCTTGGAAGGAATTTCTCAGCACTCATTACACCAACTCTAGCAATGCCAATAAAGTGCAAGGATCCCAGGACATTCACCATCCGATGTACCGTAGGAGAGTTGCACTTCTCTGATGCTCTTTGTGATTTGGAAGCTTACATAAATGTGATGCCTCACTCTGTATTCTCTTCCTTGCAGGTTGGTGAGTTTAAGCCAACAAGAGTAGTGGTGCAGTTGGAAAATAGAGCTACAGCATATCCAGCGGGAGTCCTTGAGGATGTACTTGTCTGGGTAAGAGACATGATCTTCCCAGCAGATTTCTACGTGCTTAACATGGAGGACGATCAGGTAAGTTCTCATTCCCCCATTATCTTAGGTAGACCCTTCCTCAAAACTGCAAAAACTATCATAAATGTCAATGAGGGTACACTTTCCATGGAATTTGGGGATGAAGTTGTGATATTTAATGTTATGGACTCCATTAAGCACCCCTCTGAGGACCATTCTGCTTTTGTTATCTCCCTTTTTGAACCACCAAGTAAAAACTCCATGGATTTTGATTGTCCTATGCTTAGGGAGATTATGAGTATTGGTTCTGGTTTAATGTCTAAGAGAACTTCCACACCTATTTATAATGAACAAGACTCTCTAAGATTTGATTTTGAAATAGATTCATATCCTGATATTGATCATGTGAACTCTGATTATGACATGGATATTGAGTATGCTGATGGATTTGGTGCTTTATTCTCTGATTATGATGATTTCTGTTCTAATACTGATGTTCATTGTGCAGATATGTCTGTTGCATCAATTTCTCCATCCATACATCACCCCCCCTACATTGGAACTCAAGCCATTTCCCCAAAATCTTAAATATGCATACTTGTTGAGCGGTGATAGATTACATGTTATCATTGATAACAATCTCTCTTTTGAATATGAAGAAAAACTTTTGAATCTATTGAGAGATAACATTAGGCCAATTGGTTGGACATTGGCAGACATATCAGGTATTAGCCCCTCCATTTGCATGCATAGGATTCTCTTGGAGGATGGGGCGAAACCGGTGAGACAACCACAAAGGAGACTCAATCCCAACCTCCTAGAAGTTGTTAAAAAAGAAGTTGCGAAATTGCTCGAGGCAGGTATAATCTTTCCCATTTCAGATTCTCAGTGGGTAAGTCCAATTCAGGTTGTGCCTAAGAAGAGTGGTGTTACTGTTGTTAAAAATGAGAAAGATGAGTTAGTTCCAATGAGGGTGCAAAACAGTTGGCGTGTGTGTATTTATTATAGGAAACTAAATCATTCCACTCGCAAAGACCATTTCCCCCTCCCATTTATGGATCAGATGCTTGAGAGACTAGCTGGGAAAACACACTATTGTTTCTTGGGTGGATTTTCTGGATATTTTCAGGTTCCTATAGCTCTGTAGGATGAGAAGAAGACTACATTCACCTGTCTATTTGGCACATTTTCCTACCGGAGGATGCCATTTGGACTTTGCAGCGCCCCAGGTACCTTCCAGAGATTCATGGTGAGTATTCTTTCTAATTTTATTGAGACCTGCATGGAGGTATTTATGGATGATTTTACAGTGCATGGATCCTCATTTTATGAATGTCTAAATAGTTTTGGAAAGGTATTGAATCATTGTATTGAGAATAATCTGGTCATAATCTTTGAAAAGTGTCATTTCATGGTAGAGCATGGCATTGTCTTAGGGCATGTAGTGTCAAAACATGGGATAGAGGTTGATAGATCAAAGGTAGATATTATTTCATCCTTACCATATCCTTCATGTGTGTGTGATGTTAGATATTTCCTAGGTCATGCAGGATTTTATCGGCGCTTCATCAAAGATTTTAGTAAGATTTCTCTTCCTATGTTAATATTAATTCAAAAGGATTCTGATTTTGTGTTTGATGTTTCTTGCAGGAATTCATTCGATGAGCTAAAACAACATCTGACCACTCCACCTATCATACAGCCCCCACGGTGGGAGATTCCTTATGATCTTATGTGTGATGCCTCCAACTTCGCGGTTGGAGCTGTCTTATCTCAGAGGGTGGAAGGACGTTCACATGTGATTGCCTATGCATCAAGGACATTTTATTCATCCCAATCAAACTACACTACCACAGAAAAGGAGTTTCTTGCTATCATATTTTCTTTAGATAAATTCTGTTCATATTTATTGGGATCTAAAGTAGTTGTTTTTTCTGACCATGCAGCTCTGAGGTACCTCTTGAAGAATCCATATGCAAAGCCATGACTTATCCATTGGATGCTCCTTCTTCAAGAGTTTGACATCGAGATAAAGGAAAAAAAGGGGTCAGAAAACTTGGTGGAAGACCACATGAGTAGGCTTACTCACACACTAGAGGATGACACCTTGGACCAGGTACCACATCGGGACACTTTCCCCGATGAGCATCTCTATACCATCTCAGGTACGCATCCTTGGTATGTTGATTTAGTTAATTACATTGTTTCCTCTGAAATCCTAGCAAATTTGAAGAAGCATCAAGTCCAAAAATTAAAAAGCGAGTCTAGGTATTATGTGTGGGATGATCCTTACCTCTGGCGCATGTGTAGTGGCCAAGTTATTAGGAGGTGTATTCCTGATCATGATTTTGAGTCTGTTTTTCAATTCTGTCATACACTTGTATGTGGTGGGAACTTTGGACCCCAACGGATAGCTAGGAAAGTTTTGGACTCTGGATTATATTGGCCTAGTTTATTCCATGATGCCCATGTGTTTTTTAAGTCATGCTCTCGTTGCCAACACACTGGGAATATTTCTAGGAGACGTGAGATGCCCCAACAACCCATACTATTTTGTGAGATTTTTGATGTGTGGGGAATTGATTTTATGGGTCCTTTTCCAAGTTCATATGGTTTCTTGTATATTTTGGTTTCTGTTGATTATGTGAGCAAATGGGTGGAGGCCAAGGCCACCAAGACTGATGATTCTCATGTTGTTGTGGATTTTGTGAAGGCACAGATTTTTTACAGGTTTGGAGTACCAAAGGTCATCATCAGTGACCAAGGGAGACACTTTTGCAGTAGGAATTTTTCTTCCCTCCTTATAATGTATGGGGTGACACACAAAACCTCAACACCATACCACCCCCAAACAAATGGTCAGGCTGGGGTTTCAAATAGTCAGTTGAAACAAATATTGGAGAAAATCATGCAGCCAAATAGGAAGGATTGGAGCAAGTTCTTGGATGATGCATTGTGGGCTTATAGGACAGCATACAAGACACCAATTAGTATGTACCCATTTCTAATTGTTTTTGGGAAAGCGTGTCATCTTCCCGTGGAAGTTGAGCATCGAGCTTATTGGGATATAAAGAAATGCAACATGGATTTGGCCCAAGGTGGAATCCAAAGGAAGCTGCAAATTCAAGAGCTTGAGGAGATTAGATTGTATTCATATGAGAACTCAAGGCTCTACAAGTAAAGATCAAAATAAGCTCATGATAGAATGATCCAACAAAGGGAGTTTCATGTGGGAGATAAAGTCCTTCTCTATAGTTCACGACTAAAGCTGATGCCTGGTAAGTTGTGTTCCAGATGGTTAGGTCCTTATATTGTATCTAATTTTTTTCCTTATGGTGCAGTGGAGATCACACAATAGGACACTGGAAGGAGGTTTACAGTCAATGGGCAACGTTTGAAGAGATACATTGAGGGATTTCCTACTGATGCAGTGGATTTTATCACACTGCATGACCCCATCATCCCTTGAGCACATCAGGCTGTTCCTAACCCTTTCACATTTATATTATTTGTCCTATTTAAAAATTCTGTATTTCATGTGCATATATCATCTCATGGGTTCACATTGAGGACAATGCAATATTTTAAGTGTGGTGGAGGGAACCTTTTAGTTTAGTAATTTCAATTGTTTTCCAGTTTAAAAAAAACCAAAAAAATTGTGTGTGTTTCAAATTTTGTGTATTTATTTTACAATTTTTGTTTTTTTTAAAACTTTTGAGCTGAAATGATTCTCATCACCATTTTTAAATCCATATCAATAAGTTAAACAATTTACCCTTTGAAACTAAGCATAAATTAATGCTGAAATGACTTTGTTTCAAGTTCAAATATTTAGTAATTTCGTGAAAGGTACACTGAATTTTGAATCCCATGCCACATCTCACTGCCTTTATATTTGAAATCACTTTCTTGTGAGACTTCTAAACCATTATTTTCATATTCATTACATTCACCTCAATTATTGAGAGAACCAAACCATGCTTGATTTAACCATAATTTGATCTATTCCTGTCAAAACTTGAGGGTTTTAGGTACTTATGTTTAAATGATTGAGGCATTTGATTGGTATTAAAGCCCATATTTCAAAGAATCCTTTTTTATAATGGCCCACCTTGAATATTTAATCCTTATATCCCTTAGAATCCATGAATAGCCTGTTAGGTTAGCCACATTACAAGCCAATTTTCCCTATCCAACCAACTCTTGAAGTGAAATTGCATAATATAGTTGAGCTTAAGTGTGCGGGAATCTATCTTGTGTTGTGCCACCACATTCTGTGATACTTTGGGTGGAAAATTAAATTCTGAAGAGATTCATTTTCTACTGAAGAAAGTCATTATATTTAAAGTTGTGCCTTTTCTGGAGCTTTCATGACAAGTGAAGTTGTCCCTTTTCTGGATCTTCTAATTGAGGTGGAAAGTTGTGCCCATCTGGAGCTTTCAAGAAAATCATGTTTGAGAGGATTGAAATTTTTGATGCTAAAATGATGAATGGTGTAAACCTTTCATGACTTTTCATGATGATGGATCTAAATTGATACTATGGGGATTCATGACAAGACCATATTTAAGTGAAAATTAGATTAATGAAATTTTTTTCAAAAAGAGTCAAGCCCTCCTCATTCAGCCTCAAAATTTTTCACATCTAAATCCTATCAATCGAAAGCCACAGAACAACCCTGAAAAGTCCTCATGATAAAAATATGTCTTTGACTCACATCGGGTTATGATGTAGGAATCGATCAAGCCTATGGTGACCCTTGTATGAGTTTGGATGAGAAAGACATCGCAAAAAAATTGATATTTGAGTGATGAGAGAAAATTCAAGCGAGGTAAGTGTTTGGTTCATGGGAGGATAAATGAAGTGGAAATATATTGAATGATATTAATAGAGAACTTAAAATAAGGTTTTTTATTAGGCATGAAAACTTTTGATTCTTGGTGCGGAATTGATGGATCCCAATGATATGTGATTTAAAATTGGTTCTGATTTGATATTGATGTTTACTTGACATGAGGTTTTTCCCAGGAGTGCAAAAGGGTAAGTGTGGGGGAGTTCATAAAACATTATTTTATTGAATATTTTATTGATAATAAATGATATAATTTCCTCACATTGTGTTAAATATGTTTATTTATAAAATATTTGGGATTTGATCATTCATTTGAAAATTTGGTGAAAATTCCAGTTTAACCCTTGATAGTGCACTGTAGTATTTCAAAGATAAATATTTTTATATTTATTATTTGAATTTTCAGTTTTGTAACAGTTTTTCTCACTTAATTTTCTACAACTTTTATTCAGGACACTAGTGCTAAAGAGTGCATTTGGATGGAGTAAATGGGCCATTAATCCAATGGTGGGCTGGACTCGGAAGAATGGACATGGGTTCTATATTTGGGCCATATCTTCTTTCATACGGGCTTGGATTAAGCCCAAATTTTGAGGAAAGCTCGAGGATCTGATTTGGAACATATCATCCTTCTGGAAGGCCGATCAATTCACGCGTTTTGGAGGTCAACTAGGCGGTTTAACTGGGAATAAAATATTTGGCCGAGTTTTTCATTTCACACATAAAAAGTTATGTAACCCTAGCCCTCGCAAACTCTATTTAAAGGGGGTTTTAACTCTTTGGGAGGGCTGGTAGAGGCTTTTTGAAGGTTTGGACGAAAGGGTGTCTCTTGGGATCCCCTCACAACTCTTGGAAGAATTAATCCTTTGTGCAAACCTCTCTTCCAAAAAGGCTCTCCTCTCCCACCTCTTCTTTGTATTTCTTTTATTTCATGTTTGATTCTTGAATTTTTCTTCAAATAATCTCTTGTGTTCTTTCCTTTTCTTCTTCTCTTAATATTTTTAATTGGTTTGGAATCAAGAGTGGAGACAAGATTGGGTTCTACCCTTTCAATCCTTTTCTTATGCAAAACGTCTCCATGATGACTACACCGCCCATGGAAGAGTAGTTCTTTTTAGTAATCGATCGACCTCTATCCTTCTTCATTTAATTATTTTGAATCATTGAGCTACTATAATTCACTTAATATGATCCATGAATTGTATTTTTAAATTGTAAGAAACTAATCAAGCAATTGAATAATTAACACAAAACATGCGAGGTTGGGAATTGTGTAAATTGTGAGAGCGCAATCTTAATCGGTAATACAAGACCACAAGGGATAAATTTGTAGAGTACAAATATAATCCCTAAACACAATTCATCCTCATTTCCAGAATGGATATGTTCTCTAATTTACCACTGTCCATAAGCTATCCTTATAACAAAAATCAAAGCAGGGCGCTGCGATTGCGTGTTCTGAAGCTAGCCTAGGGTTTAAGTAATTTCATCTTTGTGGTTAAGTTAACTCTCGTAGGGTTCGAGGGATAACAAATTATGGGATCATAATTAAGTGGATATTGATTTAAATTATAATGATTAATAAGTGAATGAAGTCTTATAGGTAGATTGATTATGCCTTTTAAAATATATTTCTAAAAAAACATCTTCTTGTTGTGTCATTTTAATCGAAATTCATTTCAAAACTAAAAACAAAAAAATATAAAATCTTCTTCCAGTGAACTTCATCTATATTCATAAACTATAACAAACCCCAATCCTTTAAAGTACTGTTTTTATTCTATTATATTTATTTTTTTTGAATACCTTTAATAAGTTGTTAAATTCACTTCCTCCTTTGAGAGACGACCTTGGTCAGCCACTCTGCTGCACCTAAGTACACCAAAATCACTAATCATTTGATGGCGCCCACGACAGTGCTCATTCAAACATCAAAGACTGATTTTAGGGGATTAATTATTAAACTGCATTTCCATAGTTTTTTTAAGAAAGCTTCAAGTTCATCCAGGTGGTTCGAGCGATGTCGTGATTTAACCCCCAGATCATCAACATAACATTCAACTCAATTTCCTAAGAAGGGCTTCACGATGTGATGAATGGTGCACTGATATGTAGTGCCAACTTTTTTTAGACCAAAGGTCATCATGTTATAACAAAAAACACCCTAAGGGGCCCTAAAAGTGGTAGCTTCTTCATCTCCTCAGGAAATTCAAATTTGATTGTATGTAGAATAGATGTCCATGAAAGAGAGGGCTCCATATCCATCTTTTGCATCGATCAACATTTATGTGATCAAGAAGGAGAAATTGTCTTTTTGGAAATGTCAGTTAAGGTCCCTAAAGAGAATGCAGATTATAATCTATTCATTCTTATTTTTGATAGGGACTATGTTTTCCTTCCAGATCAGATACTGGAACTCCCGTATGAAGTTGGTTTTGATCATCTTGTCAAATTTAGTATCTATTTTGGCAGCATGCATTGGGTGGGTCCTTCTGGATACCTACTTATAGTCCTGATGATCTTATGGTAAGCCCAGATGATGACTGGAAACCTCATGATCAAGGCCTGGCATTTCAGTGTAGTTCTAAGAAAACACGTCTCTATTCTTCTTTAGGAAGGAGGTGTATGCCTCCTTCTCCTCGATAGGCATATCCACAATGATTAGAGTGGGATTTGGGTCATCTTTAGTGCCCATATTTATCTCATTAAGTTTGTCAATTATGGTGGAGAAACCTTCTTCAAATGATGGAGGGGCATCTTTGAGGTCTTCTTGCTATTCTTCTTCTTCGTCGTCGTCTTCATCTTCTTCCTCTTGTAATAGAGAGAGGATTTTTGAGATGAACTATCCAATGTCAGGACATATATTTTCTTCTGCTTTAGAGAATGAGGCTATGGAAATTTAATGTCCCATGGATGGGCTGAGAGCATCTCAATTAGAACTTTTTCTGACCTCATGGGAGTCAGCTCACTTTTCTGTGTCTTTAGACTTGGTGGCTGTAACAGATATCATGCAGACAATTGGGTCTACATCCAGACTTTCACTTATGCATTGAAATTGGTTGATGGGTAGTACATACTCTTCCCCAAGATTTTGGAGGGGGTCGGCGAGAGCCATTTCTGATAAATTTAGGGTAGTAATCCAATCAATATCATTGACTGAAAGATGTTTTTATTCTAATTCATAGAACCCTGCTTCGATATAGTGTGAATTACAAGACTCAAACCGGGATTTATCATCATACAATGTCCCATTTTTCCAAATAGTGCAATATTTGATGCACTGATGGTATGATGACGAAATTGCAGTGTGCTGATGTAACCAGGGCCTCCCTAATAGGACATTGAAGGACGTACCTTTTCATACTACCAGGAACTCGGAATCCGACATGACGTTTCTAAGCCAAGTTTTATGCTTGATTTTTTCCATCAGTTTCTACTCACTTTTTTCATATCCTAGCAGATTTGTGGTGTAGGGTGTCAAACTGTCTTCATCATTGCCATGTCGACGAAGTGTCCGCAATGGGAGGAGGTTAACTCAAGATCCATTGTCGATGAAGATCCTCCAGACATCAATTACATTTATCTTACCGGACACATATAAGAGTTTTATATTCCCTAGCATGATGGTGTCATCATCCCTGTGTATGAATGATAAGCTGACATAACATTCTTCGGGATTGGTATTTGTCTGATAGACTTCGACTGCTTCCACTTCAGCCTTGAACTCCTGGGTACTTATTAAGGCTTCGAGGAGTGTGTCCCTAAGATCTACGAACTGGCTTAACACATCCAAGAGCGAAAATTTTGCTGGTACTGAAGCTAAGTGATTTAGAATATCATACTTCTACTCTAAAGGTTGGTGCTTCCTAGCTTGGGGTATCTCATTCAAATACACTTTAGAGGTTGGGGATTTGTACGCAGATGCTTAGACCTCCATAGCCAGGGCCTGTGGTGTTGTGGTCCTTTTCGAACTCGACCGAACTGGTCCGCCTGAATTCCTTGGTAGATTTGACATTTTTTCTTCCCCGAATGGATATTCAAATATAATTGGGCATGGATTTCTTCCAATAGGGGTGGATGAAAATTCCAGTTCTTATTGAGTATACCATAGGGTCCTCCCATGAGTTTTTTCAATGTTAACATTTTGAATTAAAGTTTGGTTGGGAATTTTCCTCCTACCATGATCGTGCCTTCCAAGAAACCTCTGGCCTCTACGACCTCTTCCTTTGAATCTCCGTCTAGGTAGGGGGATTTGGTTTTGTGGCCATAGGCTCCATCTGAGAAGGGGTCCTTTAAATTAATGGCATTAATGGATCCAAATATCAGTTCTCGATCTGACTGTCTCCTTTTAATGGTGTCGTTTTGTGGGGCGGTGCCCATTGTACCTTTTGCGGGGTGGTTCCCATTGTACCAAGTCTATTGGAATGAATTCAGAAAGCATAAACATTGATTTAGTCTATGGTATCATCTCATACTCTTCCTTATGTTTTCATCCCTTCTGTCCTTTAGAGGGCCATGGGGCCGAGGAGGATTGTTGTGTTGTATTGAGAGATTTTGGGGGCACATTTAGTTGTTTCAACTGTGCCTGGAAGATACCATGAGCTCGGTTGATGGTCTTTCGGGTCATCCAATTTTCAAAAATTTGATCCTTCATTCTAGAAACTATTTTCCATTCCTCTTATTCTCTTGGGTCTAAGGTGGAAACATACACCACTTGTGTTTGTGGTAGGCCCAAACCAAGTTTCCTAGAATCCACCATCTTGTGCAGGAGACAGTTGAAAATAAAGCATTCATGCATGATGTGTCCTAGTATCTGGTGATAGAGACAATAATTTGTATGGTCATAGAGAACCACTTTATCAACTCAAGTTGGCTCTGGTATCCAGAGAAAATTTCAATTCATAGAATCTATGAAATATCTGCGGACCTAGTTTTCTCAGAATGGGTAAACATTATTTATTCGTTCATCAAAATGGTTTCTTTTAGAACCCCATTGCTCATATTTCCTATGTGACAGAAGCTTCTTCAGCTTTTCCTGTTCTTTTCCTAGGGGCTGATGGGGCCACTTGGGACTTAAGATTAGTCCATTTCAAGGAGTATTATATCCTTTGGTAAATGGAAGAGAATTATTAAAACCCACTTGTGTACTTTACCGGGATGAGTGGCAATTGCAATTCATTCTGAATGTTATCGATGCACATGGTGAGAATCTCATCCGGGGGGAGCGGTCGGTTTAGGGAATAATTCAGGCCCTTCTATCTGGAAATGATGTCTGAGACTCTTTCGTTCCCTCACTATTTGAAGTAAATGGGATCACTCAAAATCACCTATGGAAGTGTTGAACTGAACTGAAAGAGAAACTATAACCAGATGTGTTCCAAGCCTGTGATTGAATTGGTTGGCAGGCTAGTATACCATAAAAAGGCCGAGCCCTACAGGGTTCGTACTAAGCACCTATGTTTTACTACTTATTGATACTCCAGAGTTCCCATCATAGGGACATAATAATAGGCATAGTGCATTAAATGATTCTTCAATTCCCACAAGAAATTGAATACTAGGAATACTGGATTTCTGAAGTTTGGTGGTGGTGGAACATTGCTTACCCAACCATGGTAGGGTTTGCGATCTAGTTGTATCATAGCGCGCAACCCCTCCATGGGTTCTAGTGGAGATGTTAACTGCTCGAAGGTGTTAAATATCTCTTGATGTATATCCTATCGGGCTTGAGCTTGAGTTGGTTCCACAGTGGTCAAGACTGGGCATGTCGGTGTTGTTGGAACTTGTGGTGGATACCAAGCTGGGAATATCATTTGTGGGTTTTCCTGAATATATTCTGGCTACCTTCCCAGTGTGTGGATGTCTTGGTGTCCTTCTGGGGTTGGGTTGAACAGACCTCAGATCTTGGCTTCATTCACCAGGATGAGTGCCTATGGAAATGGAACCTCTTCTGAGAGCACCTATTGGCGTTCTGTGGGTGGAACACATCCGGCGAGATTGCACCCTCGACACAACTCGACATTAATTCACATGAGCTCTATCATTTCATCCTACTGTTTGGTGAACCGTTCCTTGAGGGTGAGGGGCACATCCTCAGGGGGAGGAGGAGGCAGGTCATAGACGACGTTGGATTTATTGTTCTCCTTGTTGGGGTTTCATGAGGGAGGTATTGATATATTAACTGAGGGGGGCCTAGATTTAGGACTGCTCTTCAGTTCTCAGAATTCACACCATCAAGCTCAGTGTGGGATGCCTCTAGGAGGGAACCATCTTCCTTCACGTCTTCTCCCTCTGTGCTATTTCCTGTGAGATATGTGATGTTGACATTTACCACGTTCACTGAGGCATACCACATTTGGGGTGGTGTACCCAGTGACGAATGTTAGGAAGGATTTCTACATCCTTTGTTAGACTTTATCCTTCCATTCTTATGGTACTCTTCAGTTTTCATGGAAAAGATTTACCTGAAGGGAGCCCTTGGTCTTTAGGCATTACGATTTCATCTTCATTTCAAAAATTAAGAGACGTAGATGAAATTAAAAACGGAATATCCAAAAGAGTGATATTATACTTATGAAATTACTATCAAGTAATTATATCTTCTAGAATGATTTTTAAATAAACTTTTATCCTATTATGACTATTTCTGATGATATCAATGACCTTTTTAAGACCTACATGGTCTATGGTTTTTTTGTCATTAAACTTATCTTGAGAATATTTCTATCACTCTCTATAAGTTCTTTGGGATTAATTTTCCCTTCCAATTACATCTTTTAATTTTCAAGCAATGTTTTCCCTATGTTGAAACCTATTTATGCATTACTTCAGGTAATCTTTATGTATCCAAATATTCATTTTTATGGGAAGTATTGTTATTCATTTGTATGATGTAGATTTCTATTTATGAATTACAAAATGTTAAACCATAGATGAATGATACGAATTTTGAGGATGAAATTCATTTTAAGGGTTATATAATGTAACACACCTAGTGTTTTTATGGAATATATTTTAAAAAAAATTATTTCTTTGATATCTTTTATTGCATGTAATATATATTTTAGATGAACCATGAAAAATTAATAAAATATTATATGTCCATTATAAAAAAGAAATTAAATTAGTATGAATTAATAAGAATAAATTATTTATGAAATAAATATCCAACTCAATATGAATTTTTTGTTAAGTGCACAAAAAATAATCACAAAATATTTAGTACAGACATTTTAATTTTCTAAAATAAGATTTCTTCAAAAATGTGTTTCTCTTATTTTTATGAGTCTATATTAATTTCTATAAGTTATAAGAAATTTATTTTTAAAATTAGATTTTTTTTTTAATTCATCATTTAAAAATTATATTTGAATATTTTTTATGAATTTTACGAAAAGATATATGTTTTAAGGAAGAGTGAAAAATACTGAGTTTTTTTAAAAAATATATATTATTTTAATGTTTTGAAATGTTAAAATTATGTTTTGGATGTGTTACAAATTATTATTATTTGATTTATATATAAAATAATCCAGCTATAATTTTTGAATTTTATTTTATACTTGAATTTAGTATAAAAATATTTTATATTTAAAAGCCTGTTTTTCCCAAAAAAATGTTATTTGCTGCACTTTTTCTAGATCTATTTTAAATTCTAATAATATCATGTTTTAAATTTCAAAAAATGAAAACCGTATTTGGAATTAGTTTATCAAAATGTATTAAACCGTTCACTTATAGTTTTTTTCAACATTAACAGCATCCTTAGTAAAAACAATTATGTTAGTAAAGGGTAAAATTGTTTAATGTGGATTAAAAAAAGTGATAAGGCCATAATTTATTATCCGATTTCTTACTAGATTTAGTTAATTATATCCTTAACACTTAAGGTTTTTAATTTATTTTTTAATGGACACTTGTCCCTAAAAATGACATATATATATTATTCAAATCAGGGAAATACATAAAATGTCACTTTCTTTGTCATAAATTTCACTTATGTGTCCAAATGGGGACAAAAGTATGAAATTAATGAATATAAGGGTCTATTTTGAACTTAATAAAATTATTTTCATGGTATAAATTTATTTATGATTTTTTGGGACCACTTGGATTATATTATAAGCATTATAATATTTTATTTAAAGAAAAGTCTAAGATGTCACATTCATTTTTTGATAACAATAAAATTTTTAATATGGGGTTATTCAGATAATATGTTCAACAATAAATATTATTTTGAAATATAAAAGATTTATCTTTGTTCCGCTTCTGAGGTGGCACGTTTCGGGTATGCATAAATGGTCTGATAAGGATCATCACCCGTCCATTTTTTCGGATATGATTTCCTATCATGTTCATCATTTCTTTTGATTCAACCCATTCAGCATCATTATTCTTTAAAGAAGGTTGGATTAATCCCATAGGGACTGTGAGATTCACCTTTTTCACATTGGGAAGAAGTTTCCATAGTCATATTCTTCCCATGGGAGATTGCATGGGGTTAAGTACTTGTTAAATCGGTCCTCCTTTGATATTACTTTCTCGAAAGGTCTCCAAAGGGTTTATTCATGGAGCCAAGAATTCCCAACGACCCTGGTATCCATGATTCAGGGACCGTCTTTCCAAAGGAAGGCTCTCATTGATTGATGATTCAGCCAATGATACTTAAGGAATCTATTGGTCAAGAGGATGGGAGGTCACGCTCACCTCACCCTTTCAGGGGAGGATTGTTACCTATTTTGGGACTCTCTTATATATTTAAGTCATGTTCATATGTTTATGAATCCATGGTTCATTCATGAAGAGTTTTTCCATAGGATACCCTTGATTTTCAAGATTGTCGTAGGCAAGCATATATTAGACGCTACAAAGGTGATGCTAAAATGAGAAATATAGTAAGGTGATTTAGAGTTTATCGTCATACAAGGGGGATGGAAGGTGACTTAATGTTGGGATCAGCCCCATAAGAAGGGATTTCTACATATCCTCAAGATGGGAATCAGAATCCACAAAGTTCAGATTGGTTGGGGCTTAAACATGGAAGCTACCCATTTTAGGGGGCATGGTTGGGTGGACCCTTTATGAGAGGGCACCCTTTTGGGCTCGATCCTTCATGTATGTTTCCTTTGTATCCTAGTTTAATCAGGAATAAGAGTTATCATAATTCATATTGGATGTGGATGTTATAATCATCACAAACCTATAAGCCCATGTGAGTCATGCTCTGTGTGAGAAACAATAGGATTTCAAAGATTCAACAAATCACATGTTTCCTCCCCAATTGGTGGGGGAGGTAGAGCCTACGATGAAAGAAGTTGGGGCAACCATGGGTGAGGGTACCGAGCAATGACCTTTCAATGTGGAATGACATTGAATTTCATGCAGCTCAGCCTCATAAAATTGGGGAGTTACCTCAGTGGGAGGACCCTAGAATATGTTCTGCGAAGAGGAGGAGTGACATCCTCTCCAAAGGGGAGAAAAAACATAACTCTTTCGACTGATCACAATTCCTCATTGAATGAAAAAAAAGTGATCAACCTTAATCCCTAGAGTTGGGAGGTTCATGTCAGCATCCCAAGGTTGGACTCTAGGTTACCATGGGAATGTACACCAACAGGAATTCCAAAAGGTTGAACTGTTGTGGGGAGAGCCTTTGTGACTCTGCTTACCATGGGTATGTAGACTCAAAGGGGCGTGCTGATGCAGCCGATGGTTTGATCATATGGGTCCAGTGGCTTTGGAGGAGGCCTTTTACTAACATTAGAGGACTGGTTTGTAGAGGGACCATGGTGGACTGGATGGTAATGGAAGGGTGTGGTTGGAACTGAAGGAAATACTACCTAAAAACACCTCATTCCACATACTGGTTTCATATGCGAGATGGAGGAGGTTCCGCATAACGTTGTTGTGTGTGGGTAGAGGGGTTGTCCGCGTACCAATGCGGTATGCAGGAATGGTTGTAGTCCACCACGTACCATAGTGGTATTCATCCCATCAGCCAGCTTTGAGTTCTATCCCCGTACTGATGTAGTACACATTTCCAAGTTTAGTCCATGTCGTGGTGCACTATGTGTAGAACCATATTGAAGGAGGGTTAAGAAGATTATCGTTCATGGGGAATTCATTTGTGAGAAGCATGTAGTTTTTGGTTTCACAATTTAACTTCATGGTTCAATTATTATCTTTTAATTCCCCCATTTTATGGTTCACGGCCTACGGTACCTACAGAGAGAGTGGTTCATGATTCAGGCTTCATCGATGAATCCTGACTGAAGCTAGAGTCTTATCCAAAATCTTTCTTCCAACATATGATTCCCCTTAAATCTTTCATTGTATGTCCCTTGTACTTCTATTATTCTCCTCTAGTAGATCATCATGGCAATTGTATCTATTGGGAAAGCGACATCGTTTGTAGAGGCACATGAACAGATATCCTGACACACAAAAGACTATGTCAATTTGGGGTTTTCGAAGGCTTCAGTTCATGATAATGGTTCTCAAAACCCGGCTGGTTCACTTTGTCTGAAAATTGATCAGTTTGTGGGATTGTACGTGGATGGGCTTCTCACACAAAAGTCCTTCAGTGACGCGGTTTGCAGTCTGCCTTGTTCACTAGCCACCACACTGCAGGCCAGTGTCTCGCATATCGTCCCACATACCTGTTGGTTCGTGATCTAGCTGGTTCGTGTACCTTTCCCATTGGTGGTATGCAGGCTACTTGAAATGATTTTAATACATTAATTCCTTCAAGTTTCTTCTGAAATTTGTAATTTGATTTGAGTCCATTCACCTTTATAGACTTGCAAGAGTACTTGCTTCCTTATGCAAAGCGATTGTGGGGGTATTTTATTTCCTAGGAAGAATTTTCAAGACCTTAAAATCATCATCATGGAAATTTATTTATAATTTTTATGAATTAAATAATTACCATAAATGTTTACACAATGTTGAAATTGTAATTATTCAATTAATAGAAAAATGGAATAAATGATAAAAAATATATTAAAATAATATAATTTTAGTTATTTAAGCTGATCCCAAAATTATTTTTATGACCATAAAATGTTTGGGATATTATAAAATAATTAGTTAGAATTATAAAAGTTAACTTGATATTTTTAAAATTTCAAAATAATGAATAGTATAAAAATTGACAATAATGATATTTTATCGGACTGCTATTTAATAAAATTATTTACAAAAAAAATCTTTAACAAATAAAAAGTGATTACAATATAGTCTAAAAAATTATAAGAAAACAATTTATGGTCCAACTTCCACCATATAAGTAAAAATTACAACCTTTTAATATTAAAAACATATTATCATAGTTAAAATTAAAATATGTTAATTAGGGGTTAATAAAAATGAGTAGGTTTAAAATAAAACAAAACACTATCTAAAATAATTTTGTTGATTAGATTAAAACCTTATATTATCTTATCTTTGAATACATTTTCATTTGGTCGTATTTGGAAATAAAATAAATTTTTTATAACTTAATCTTTTTGGAAATTTCAAAAGTACCCCTCTCCTCAAATATTAAGGGGCACATCCTCCCCCATTTCATTACACCACTCTGAGACTTCTAGCTTGACCATATACTGCCAATTTCTCTAACAAATTTTCCTATTCACATTATAGATGTGATTGTCTTCTCAAAAGGCCAAATGTAGAGCCCTCTAGAGAGATATAAAGTAAAAAATTTGAAGCAGAGGAGGTTTTAATGTGAAAGAAGAAAGGAAATACTTGAGGTGAGGGTTTATTTCAAAATATCATAATTATTTAGGTTATTTATGTTTAAGTATCAATTGGGGAATGTTAATTTTACAAGACTATGTTTTCGAAAAAATATTCAAAGTGTATTTTACTATTCTATAACATATGTTTAAAGTCATTTTTAAAAAAGCTTGACTTTTTACAAAATGGTATGAACAAAATATTTTTAGCATTTTCAAGAAAGGGTACATTATGAATTTTATGAGAGAAATATGCAAGGAGTGTTTTTCTAAAATTATACGACTTGGGTGACTTTTCCCACAATAATGTTGCCTTATTTATTTTAATATTACTATACAATCTTGTAGGGTTATTTTGATAGAAGATTTGTTCCTTTGAAGTTGCAAGGATTTTCCAAAATATATTTTCAAAATGAAAATGATATTTTCCTCAATAATTATTTCATGTTATCTTTCAAAATCATTTTCCATCTATGAAAACATTATTTTATGTTACTTATGTTGTACTGTGGATAATATCCAAGGATACCAGCCTAATTATTTCTATGGATGGTTTATGTTTTTGATGGAATGATGTTTATAAATTTCATTACTTTTCAGTGAGTTATGGTATGATAAAAATTTTATAAAACTCATTTCTTTTCATGGGTTCTGATATGATCAATGATTTATATTTTAAAGGCACAAAGATTTATGGTTTTTATTATGTGAGGGTAGGGACCTATATCTCCCTACAATGCATTAAGTAAAAATTTATATCTCATGAGATAGAAAGGGTTGGAATGGGGAGCGAACTCTGTTCAGTATGACAAGGATGGGGTAGCGAGTGAACCAAGTTTAGTAATATTGGGATGGAATAGGGAGTGAACCCAATTCAGTATGACATGGCTAGAATTAGGAGTTAACCCAATTCAATAGCATAGATATGGAATGGGAATTGAACCTGGTTTAATATAGAACTTTTTCCTATATGATGGTATTGGCAGGGATCCTTGACAAATAATGAAACAATTTTCTATGCTAATGTGTATGCCATGAATTCCATGTCTTATGCCAATGTTTTTCTATCATGGCTCATGTTCCTTGATTTATTTTTGATTCATGTCTTATAAAATATTACACCAGTCAAGATTATGATCTTTGATTTAAAGGGTATAATTTTTAAATTGTATGTTAATGTTCATATACCCTAATAATAATATTATGCATATGAAATCATTTTTATCTAAATTGTTTCCCCTTATAGAGCATATGATGTCACCCTTTATTATGTTTCATTCCACTAGGATTTAGATAAAGATATTAAATATGATATTTAAAAAAGGGTTCTAGTTTTGAAGGAAATAAGAATAAGATGATATAGAAATTTTATGAACGAGTTGGTTATGATTCCATGTTTCTAAAGACACTAGACCTATATGGTTTTGGTGTGGATTTTTTATGTTATATAATTAATATTCATCTAAAACAATGTAAAATATATTAATGAAAAGTATGGGATGTTATATGCTTTCCATAATATAGACATGACTCAATAAATAATTTTTAGTAAGATATCAACCTCACTATTTTAGGAAAGACTACAAAACTCAATGTTTCCTTCAAAATAAGCATATATTAAGATTATCAATAATATAAACAATTTATTCCAAATATTATTACTTATATGGTTATAATGCATTGTTTTTTCCATAAAAGTAACTTTCACAAATTTATTCTCATGACCATGTTTCCTACTAAATACAAAAACATAAATGGTTATACAGAATCATGATAATATCGTATAAAATTAATTAACCATCATATGAACATAAAATATCAATAATATTATTTATTATCCTATTACACCTTTATTTCAACCAAATTTTGTTTCAACTATGATATAATTTTTTTAACCTATAACCCCTTTAGTATTAAATAGTTTTCTATAAGTTTTCTTTTCTTAATATCAACAACATAATCCCTAAAGATTACTAAAACCTTATCTCATACAAAATGAGATTATCCAAGCATAAAAAGAATATATTTTATATTATTTCCATAATTTAAAGTTTAAATATCATAAATAAATTCACAATAGAGGTACCCAAGGGTTTATTGTCTATAGTTATTAATTAAATAATTGTATTATAACATATTATTTCTTTAACATATCCTAGAAAATCCTCCACATTAAACTTCTAACATTATTCTGCATATAATTTCTTGAGGAAATGGTAATCAAAATAATGAGTGTACTAAAACTACCTATAAGGGAAAAACTTATCAATGATTCTTATAGGTTTAGATCAAAATCGTAAGAGAAAACATTAATACATGAGAATTATATAATTAAAAGGGAAATCAAATTGTAATAGTTTTCCATAAGGCCTCATATAATATTATATAACCTCAAAACGATCATCTTGAAACCATTAAAATACCATTGAAAAAGAATGTAGGAAATAAAACAATAATCATGAGAAATGGATTATAACAAAGGCATTTGACATAACATATAAATATGGAAAAATCATAAGCACATGAATTCATAAAAATGTGAACATAGCTAATGAAAACCATGTTTATATATAATGTTATTTGTAAACATAACTACAATCATTCTCAAAAATATTTTTTTTGAGAAAATATGGCTCAATAAGGCCAATGTATAAATTTTTGAATAAAGCTAATGACAATTATGTCTACAAAAAACATGAGATATAAAATATTATCCAATGCATAAGAGATATATATCAGACCAATCCATAAAATAATGATAAAACATACATATATGTACCACATGAAATAATTCATATATATCATCGTAAAAATTCCATGTAAAGAATATAGATTACATAAAATTTACAAATGATATCAGAAAAAATGAATTTAAGTATTTTTTTGATTAATGCCAATAATTTAATCACCTAGATGAAATACATCGTAATATAAATTAGATAATAATTTATAAAATACAACACCATGGGAGAAATATCTTCTACTAATAAAGAGTAAAATGTATGCAAAATCATAAAAAGTGTTTTTATAAATATTTTTTAAAATTTCAATAAAAAGATGAAGTTACTAGGCACATTAAAATATCATTTTTGAGAAGTTAAAAAGTATATAGTTTTTGAAAAAATTACTTCCAAACAATCCAAAATAATGGAACTATTAAATGAATCAAATTTTTAAAAAGAATGTGGAGTATAAGATACAAAATATATAAAAGAGAAAAGAAAATACTCTTTAGTATTTTGATACAGTTTTTTAGAAAACCAACTTCAATAAAAGTGTTATAAAATTTCCATTTTAAAAGAGATAAATAGATATATAAAGTATAAATAAGATTAAAAATATTTATATTTGGAAATAGGAAAATAAAATATTTGTGGTAGGAAATAATTTGGACGCGGAGGGGAATGAACCAATAGTGAGGATGAAAATTATTCTCAACAAAATTGTATTTTTATAAATAATGAAATCCCCAAAAGAAGAATATTTGACATGAAAATTCAATTTCCCTATAGGGATTGAGAAACTAAAATATTAAATAAATAAACATAGGAATATAAATAGAATTTGAAGATAATTTTAAATGAAGAAGTATTATAATCCAATGAAATGAAAATTTAGTCAACAAAAACCTTTTCGACTTTGATAATAAAAATGGAAATTGATAACGAATGTGAAAAATTGAAATGGAATATAAAATTCCAAGAACAAAAAAATATTTATGAAAAAATGGTTCACATATGAAGTATATATACTAAATGAATGAAAATAGGGTAATAGTGTAAAAAATTTCTCTAAGAATGAAAGTTTATATGGATAACCATTATATTTATAGTAATTTTAATTTTAATTGGAAATAATTTATAAAAAATTGAGAATAGAAATTATAGTATAAAACCCTAAAGACATGGAGGAAAACCTTCAAAAAGAAAACCTAATAATTTAAAGGAAACAATTAAACATGTGGGAAATGTAAAAAATATATTCCTTTTAAACGTTTTTAAAGGCAACAAATGTTAGTAGAAAATGACTTTAATAAATATTTGATGTATAGAAAATTAATTACACAAAATATGTAATATTTACATGATGGAAATAAAATGTGTGTGGTTTTAGAAATAAATAATAGTTAACTTTATAAAATATAAATTTTTATATAGGAAATATTTATTTAAAAGTGATATTAGAGATGAAATCCTAATAATATTATATTTTATGTTGTAAGAATCAATAGAAAATGGTATTATGAGAAAGAAATAAAATTAAACATAAAAATAATAGGAATTAAAATATAATAAAATCATTAGTTATAATGTTCCCAACTTATAATAATTAATTTCAATGAAAATAATGATAAATCAACGAAAGTAAATTTTTTAAACTAAAATAATTGACATGGATTCCTTCTTGGTTTGATTTTATATAACCACTGGTATAATAAACTAAGACTCATTAATAATATATTTCATAACCATATTTATACATATTACTATTTATATATTCATTTTAATTAATTTCTAATATAGTTATTAATTAATTTTAGTTTATATGGATCATCTATTTTTTTATCATAATAGTTGTTCTTTATTTATTTTCGTTTTTGATCTCAATCATAGTTCCATGATCATAAGTTAATCATCTATAGAATATAATCGTTTCTATAATATATTTAAAATAATGAACTATTAATTCTAGTTTTCTTCCACTGGTGTTTCAGCTATTCTTCTCAATGATGAAATCTATAACTCCCTTCTTTCAGTAATATTTAATAGAAATAAGGTGGTATATTAATAATATTTAAAATCTTAATAATCCAATTATAGAAAAAAATATTACATTATTAATATAAAATATAAGTAGTAATTATTTTTTCATATCCATCCATGATAAGAATTTATATTATCGTCAATGTAGTTGATTAAAACCGACCAAAATAAGAACATGCATTAATTCGTAGATGAGTATGATTATGAAGTGATTTTTTATGATATAATTATTTAAAGTGTATAATGATATTTTTTGAATTTATAATTATTATGAATCATAAATGATATATGTTATAATAATAAGATAAATGAAAATGGAGGACAAGAACTTATTCCTTGCAAAGAAGTAATCGTATATTAGCTTTAATGACCTATTTCTTTTGAAAGAATTAGGGAATTATCATGACACTAGAATCAAACCAATGTGGGAGAGTATTATTGTGGGGAGAATTCGGGAAGTTATTAAAGATTAGAATTAAGTCAGTGTGTGAGATTATGTGGTTAGAATAGGTTTCCTTTTATAGTTTATCATGAGTGACATTTTTGAAATTATCTATTTCTTAATGAATAAGGAATTTAATTTCTAAGGGAAAGTGGATGAAATTTGAAAAAAAATAGAGTTTATATAATATGGGTTATATAATTATATCAGCCTTTTAAAATTCTATAAGGTATGTATTGGTATTTTCATGTTTTTTATTTTTATTTGGGGGAGTTTTTTTGACCTTGAATTGGGGGGATTCCAATAAGGGTGAAGTTAGGGATTTCATAGAATTTGCAAATGTTCCCTCCACTATTTATTATTCATTGGGTAGTTGTACAATGTGTAATAATATTACATGACATGTAATGGCTGCTAGATAGATTTTGTGAACTGGATTACACAAAATGAAAATGTTGCAAGTTGTGTAAGGATTAGACGTAAGGTAATGTGAAAATCATGCTTTTAATATAAGGTGATGTGTTTTTGGGAATGACTTAAAATGAAAGAGTTTTATGATGTGTAAAGGTGTCACAAACCATTTAATTCAAATATATTCACATTTTTTGGTGCCCTGAGGGATTTTGAGGTTTCATTCTATTTTTCAGCCTTCTCCTATCCACCATAGCTCTTACCCTAGGAGATTTTGTGTGACTTCCTTCCACCCAGATCTATTTTTTTGTAACTGATCATCATTGGGGTTAGTTTTATTTTATCTAGGTAAGAGTTTATCTTGGTTCTTCTTTGTTTCGGGTTTCAACTATTTTTAAGATAGGGTTTTGTGATTTTATGGGTATTTCTATCAATCATCATAAGTTTCCTAATGCACCATTCTTGGTGAAGGTCATTATCTTAAGTTATTGTCCAAATTTTCAAAGGTTGTTAGGTTTTATAGATACTTGAGGCTAGTGGATCTATTCAAGTGATCTAATTTCTTTAATTTGATGTTGATCTTATTCATTCCATGATATTGAAAATAGAATTATATGTATTGAAATTGTAAAGGGAATGATTCTACGTATGAAAAGCGGTTTTAAATTTTAGAATGGAATTACCTTTATTTTAAGTAGAAAATGGATTTTAAAACCTTGAAAATGATTTTATTGTTTTTAAAAATGTTTTATAAAAATGTGATCAAGGTTTTTTAAACTAAAATTGAAAAACATTTCAAAACGGGGACTTTTGGTGCATTGAGAAAGAGACACGAGTCACATTAGTGTGTCCCACACCACTTGAAGGTGTCCTCATATGCCGATACTCTGTGGAAGTAATTGATATTAGTTGGAACCAACCTTATTCATTTTTATTCTTGTGAGCATCTAGTACCTACTACCCCATAGGCTAGAGCTGGGCTAGTAAGTGCACTGTTGGTTTTTTGTTTAATGCATGATAGTTTATTTTATGGATGTTAGATCACATGTTTATTCATATTTAGTATATTGAACTATTTTTCCGTCTTTGTAAAAATGTTATTAAATTTGTGGAAACTAAAGGATTATTTGAAAAGGTATTTCAAATTGATTTATTTATAAAAACATATGAAAAAATATTTTCTTTTGAATCTTGAACAAGTTTATTCTTTTCATTAGAACTTGTATTGATTATTTAGTGGTATACTATAGGGATCTATTTCTCACACTATAATTCTACATTTGAGTGTATATAGACCTTGGTTTGCTAGATATAATTAAAGGGAAGAACATTATCTATCATGTAGGATTTTCTTTATTTTTCTGTTTTGATTTGGAGGTGATGTTTGTTCACATGGAGACTAGTTTTGTCTACATTTTTCTTTATTTTTGGTTTTACCTCATTTTATCAGGTGTATCCCTTTCTATTTCCACTTTATTTATTGGTTGTATGTATTTTTATCTTTTTTTCATTAGAATTACTTTGTATTCTTTTTATTACCCACCCTGTGATGGGATGACCTATGTGACTGGAGTGGTTGACCCATGATAGTTTGTTACAATTTGGTATCACATGGGTTACCTATCATGAATTGTTTTAGCACCACTAATGACAGTTTTGTGTCTTGGGTAGCAATGAATCGGATGATCATAATTTATAAAGTAAGTGAAGAATAGGGGCCTGGCCATCTCAATCCTGTTACTAATTATGAGTTTCCATGGGTGGTCATAAAATATTTACCAATCTAAGATCTAGTAATTACATTTAATTTAGTAAATTATATGGTAAATTTATTTAAACTGACCTATATACAATGTTTGAGGACTCTTTGTGTGTGTGTGTTCATTTTAATAAACAAATTAGGTATTTTATTTAAATGGACTCGTTCATTACTAAAGGTGTTAGGATTTATTATTAGAATTAATAAGTATATTAATTTTATAATGTTTTAAAGAATTGTTTTGAATTATTTTTTTTAGTTCAATGATTTGGGAGTCTCTTGTGATGAATTTTTTATTGTATTTTGTCTAAAAGAAAATTAAACCAAGGATATATAATCTAGATACGATGGGGGAATCCTAGAGGTAGGTTTTTATGGTGGATCTACCAGTGGACTGTTCTTTGGTAGAGGTAGTGATCTGCACCATTCAGTCTTTAGGTTCACTGGGCATAGGGAACCCATGATGAGTAGTGGATCCTGGATCAAAATTTACCAAGTAGCATCCACCTGTATTCTATCATGAAAAAAAACCAATAGAGTCATAGGAGTGGATTAAATGGATTTAGTGGACATTAAATTTATTAAAGATTCTTGAAGATTCTCAGGTAGGGTTTAATACTTTTATTCATGAGGGATTGGGAAGAAGATAGTGGGATTCAATAGTGAGAGCTAAGTTTAATAGAGGACTTACCTGGGGTTCATTTAAGAATATCAACAATCAATATTTTTACCCTAATAAATAATTTGAGACAAACACCCGATAGTTTCTATCTCCAATAAAGGGGAGCATATTGTTCTATATTACTCTACCAGTTTTGTTGATTTGTTGCACCTATAACTGGAGGTTGTCACCAACGATTACCAGTAGGATCTAAGGTTTGATCTGGGTATAGGACAATGTTTGGTCGATGCTAGTTATTTGGTAACATCCAAAAATTTTAGAGGTAGTGGATAAATTAACTTTGGATGAGGATGACATATAAGGAAGGAAGTTTTTTGGAGTAGCTTCAGTAAGTGAAGTGGTTAGCTAGGGTACTTCTTCTTGTCAAAAATGGAACTACATGAGTGTTGAGTTTTATATAGGACCAGTTTCAAAGGCTCAATCAGGGCTGAAAATGTAATTTTATACCATTTTAGGAGGTGTGGTATAAGGACTCTTGACTTTTACACATATTATTATATGATTTTAAGAATAATTAACCATAAAATATGACAAAGGATAATAAAGTCTAGTGTATTTTTAATATTTGGTACATAATTTGAAAACATGAAACCAAAATCGTTTTTTTATTTAATATCCACAATGAGGGACTAACTTAAATTGATATCTTAAATATATATTTTATAGCATAGGGAATTCATGAGAAATAGGGATGATCTAAAAATTTCAGTAAGAGAATAATATTAGTAATAAATATAGCACGTGGGTTAGAAGATATATCATGATAACATAGAAGGCATGAAAAATAAATAAACAGAAGGAAGTATAACATGTATAACATGGAAAAATTTAATCATAGAATAATATGAATTTTGAAACAATATATAACATGATATAAATATTATTCATGGCTAACTGCCAATAATATATCACATGGCAGACAACGTCCCATAAAGGAACTAGGTTCACTCTATGTCCCAAGATGACATCTCATGAGAACAAAACATTTCCCAATGCATTGGAGTTCTATCTGAGTAAATCCATCATAACATGTTTATGAATATGTATGCCACATAAAGAATAACACATAAGGAATCAAACATAAACATAAGAGTAACCCATGGAAATAATTGTGTATTATAATCATGTTAGAAGGAATATCAAAAAGGAATTTCATAATGGTGTCTATAAAAGAAAGGATTTAAATCATACATGAAAATTAATGAGGGAAAATTGGAATATATCATGACAATTGATGTCAAGCATAAGTTAAAATCTGTAAAAATATTTTTTAATAAATATTAGAAATGAAATATTTTAGTGCAGTTTAAGGAAAAAATTAAAGAGCATGTAAGGAGAAAAATGAATATTAATTTATATTAAACCAGAAATGAACCAAGATATATTTTTTTGGTAAAATTATTTATTTGAAAAGAATAATGGGGTCTGGAAATAGATTATTTATGGTACATGAAAATGGGTAAGAAATTAGATAGTTCCCTTTAATCTGGCTTACTTATCATGAATAATTGATAAGGGAACCTCTATAAATCATGTATTTCCACATTAAAGAATAACACATTGATCTAGATACATGATTTTGGAAAATATAAACCAAATTTTAATTAGTATAGAAAAAATAAAGAAACTCTACACTAGGGTAAATAGATAGAAAGAGAACTTGAAGAAAAAAAAGGAGGTTTGGGTGGAATCCCATACCTTAAGTCCGAAGGTGTTATACTCTTGATCTTAATATATAGGATAATAATATTTAATTAATTATTTAATTAATTAATTCAGAACATTTTAAACCTGTATTTGATTTATTTTAGTTTTATTAAGTACATTTATGGCCTTTTTATGGGTTATGCGATTAATTTTCATTGTTTAAGAGTGTTGGTATCCCTAGTTTTCATTATCGTTTAGATTATTTTGGCGGGTTTTCAATCATCACAAACCTATATTGTTTTATTAATTAATATTATGTATATTAAATAGATAAAAAAATTAAATAGGATATAAAATATATATTATATTTATTTTGAACCATAAAAATGGTTTTATGACCATTCTTGAATGAGTTAATGGAAATTAAAAATGTCATCATCCTTGAATGAGACAAATTAACTCATCAGAGATGATGTTTTCATTTTTAGTAAAAAAGAAGAGGGGATGAGAAATGACTATGAATTATTAAATTGAAAAGATAAAATTATATTATATAGAATATAATGGAGTTTTCGTGTCACTTGGATATGGTTATGTGAGTATAGAATAAGAAAATAAAGAAACTTGAAAATAAATTAAAAGATAATAAAAGAGGATTTTACCTCTTGAATTTCACCTCCTTGAGAACCTTCTTAACGAGAAGGGTTTGGTATTTTTTTGAGACCAAGGGATAATAGATGCAGGGGAGAGTACTGGGAAGAGTATTGGTTATAATTTTGATATGTATCAAATATTTAATGGTGCGAGGAGAAGTGGTGGTGAGGGGTGATATTTATAGGTGACAAGAGGTGTGTTTTCTCATTATTTTAATCATTAATTTATTGTTTTTCCTCAAGACTATGAATAGCTAGAGAATTATTGCTAAATATATTAAAATAATTAATAATATATCATGATTATGGGCTTACATTATCCATACATCATAAATGTCTTCATAATTCATGTATTTAGCTTTTATAGTGAATTATCATATTTTACTATTCACCAAAAATACGAGTATTTTAGAAAAATCCCAAAATTTAGAACACAACATTTTTATATGTGTTGAAATAAAAAATGAACTCCATTTTATGAAAATAATTTTCAAGATATTATAAATTTAATTTTTTAATTAAAATCATCATTTATTTATAAAATACTGATTTTAAAATTTATAACTCATTTTATAAGACATTGAAAAATTAAATAAAGTCTCATAAAATTATATTATAATAATAAGACAAAAAAATTTAATTTATAAATCCATTTTATGAAATTAAATTAAATTTTAAATCATTATATTAATTATAAATTTTTGAATAAACATTTACGTTTCACTAAAATACCAAAACATAATTTATCATTTCAAAAACATTTATTTACAAAAACTAAGGTAGAATTATGTCATATTTTAATTTTTAAGATCCCTAATTTTTTCTTAAAGTTTTATTGTTTAGTTTACTATTATATTGCCAGTTTATTATTCTTATGTGTCATATTACTATTCCAAATGTAAAGTTACTATTCCATTGGTATAGGTTCCTTAACTTCTAGATATACCTTTTACTTCCTTAATTCACCATTTATATAGTTCTTCTTGTGTTATCTATCTGATTTTATAAGATTTATAATTTATGTAATAATAGTAAGATATGAATTTCCATTTATAGAATGATGGGTTGTTACATTATTCCCCCCTTATAAAATTCCTCACTCAAAATTTCATTTTTCAAACTATGGTGAAAAAAAGTGAGGGTACTTCTCCATCATCGCTTCCTCTGGTTCCAATTATACCTCCCCATATGTATGGTTCCTCTATAGTACATTCACACGGTGGTTATTTGTGTTACATAGAACTTTATCTATATGATCCAATATCTTCATTGGATGCTCCTCGTAAGAGAGATCATTCTCAAACTGTACCACTTATGAATTCAATACATGTGAGGGATCTAGTATATAATTTCTCAAGAAGGATACTTGTAATACATCATGCACTTGAGAAAAGTTTGGTGGGAGTTCTAGTCAACAGGCCTCATATCCAACATGACTATAAATCTCAAATGGACTGTTGTACATGGGAATTATCTTTCCATTCTTCAAAAATCCCATGATCTGATCCCATGAATATATGTGGAGGAATACCCTTTCTCCAAATATAACTCAAGGTCTCATTAGCGATTGTTTTCATAGATATTTTACCATAAATGGATTCATATGGATCCATTTGGATGCTCGATTGGAAACTATTATTGTACGAGAATTATGACAGAAGAATATGTTGTTCTCATCCTCATTTGAAGTCTATAGAAACATCTCTCAACATGTATTCTAGTATTTGAATATTTCACTCATATAAGAAAATAATTTAAGGATGATAGGCCGCAATAAAGTTCAACATAGTGTTTAAATAATTTTACAGACTTTTCTAGAACTTGGAAGTGAATCTTGGATCTCAATTGAATATAATTGATAGTGGTAATCTATGAATTATTAACACTTCATTGATGTATATCCATTTCCATGTTGGAATGGGTAATGGTTGAATTGTCCCCTTATATTTTTTCCTTTCAGGATTAACTTTTTTACATACTATACAGTTTGATGTATATTTAGAAATATCATTCTTAATATTGTCCCATCAATAGTGATCTTGGAGATCTCGATACATCTTTAAGCTACCTGGGTGTATGAAGAAGGTTGAAATATGTCCGTCGTTTATAATCTCTCTCATTTTTTTCTGGATTGGATGGTACACAAATTCATGACCTAAATCTCACGAATCCTTCCTCATTCATTTTGAACTCTGAGGATTTCTCCTTTCTCATGACTTCCACCTTCTTCTGAATTTTCACATCATTTCTTTGAGAATCCTTTATTTTCTTCATTAGGGATAATTGAGAAATCAATTGAGAAAGGATCGGTGATTTTCCTTAATTAATGAATCCCATGTACATCTTTTTCATATCTAAGAAGATTTTATCCTTATTAATTCTCATAATTGATAATGATGAAGGATCATTTCTAATTAGAGCATACTCCACTTTATTTTCTTTACCAGGATGGCAGTGGATTGATCATTTATAATCCTTGTTGGAATCTAATCATATTTATTAGTGCATATTAATATCTTTATACATGAATATATGACACTTCCCCCAATAGAGACAATACCAGAAAAGTTTCAATGAAAATTTCACAACCACCAACTCCAAATCATGTTTGGGATAGTTTTTCTCATGAATTTTAACCTCCCTTGAGGTATAGGCTGTCAATTAATCATATTTCATCAGTACACATCCTAATACCTTCTTTAAAGCATCACTATACACCCCAAAGAGTTCCCCACATATCAGTAGTGTGATATTTTTTGTAGTGATGAGCCTCTTTTTTAACTCCTTGAAGTAGTCTTCACATTCACTAGTCTAGAAAAACATTACTTCCTTCCAAGTAAAATTGGTTATTGGGTTTGATAATCATGATAATTTATGCACAAATTTTCAGTAATACCTGGCTATACCAAGGAAACAACGGATCTCTATTATAGATATTGTCATGGGCCACTCTTTGAATATATTTTCCTTAGAAGGGTCCGCATATATTAATTTGTTGGTAATAACATGACCTAATAATGATACATCCTCCATGCAGAACACAGATTTACTGCACATTTCATAGAATGTTTCCCAACATAATTCCTTTAGCACAATGTTCAAATTATCCTTATGTTCGTTCCAAATCTGGGAGTATATCAGAATTTTATCAATAAAGAATACAAAAAAATTATTGGGGTAATCTATATTGACTCTATTCAGGGTGTCCAGGAATAGGATCTTAAGAGTGATCTCACTTTATGGACAATTGATTTTTTATTTGTATAAATATAGCCAATCCAGGCCCAATTTGGCATCAAACTCCACCAAAGTAAGACAATATTTTTGGGAGTTTCAGTCTACCAACATTAATCGGGGAGGTGTTATATTCTTTTGATTCAATAATTTACCCATTTTCTATTCTTACTGATAACTAAACTTCCATATTTTGAGGTGGTGTTTCAATAATATTACTAAACAAGTATGATTTTAAATAATGCGTAGAACTAGAATCAAATAGTAAGTTCGGTATTCTCGAATGAATAACTAGGGTACCTATTACCACATAATCTTTTACTTTACCTCAGCATTAGTGATAGCATAGGCCCTTCCACGTTTCCATGGAGTTCTTTTGTTTATCACATAGAAAAGCATTTATCTTAGGGGAATGGATTTCATAATTCCAATGTTCTGTGTTGTTGAAACACTTCACTATAGACTGTGTTTTGATCTGAACCTTCCTATCTTTTTTTCATTAGTGGGATTATTCACATCCCTTCTATAATCATTATCCATATTCCCATCTCTACCACATTGGAGGATGCCTCGGGATCTGAAGAGTGATCTCCCTTTAGGGACAATTGATGTTTTATTTGTATAGAGATAGCCAATCCTGCCCAATATGGCATCAAACTCATCCAAAGTAAGACATGATTTTTGGGAGGTTCAGTCCACAAACATTAACTGGGTAGGAGTTATATTATTTTAATTCAATAATTTACCCATTTTATGTTCTTACAGATAACTCAACTTCCATATTTTGAGGTGGTGTTTAATTAGTTCTACAAAACATGTAAGATTTTAAAGAATTCATGGAACCAGAATCAAATAGTATGTTTATTATTATTGAATTAATAACTAGTGTACCAATTACCACATAATTTTTTTCTTGACCTCATCATTTGTGATATCATATGCCCTTCCATGTTTCCTGGGAGTTTTTGTTGTTTATTACATCAAAAACCTTTAACTTAGAAAAATGGATTTCGTAATTCCCATGTTCCTTGTTATTGAAACAGTTCACTACAGACTGTGTTTTGATTTGAACCTTCGTCTCTTCTTTTGAATTAGTGGGATTATTCACATCCCTTATATAGTCATTGTCCATATTCCCATCTCTTCCACATTTTAAGAATCTCTTGGTTCCCTTTAATAATTTTCTAGGATGCTTCCTCCTACACATTTGACACATGGTATGTTTGGTATTATTTCCATCATGGGATAAATCTATTGATCCAACTTTATTAAACTCCATTTTCCACTTTTTTTCAATGATCCCACAAGACCACTAGGATTCTCTGAAATCAATTTCAACCTTAAGTGCACAACAAACAATCTTCTCATAACTATTAAAGTCTTGAATTGCCAACACTTTTTTGTAGACACATATTTAATCTTCTAAAGAAGTGATCTATCTTGATTTTGGTGTTCATTAAAAAGATAGAAGTATATCTTGAAATCCTTGTATGGGTTGACTCATATGCTTAAATAGACTCATCTTTCTTCTACATCAGTCCATGGAACTCCCTTTCAATCTTAAGACATAGGGTTCAGGTAAAATATGTATTGAAAAACATTTTATTTAAATATTCACATTCCATGGAATCAATTTCCTCCTTTTACTTCATGTTCTTGATTAGTTTCCACCACTATTCAGCTTCTCCATCAATATTATAGTCCTCCTATAAAACTTACTCTTCTTATATGCACTAGAGGATAGATAATATCTTATTAATGGAGTTAATTCATTGTTCATGAGGAGGGGATCAAAATATCCACAAAACATGGGATGAATTTGTTGCATGAATTATTTTACCACAGCTTTCTCTTCATTAGTAGGAGGAGGTAGTTCAACATGATTTAATTTATTATTCATAACATGATCCTATTGAGAAAGTACTGTCATAAATATTTCATCACCCTTTCCAATCATATTTTGAATATCATTAAGGAAAGCATCATATTGATTATCACATTGATTTTTGGCATGAGTAATTTCATATCCACCCATTAATTAAGATGAAATGTACAGTTAGGGGGGCTTGAATACTTAAATAATCATCATATAAAAATAAAATTTTGAACATAAAAGGATTAACTTGAAAATGGAATGTACAACCTATCTTGTATTTCCCTAAGTTTAAATCTTTGTTATCCATGGTGATATAATTATCCATAGGGTTCTTACTGAAGTTCTCTAGTCCTAATCTCAAAAAATAAAAATCCCTCCACTGATACCGACTATAGAGGCCCTATCCTTTTATAAATATTATTTCCTGATTTTAAGAATAATTAACTATCAAATACAACTATGGTTTATAAAGTCTAGTGTCTATGAAATATTAGGTACATAATTTTAGAACATAAAACCAAACTAAAAAAATATTTTTTTTAATCTCCATAGTAAGATCCTAACTTCCATTGGCCTCTTACATCTCAATAAGATAACATGGGGAATACATGAACAAAAGCGATGAGCTAAAAATCCTAGCAAGGGAATATGAATTGGAATAAACATATAACAGTGGTTACAGGACATATCATGATACTATAGTAGGAATAAAACATGAATAAGCATAAGGATGTATAACATGTATAACATGGAAATATTTTATCATGGAATAATTGAAATTTGTAAATAGCATATAATATGACATAAACATGAGTCAAGTATAACTTCCAAGACAATATCACATGGTGGAAAAACTACCATAAAGGAATTAGGTTCACTCCCTTCCCCAACATGAAGTCTCATGAGACTAAAAATTTTCCAATTCATTGGAGCGCTATCTGGGAATTCCAATCATAACATGTTCATGAATATTACCTCCATAAAAATAATTATACATAATGAATAAAACATAAATATAAGGGTTACCCATATAAAGAATTGTGTATCATAATCTTGTCAAAAGACATATCAAAAAGGAATAACATAATGGTGTCCATGAAAGAATTGATTTAAGACATACATGGAAATATGTAAGGGAAAATAGGAATTGATCATGATAAGTGTTGTCAAACTGATGTTAATAAATGTAAAAATATTTTTTAATAAATATATAAATGAATCATTTTTCTGCAATATAGGGAAAATATGAAAGAGAATTTAAAGCGGAAAATAGATTATATTTTATATAAAAAAGAAATAAACCAAGATATATTTTTAATGATTAAATTATTTATTTTATAATAATAATGGGGGATTAAAATATATTTTTATGGTTCTTGGAAAGGGGTAATAAATCGGGAAGTTCCCTTTAATCCGGCTTCCTTATCGGGAAGAATTGACAATATAACCTTTATAAAACATGTATTTTCCCATTAAAGAAAGATATAATGATCTAGATACATGACAATGGAAAATATAAACCAAATTTTTACATAGTATATAAAAAATAAAAAAGAGTTACATTGGGGAAAAGATATAGAAAGAGTGAACCAAAGAAAACAATGGAGGTTCATGTATAATCCCTTACCCTATTCCCAAAGGTATCTGCGCTTGATGTTAATGCCCAAGATAATTAGATTAAATCCATTAATTAATTAATTTAGAAACTTTTATATATTTATTTTATTTATTATAGTTTTATTATGTTCATTTATGGACATTTTGATGACTTATGAGATTCATTTTTGTCGTTCAGTAGCGTTGCTTTCCTTGGTTTTCATGATCGGTTTACTTGTATACATGTACAAAAAATAATTTAAAATGAGAATGGTTGTACAAAATTGAAGTTATATTTTATTAATTAACATTCATAAGATTAAATTGTTTTATAATTGATTTGTAAATTTGGAGTGAGTATGAATCATTAAATAATGCATTGTTGATAATAGTGTAGTTTATTTTGGAGGTTTTCCAAACATCACAAACTTATTTCATTATATTAATTAATATTATGTATATAAAATGGTAATAGAAAAATAAATAGTCTATAATAAATATATTTTTATAAATTTTAACCATAAAAATGGTTTTATTATATGTTTTGAATATGGTAATGTAAATTGAAAACTTCACCGTATTTGAATGAGATAAATTAAGACATCCCCAAAAATGTTTTTAGTTTTATTACAAAAAGAGAGGGGAAGATAAATGAAGATGAATTATTCCATTACGATGATAAAATTATAGTATATATTAGATACTCGATTTTTCATGTCAACTGTATATGGTGTGGTGATGACAGAATATGAAAACCTAAAAACATTAAAATAAATTAAAAGAAAATGAAAGAGTATTTTACCTCTAGAATTTATCCTCATTTAGAACCTCTATAGGAAAATTGGTTTGGTATTTTTTTGAGAAAAAGGGAATCTATATGTGGGGGAGAGGATTGCGAAGAGTATTGGGTTGAATTTAGATAATTATCAAAACTTTAAATGTTTGAGGAGAAAGGGTAGTATTTATAGGGGAAGAGAGATGTGTTTTATCATTATTTTATTCATTAATTTATTATTTTTCCTCTAGACTATGAATCATTAGATAATTATCACTAAATATATTCAAATAAGGAAGGATAGTTCTATATTATTATCTTACATCAGATATAAATCATCTATGACTCAATAATTCATGTATTTATCTTTTATCATAAATTATTAAATTTTACTATTAAAAAAAATTAAGTATTTTAGAAAAATACCAAATATTCACCCTAACAATTTCTCAAAGATTAGAATTAAAAAATTAACTCCATTTTATGAAAATAATTTTCTAGATATGATAAATTTTATTTTTAATTGAAATCATAATTTACCTCATAAATAATGATTTTAAATTTATAACTGATTTTATAACACATTGAAAAATTAATTAAGGTGTCATACAATTATCTTATAATCATAAGAAAAAATAATAATTATTGAATATATTAAATGAAATTCATTTTTCTTTTACATACTTATATTAATTATAAAATTTTAAATAAACATTTATTTTTCACAAAAATGAAAAAACATGATTTATCATTTCAAAAACATATATTTACTTATACTATAGTATAATTTTGTAGCATTATCATTTTTAAGATGCCTAAATTTTTATTATTCTTTCGCTAGTTAGTTTACTATTCTGTTTTCTAGTCTGTGACTCATAATGGTCATAATACTATTCTAAAGGTCAAGTTAATATTCCATCGGTATAGGTTCCTTAGCATCTAGAAATTCCTCTTATTTCATTCATTCTTCGTTTATAATGTTTGTATTGTATTGTCTATGTTATTTTGTGTTATTTATACTATATGGAATAATTATAAAAAGGTAATTTACATTGATATAATTATGGTTTGTTACATGTTGTCATACCAGGCCTCATTCCATGGAGGCTCCTAGGACTTATCATCTTTACGAGCGATCTGGCCATATGAAGCATTTCTGTGACAATATGTCCAAGAGAAAAAAGGTGGCATCCACTTTCACAAAGGGATCAGAAGATCAGGTTGATTTATATAGGGATGGTGTGTCTCTTTCTCGAGCAAAAGGGTGTATCCATGTTGAAAATGTCTAGATAGTTTTATGTGGCACAGTGTGAACTATAGTAATATGACGTAAGGTCAACTACTATTAGAGGTAAAATGTTTATTTCATATTCTATGGTACTAGATTTTTGTGATAAAGGAACTAACCATTATTTTTTATTATCAATGCTGGTTGGAATTTTCAGTTTTCATTTGGATATTAGTCCGTTCTTGTTGAATCTTTACAGATATTTGGGAAAGAGGTCTGAAAAAGGTTACAAGTGTCCCATGTTTTGGGTGGTGATAAGTGACTTTGGTGTGGTTTGGGACTTCATTGTTCTTGATATTGGAATATTTTACTTGACTATCTACATGTATTGGATGATCAATGTTAAGGCCCAGATAGACTATTATCTTTATCAGGTGTAGTTTTTATCTACCAATGGGGTCAGTCATGCTTTCTATGGTGATTGGAAGTATATATCTGGGAGGGAAGTTCTGATTGTTTATTTAGAGGATATGATCTCTTTTTAGTTTCTAGAAATTTTTCTTGGTATGTTTGACCCTTTCATGGACAATCAGCTACCCAATATTATGTGTGCATACCATAATTTATTTTCAGATGATTTTTCTAATTTAACTCAATAGAGAGAGGTCGATTTTACAATTTACATGCTCCTTAGAATGATGCCCATTTCTATGATGTCTTAGAGAATGAATATACTATGTTAGTGGAGCTTAATGTCCATCATGAGGACTTAAATTTGAAAAGATTTATTCATCCTAGCGTGTCACCAAGGTATTCACCTATACTATTTTGTAAGAAGGAAGATCTGATCCTTAGAATTTGTATTGAAAATCTGAAGTTGCATTAGGTGACAATTAAGAACTAGTATCCTTTACCCAGATTTGATGGTCTCTTTCATCAATTAAGAGGGGCCCCTTGGTTTTCTAAGATTTACCTGTTGTTAGGGTACCACCAGTTAAGAGTATAAAATGTGGATATAACCAAGACAAAATTTAAGAGTTGATATGGGAAAATTTAGTATTTGGTTATTCCATTCGATCTCACTAATTCTCCTATGATTTATATGGATTTGTTGAACTAAATATTTAACTGGTTCTTATATCCTTTCATTGTTGCATTCATGGATGATAGCATGGTTTACTCTAAGATAGAGGAGGATCACATAGACAATTTGGATATCATTTTAAAAAATATTAGGTATCATCATCCATATGGTATTCTTTTCAAGTGTGAGTTTTGGATCCATGAAGTGATGTTTCTGGGGAATGTGATATTTGAGAGGGGTGTCTCAATAGATTCTGAAATGATATTTGTAGTTATATCTTATGCGTAGCTCAGAAATGTGTTTGAGATCTAAAGATTCTTTGGATTAGCAGGTTACTATAGATGGTTTGTTTGTGAATTCTCTAAGCTCACATATTCAATGATAGCTTTAACTTGTAAGGGTGTCAAGTTTGAATGGAATGATGGGATTCAGAGATATATTGATGAGTTAAAGATGAGGTTCACTTCAACACCAGTTTTTATTATTCGAGAACAAGGATTAGGTTTTGATGTTTTCTATGATGCTTATAGTATATTTTTAAGTTGTGTCTTGATGCATGGGATATTGGTTGTGAATTATGGGTCATGCTATCTATACTCTCATAAAAAGAGGTACCCACCCATGATCTTGATTTGGTAATAGTTATACATGAACTCAGAAAATGGAATCACTATCTCTTTAGAGAATGGTTTATAGTATATCTAGAACATATGATCCTGAAACATATCTTCAAATAGATGGATCTAAACTTATGATAGACATGCGGGGTGGATTATCTTCAGACCATTGATTTTGATATTGTATATACCATCAGGAAAGATAATGTGGTAACCGATGCATTGGGCATAAAATGTATGACAAAAGAAGTGAAGGAATCAGTTGACTAGTGGTCTCCGATGAGATTGTTCACTGATATGAGCTTGGGAGTAAAGTAGGTTGGTGGGAAGGTGTTCTTCCCTTTGATAAAGGTGGAATTATATTTTGATGAGCTAGTTTGACTTTTGTAGATGATAGATACTGAGATCGGATTCTTAAGAGAAATCTTAAATTGTGGGGAGGCCTCATGTGAGTTATCCCTATCAACACCAGATCCTTGTGCTTCTTTAGTAGGTATGTTTTTCCATTTTCCATGATGTAGGAGTTTCTAGATAGTGGTCACTGGTCATGTTCGTCCATGAACCATGGGGCTAAAAATATGTACCATGATTGGATACATTGATATTGGTGGTGGGGGATGGGGCAACCTATTGCAGATTTTGTATCGTAGTGTCTCAATTAGCAAAGAGTTAAGGTGGAACATCAGAGACCCTTAGGTTTGTTAAATCCTTTTACTATTCTAATGTGGAAGTGGGGTAATATTCACATGAATTTATTCATTGGTTTACTGATGAATCCAAGTAGGAAAGAAGCGATTTTGTTGATTTTTTATAGCCTCACTAAATCAGTGCATTTCTTAATAATAAAGGAGATGACGGAAGTGGAACAACATGGAGACTTGTATGTCTCGGAGATTGTGAAGATTCCTGAGGTCCCCTATATAGTTGTTTCTAATAGCGGCTAAAGACCCACATATAGTATTTGGAAAGTTTTGTATAAGGAAATGGGTTCCCAATTGAAATTGAGAAGGGAATATCATCCATAGATGGATGGACAGATAAAGAAGGATACCCAGGTTCTTTAGGATATTCTCTAGGCGTGTCATATTAATTTATGTTGATATTAAGACAATAATTTTACTTTTTTTGAGTTCTCCTATAACAATAATTTTTAGGATTTGATCAGAATGATTCCCTTAGAGGGTTTTTATAGCCCACCATGTTGATCTTCCTTATGCTGGGAAGAGTTGAGTGATCAGTGCTTAGTTGGGACGAATGTTGTTCAGGTGATGACCGGGGTGGTGTAGTTGATCCAAAAGAATTTGATCATGGAATCGAGTATTCATAAATCTCTGGAAGACTATCTTCATCTCCCACTAGTGTTTTTGGTTGGTGATCAGGTATTTTTTAGAGTTTCACCTTGATTGGGATATCATCGGTTGGGTAAGTAGGTTATATTGGCACCGAGTTCCACGGACCACTTTGATATTGTTGTGTGACTAAGGATGGTGGCCTATTGGTTTATTTTACCATCTATCATGACAATTATACATGAAATTGTTAATGTTTTATAGTTAAGGATGTATATAATAGATCATTCCTGTGTGTTTAGATGAGAGGATGTTGTTTTTGAGCCTGATCCACTTTGTTTGAGTAGCCAATTCCGATCATAGATAACCAGGATAAGTTAATGTGTTTTAAAATGATTTCCATAGTATGGGTACTATGTATGTGTAGATATAATTTCCATGGTATGTGGAATTAGGATTCACTGATGAGGAAGTAAGGACATTTACTTTTAGTGGATCAAGAATCATGACATCTTTCTATGGAAAAAAGAATTTATGGTCAGGAGATTGTAACACACATCTACTTTCCTTTCAGCTATTTCTAAGATTTTTATTTTGGTTTTATTTTTTATTGGGTGATTTTTTTCAACCATAAATTAGGAGGATACCTATAACAGCGAAGTTGGATATTTTTTGGAATTTTCATCTATTCAATAGAATTTATGCTTGTTTTTTGGTAGTTACAAGATGTGTAATGGTATTATATGACGTATAATGTCTTATGGATAGATTTCATGAATTGGATTACACAGTGTGATAATGTAACACACCCCATAAGTATTACACATTGTGTAATGTGAAAAATAATGTTTTTAATATGAGGAGACACATTTTATGATGTAAATCAAAATGAAATAAATTCATGATGTGTAAAGTTATTAAAAATAGTATAATTACCTAATTTACATTTTTTTATGTTTTGTGGAGGTGATTGAGGCATCATTATCTTTTACATCCTTCTCATCTGACAATGCTCTTAACCTATCTTATTTTGGGTGACTTCCTTCCATCCTGGTTGATTCATTCTACGATTTATCACCATCGGGGTCAAATCACTCTTCTTTAGTTAAGTGTTTCTCTTGGTTGTTAATTGGTTTGGGTTATAGAAATATTTAGGTTATGGTTTTTTGATTTTATAGGGTTTTCTGTCAATCCTTTTCACTTTCCTGGTGTTCATTTCTTTATGAAGTATGTTCTCTTGGGTTCTAGTCCCTATTTTCAAGGGCCATTTGGTTTTATATATCCTTGAGGTAGTTGGATTTTTTAAAGTGTTCTAATCACATGAATTACTTTTTGTTATTATTGATTCTGTGATATTATAAAGTGAATTGGGTGTATTGAAATTGAAAGGGGAATGAGTCCATGTTTGAAAAGGGGATTCTTCTTTGAAAATGTATTTTCTGGGATTTGAAATCGAAAAGTGGATTTTCAAACCCTAGATTAGATTGAATTGTATTTGAAAATATTTTATTAAAACGTGAGCATGGTTTTTAGAACAAAAATTGACACATATTTCCCAATGGGAGCCTTGAGTGCATATAGAAAGAGAAACATGTAGCCTTACTGTGTGTGACACCACTTAGATGTATTGTTCCATAGGCTTGATCTTTACTGGTAGGTGCCCTATTGTTTCTAGTTGTTTAAATCATAATAGTTTTTTTGATAGATTTTGGCTCACATGTTTATTTATAATCAATATCATTTCTAGTTTTATTTCTATATTTGGAAATATGTTTCACAATTTAAAAAAACATGATGATTAATTGAAAAAAGATTTGAAATTTTTTATTTATAAAAATTCATGAAAATAGGTTTGGTTTTAAAGTTTTAAAATGGGCATTATTGTTAATAGAACAAATATAGATACTTCTTTGTTATCCTACTAGGCACTATTTCTTGCACCCTTCTTCTACATTTGGGTGGATCTAAACCTTGTTTTTTTATGATACAAGTAAAGGGAAGAGTATTATATAGAATGTAGGATTATATTTTCATTGTTGTTTTGGTTTGTATGTTACATTCGGTCACATGATGACTAGTTTTTTCTAGTTATGTTGTTCTTTGTAGTTTTTCCTTTTTAGATCAGTTGTATCTCCCTTTGTTTCCTCTTTGTATATTAGTTGTATGCCTTGTTATCTTTTTATATGAAACTTATTTTGATTTCTTTTTCATACCCCACCCCATGATGGGATGAATCTAGTGATTGGTCTAGTTGAATGAGGTTAATATGTTAAAATAATTCCCTTATTAAACATTTAGTGATAGTATTTTATGAAATTTTATAACTTTTCATCATAATTTAATCATTTTACCCCATTTTCCTTTTTTCCATGGTAACTCAATTTTTACCTCGATAACTTATTTTTACACCTAAAAATGATCTTATCGATGTTACATAACTTTTACAAGGTGATTACAAATATGAAATCCATTTTTTTAGATTCAATTAAAAAATTTATAAAAATTAATTTTAATATAAGAACTGATAATGGGTAATAATTTTTTTTGGGAAAAATAATTTTTAAGAATAAAAACAATTTCTCTAACTCCTTTATAAGTAATAATTTTTGAATAATATTAATTTTTTAATATAATATAAATATATTTCATTAAAATAATTCTATATTAGTGATTAATTTAATTTATTAAGATAAAAAATACATTACAAACATAAAAAAATATTTGACAAAAATAAAATTTTAACATTAATTGATATTATTATTTATAATAAATTAATAATAATTACATGAATGTCAATTAATTTATATATATATATATATATAATAAATTCCATTAAATTTATTTCTCCAAATTAAATTAATTTAACTTTTATGAAAAATAATATAATATATAACAAACCAATGTTTTAAAATAAATCATATTTCATAATACATGGATAATTCAATTAGTATTCTATAATGTTTCTTAATTACATCATGGATGTTAATTATTTACTTTAAAATTTATTCATTTTTATCAATCCATTTTTATTAGAATCATTCTCTAAAAGTATTAAGTTAAAAAATGAATATTTCGTTAAAAATATTTCTTTGGAAGAAAATTTATTTTCAAAAGGGTATTAGTATCTTTTCATTCTATTCAAAAATAATTTATTTTATTTCAATTAAATTTTTCACACAAAATTATATTTTTATCATATAAATATTCTTTATGTATATTAATTATATACTGATATCTCTAAATTGGTAAAATGATTACTAGTATTATCCCAATAGATATATACCCTTTTATAATAGTTATATAACAACTAATTTACCCCCATTACATCCTATAAATCCATTCTATTATAATTTCACAAATATCAAGGATCATTCTTATAGTTTTCTTTTATATTTAAAAAATTATTTCTCATTTCAAGATTTTATTTTCACATTAGGTTTAGTTTCAATAATAGTGATTTGAGGTTTGAAGATGATCTAGTGTATTTACTAGTTATAATGATACAATTCATTTCTATTTGTTTTCCCGTTTTAATTTATGCACTTCTAATGTATTTAATCATCGTTGGTATGTAAAATTAAATGGTATGAAATACTTGGTAACTCGTAATTTCATTTTAATGTTCTATGGTGATTGTATAATGTGTTTTTTATTTTGGTTCATGTATTTTATGATTTCTTTTTAGTGATGATTCTATTCATTATAAATAATAAAATAAGTATCATAGGGAAATAAAATAGATAATTAAATATTTGATGTTAAATAAGAGGTTTTTTCAATTCGACTTTCATATAATTCTTATGGATTCCCATCACAATGATCAAGTTAATATCTAGAAGTCTGCTTACACAGTAACATCACCAACAACTTCCAATGAATATTATATGCTTTTATAACACATACTTGAACCATTTCTTTACTACCATAATGTTTTCACAACTTATTTTTTGTTCTAAAACCTCATTACTCTAACCCTACCTAAAAATGGTTCTATAAAATTCAATCCAAATGTAATCTTTTTGGTGATCGAGTACATGTCTAGAAAATAGTTTTCACAACTTAGATAAATAATCATTAACTTTAAGACTATTCCAACAATTCCCCAAGTACCCTATACACTTCCATACATGTGTCTTCTTTATCCCTTACATAGTAGAACCATGTTCTTCTAACCATGATTTGTATCATCCATACCCCGTTTAGGTGAAACAACAACCAATAATTTCTTATACAATGACCTTCACCAACATACCGACAGCATTCCAATATATGTATACATTTCATTGATCTAGTACTCCATCCTCAATTTTTTTTAAAGTAATACTTCAGGTGAATATTCTTTATATTTGAGTAAAACACTAGATTCTTCACAAGATCGCCCATGGTCTAATGGTTATAGAACAACATTTCATTTCCTCAAATTATTTTGTTATCCTCCAATACACTATTTATCCTGATAAAATTATTCCCATATTTTGTAACTTCAATGTACTATAGTTCTATTATCGATAATGAAAATACTAGTTGAATTATGGAATCCCAACTCCCAACCATCCCAATGTGAGTTAACACATGGCCAATAATACTTCTATATGTGTCAACATATCCATTGATGTCCAAATAATTAAACCCCTATAATAGATTATCTATTTTAAAATAGCATGACATGTTTTCTAGACCTTTTAGATACTGGTTTATCTAATTTAATACTTCCATGTGATCCATTCTAATATTTTCATGAACCTGTGGATAACTCCCACTATATATGCAATATCTTTCCATATATAAACCATGGTTTTTATCATTGTTTCAAATACTGATTCATATGAAAATATATTTATATACTTATCATCATATTAAATTATAGGTGCTTTCTCTTTGGATAAATTAATTTTTCTAACCAGTAGGATCACCATAAAATTAGATCCATTTTTTTCAAAATATTTCCTAGAAGTTTTGGAAACACTTCAACTTATTTAGAAATTAAATTTTTTCCTTCATATCCCTTCCAATCTACATACCTCATATCGATATTATATCGTCATGATAAATCATATTGAACTTTATATAAGAAAAAACATACACAATATCTATTTTATCTCTCCTCAGACCCTAAATAAGAATACAATACACTTAGATAAGAAAAATAATGAACTATTATTATAAAAAAAATTGATAAAAAAATGATCATTATTTCCCTTAATGAATGCATTCTACACCATGAAGGTATCAAAATTCTAGTTCTATTTATGGAGTTCTTATTTGAACCCATAAAATGATATTTTGGAAGTAACAATATTTATTCCACTAAATTTTGTTGGAATCTCTCTACTCTATCCTTGAATATTTACTCCACCAATTTACCATGAAGGAATGGAATATTCAAATCTAATATACAGAGATGTAGAATCTTTATAGTAATCATTTTGAGAAATGTATGAACTGTTTAATATCTAACGACTATAGAAAATATTTCACTAAAATCCACAATCTATTTTGTTGAAAAACATTAATAAAAAGCCTTTTTTAATTCCATTTCTTTCCATCTACATTTTTTTTTAAAAAATAATCCCATTTATGTTTTAGAACCCTTTTTTCAGCAAGAAGTTCGGTTAGCTAACTTCTTCTAGAAACATGTAATGATTCAATCTCCACCTTTATCACTAACTCCCACTACATTGAGTCACATGTAATTTTTTAATCTTATTTGATCTAGGGTTATCCACCATTAGTATGAATTAAGAAGTGTTGGATTTGGTTTTTGAGAGCCAAATACTATATTATTTATGATTATCCATATTCATGTTTATTGATTATTAATACTATTTTTATCATATATGTATTGTTATTATATTTGATATTGTATGTGGTAATATTTTAGGAATTCTTTGCATAATAAACTTTAATAAAAACCCCCTATGTGGTAAGAATAAATACATACCATGTTAGTATACTTCAATATATATTATATGGAAAAAATAATTTTACCAGATACAAATGATATATTAAATTGGGGTGGAGTCTCACAGGACATTGAGACACTTTCTCATTGCATAAATCCTTTGTAATATTTAGAGGAGAATATTATAAAATATGGTCCCACCAATAATATATATATATATATATATTTGTGTGTATATGTTTGTGTGTGTCATTTGATGTTTCTAGCTACATATGTGTGAAATAGTCCTTAGAATTTATGATTGTTCTTCAGGGAAATTATGAGTAATTTACATTGATGTATTGATGAAAACCATGATGAAATATGCTGATGGTGTGGTTGGATATATTGGGTGTATCATGAGTAATATTTCATTAATGAATACTGAAATAAAGTATTTTTCACTTTTGTTCTTTAATGGAATTTTATACCTCATTCCCTTTGATGTAAATTTAACTACCTTATTAAGTCCATGTAAATAGCCTTCTATTGGCATGCTAATTTTTATAAATCGATAAAATAGAAATCAATCTAATAAATTGATGACACTAGAATGTAACGTGATTGATTAGAGATATTGCAATAAATTGATTTTATTACATAGTGATCATTTGTATAAGTCTGTATGTTGTTAAGACACTAACTTATTCATATATGGGTTCCTTGGTGTACTACTAGATTATAACCTTGAAATTTAGGCGGTTCTTCCTAATTCATCTGAGAAAGGGACCTAGAGGGTCACATACTAAGTGTATCTAGATCCTTAATTAAATTTGATATGAATTTATAAATTTGGAAAAATATTATTCTAGTACATGGTTTAATAATAATTCATGTTTGTTGGATCACATATGTTCAGTTTCCAATTATTCAAGAGAATTGCTTTGATTTGAATATTTAATATACATTAATTCTATGTGTTAGTGAATATAATATTTTCTTTAGGTAATAATTCATTAATATTTATTTATTAAATAAATAATCAATATTCAAGGATTGATAAATATTGAAGAGTATTGGAGGACTGAGTTTTATGGTCTGATGAGAAATATCATATTAATTTTTTTAATTAATATTAATTGATTTATTCTATGAAATTATATTTATTTTCTCTATGTGTTTAGATCATTTCAAGTAGATAATAATAATGTTACCATTTTTAATAAACATGGGATAAATTAGGGATTCAGAAAATCATTAGGGCGTATGTCAAATTATTATTATTTGACCCTATATTTATTTGAACTTGGTAATGAAAATATATAGAAGGACAATCTTTATGGACATAAAATTCTAGAAAATATCCTAATACCTAGAGAGATTATCTTCTAGAACTTTCTCAAGAATGGGGATTCATCATCCTATACTATACTCTCTATTTTAGAGAGAACAAGGAGATTCCTTACACCGGAAGTGATTCTCACGGTGATCAATGATTAATGATGCAATCAATAGGATATCACATGATAACACCCTTATATTAATATATTTTTGGTTTTTGATGCAATTTCATATCACTATTAGTGTAAATATACCCATTATTCCTATAAAAGAAGATACTACATATTAATTAAATCATTTTATTTATCAATGACGAAATAATTTCAACAACAGATAATTAATTCTCTAAATAAATTAATTATAAATTATATGTGATGATTTCTCCATCGTCGTTATTGTGTAATATTTAATTAACTCAATATAATTTCATTGTTCATAATGTTCTTTGTCACACACATCTTATATTATTCATTTATAACAACAAAAAGATGCATTTTCAACTACCTAATAATTGTTTCTAGTGAACACAGAACTTTCATGTGGTATCAAAACATGCACATAACTAAATAATAATTATTTATTAATCTCTGATTGTTAAAAAGTATTCCCATTAGTTTAAATTTTAAATTATTTTGTTCTTTAAATCTAAACCTTAAAATATTATTTTATCCTTCTTCATTATCAATTATATAACTAAGAATATATTAAATTAAGAAGGGAGAATTTGACAACTCCATCATGATGTTCCAAGTATTATATCCAGATAACACAATACTAAAAGATATGTAACCCATTTGTACAAACTATGTAACTATGTTAATTAAATGAGGATAAACGATTTGAAATAAATTCCCTCCTAACTTAGGTAAACAAGGAATGAGTTAAATGAACCCCATGTGTTGACTAGGCTAGTTTGGTAGAAAATTTTCCAAACTACACCTCGTATAGAGTTTTTATATGTCATGTGGTCTATGTATTTTCAGAGTTGAAAACACAGGGTCTATGACATGTCATGCATTTATTACATGAAATAAGGACTGATAAACTGTGAAAAATTGAGGTCACATGGCATATAGCCAGTGTACACACCCAATACCTAATACACATCTCCAACCAAAAAAAACACTCTATCCTAATACACATGTTTCATATATAGGACAAATATGTTACACTACGTGTATCCCAAAGTATAAACCATGTGACCCTTAATACCACATATTATTGATTTGACATGGAATAATAATTAATGATATTATAAAACCTAATCAATATGTGTCTACATGTCATTTATTTATAGTACATGTCATATGATGTGATTGTTAACTATATATAAAATTATTTTCTCTGTTAAGTCTTGAACTAATAGCTGTGTATGGTGTTTACATGTAGTTTACTCCAGAAGAATTAATAGCATTATATTCCATGTAATTTACATGTGTCCATGTGTCATTTATTGAGAGTAAATACCTTGTAATTACCATCCACATCATTTAAAATGGACACTATAGGAATATGTAATACAAGGATTGTGATTGGATGTTTATATGACTACACGATGCTGCCTACAAGTACACATGTGTACTTCATTAATTTTAAATAAAAAAAATTATTTAATTTGTTATTATTATGTATGATTGAAAAATCTAGGATGGTTTGGATATAATTAAGATAAATTGAATTAATTTATTAATTATATAATTAATTGGATTAATTTAATCCATTTTATCTTAATTAAAGAATGAATTGATGTGAAATCTTTCTAGTGTGCGAATGTATATCTATTTCGTGTATATTGATGATCATAATATTATAAAAAACCTATATATGATCTTTATTTCCTCATAATTTATTATTATTACCCAATTAAATTGATATGATTAATGTCGTCCCCTCCTCTCATTATGTAAGGGCATGCGTGCCCATAATTTCTTTTATATAAAACCCATAAACCAAACCTTTGGTTCCCCTCACGTATGTCTGAGAAAATATTATGTAATTAATGAATCTATTTAATGAGTGTAGGTGGTTAGTATTCAGAGTCAAGGTGAAACCAATCCAAGAGCTTCATGGGAGCATAAATAGAGTACTGTATCACGAACAAATTTATAGTTCATGGTATTTTTCCCTAGGGTCTAGGTTCAGTTTATCATCCACTATATAGGATGATCATTAGGGAATCCCATGAACATACCTCGTTTATTTTTTTATATTTTTCTATTTTTAGGGTAGATTTATTTATGGGTTCATTATTATAATCAAATAAATTAATGAATTAAAAATCATGAAATATGGTATATAAATAAATTTTAATATACATGATTTTATCAACACAAGGTTATCTTGTTAAGTAAATCCACTTAATATTAATGAGAATATAGTGAATAAAAAATCTGATATTTATGGATAGAGGAAAAAAATACCTCCAATCAATATATTAATTTTATATAGCCTTCCACTTTGCAAGTTAAAATCAAACCATACTTCAATGTTTTTCATGAGATAAAGTCTAGCCACTTTCAAGTATTAGGAAATTTTATCTTGTTTTCTGGGTCAAAATTATGACATACCATACCTAATCACCTAGTAAGTACATGATTTAATGAAAAAATTTCACTAAGACACATTTAAATAAATTTTAGGATTAGTGTTTAAAAGAATTAGGATACCGAATTAACTAAAAAACTCATTTCTCTTTAAACTAATGGAAATTTTACCACTAGATATTAAAAAACATTAATCTATAATAAGAATTCAATATATACCATAAAATTTTATATTAAAATACCCTTATATAAATACCATATATATTACTTCTCTTCATAATCTAGGGATATTGAAACATAATAAAGGGATGAGCTTAGATGTTTGGAGAAGAAAAGCATTATCAACAACAATCAAATATCATGAATGAAAATAGTGAGTCAATAAACATGAGCTCTGAAAGAATAACATTCTCATGAGAATGATCTTAAATCTATGAAACATCCTTCAAATATGAAACACCCATAAGCATATAAAATATTGTGTAAAAACCTTCCTGCATTAATTTTACATAGAAACTTGTGAACAAAGCTTCCCATACCACATTCACACAATAAAATGTGAAAAAAGATTCCCGCATCTCATTAACAAAAGAAATTGTGAAAAATACTTCCGGAATCCTATTCACGGAACATTTAATACTCTCATTTGATATAAGACCTTAACTAATGAATTATAGGGTGATAAAGGACCCATCACTAATTATTTATATGTATGAGTGCCACTTAAAATGAATTATTCCCAATATCCTAAGGAATATAGAAAAAATGGGATCCATTTAACACTTCATAAAGAAAACATATAATGTAAATGTGTTTTATATCCCTATCAAAAAGATTAAAAATTCCATAAATAAAACTAACATGATAAATCCATGGAAAATAAATGGGTATTCAATGAAATTAAGTAATATTATAGGTAAATACCAACTAATCATGATAATAAATATGGTGGTATTTACAAAGTATTAATAAAGGATATATAGTTATGTTAAGAATTTTATTTAATTAATAAATGTATGGAATATAGGATAACACCCTTCAATAAAATGAATCTGTAATATGGTGTTTATAGAGGATATTTATTGGGATACAAATTATAGTTATACACTGAAAATTGTTAGGTATGAAAAAACTAGTGAGAAATAATTACTTTGATAAAGGATATATATACATAATCTATCCATATAAATAAAGTGGATGGAATAATTTGATGAATATCCTCAGTAAAAAATATATCAATGGATTTTGACATTGATGAATTTTTTAAGAGTTTTAGAAATAAAATCACTTTGGAAATAAGAAATACCCTTGACCATTTGAAATAAATTTAAAAGAGATATTTTATAAAATAAGGATAATTTTTTATATAGTATGAAAATATAGAGAAGAATTTTCATATAAATTTTAATGGATGGAGGAATGATATGTTTATATAAAAACATTAAAAGATAATATATTTTTTTATAAAAAACAACCCATATAGAAAAAATTAAGTGATTTTACTTTAAAAAATTTACAAATAAGATCAGGATTGTTTAAAATGATTGTTTTTAATTTTTAAATAGATACAATGATTTTTTTTTAAAAATATTTGAATTTTATCATAAATGTAATTCCCTTTTAAAAATACTATTATTTAAAACCAGATCACTTTAAAATTTTATAAAACTTCTTGTATAAAACATTTGTATAGAGAAGAAATATCTTACCATGGATAATTTGAGGAGAATAAAATGATGATTATCTTAGAATGTATGTCTATAAAAATTCTTGAGGTGGGTTATAATATTATAGACATCTTGACTATAAAACGAGGTTTGAAAAAGAAAACTTATCGCTTAAATGACATACAAATCAAAACCCATAAAGGTAAGCATGATTGAAATTAAAATACAAGTATCATGAATAAAGGGTATTTCATGACACAAAATATCAATTATGAATCATATACACTACATAATATAAAATTATGTGCATAATAAGAAACAAGTCTAAAAGAGAGGAATTTGAGACAAAAAAACTTACCATAGACCTGGTTCATTTTTCACTTACCCCAAATTTTCTGAATAATTAGATTTAGTTTTTTAATTTGATACTCAAAAACCTTATTTATAACTAAAAACATTTATGATCTAATTTAATAATTATTACATATATATACATATATATATATATACATATATATATATATTAGTTTTTACCTATTTTCCCAAATTGGGTGTTTATATTTTTAATTTTACAAATTAGTTAGGGAGGAGCAGTGCTGATATTTTTAATTATTCCAAATTAAATATTTATAAAATCATTAATGTTACTATAATGGATTATTTTTAATAATTTTTTTACTTTTAAATTCCCTTTAATGAAAACATTGTTCTTTATCTTTGAAGATTAAATTGACAAAGAACATTGTTTCAGTGTTTTATAAACTACAAAGGGTGTTTTATTCTTTAATGAGTTATATATTGATGTATAATTTAAAAAAAATCATTTTATTATTTATAGAATATTTTACTAGTAATTATGTTTTCATAGTCAACCATGATATAATTTCATATCATTGTTCTAGTAGGTTGTCAAACTGACCAAATCATGAACATACCATGATTAATGGATGACTATGAGGTGATTAAGTTTCTATATCATTATAAAAGTAGAATAATGTTATAATTTAGTGTTTATTAGTATGATATATTATAATTATATGTAAATATAATAATATTTTATTGATATGGAAAATTTTCATAGTATGAATAAATTATTTTCCTCTTTGTTCAATTTTTTAAGAAAATTAATTTTTTAATGATTGTTTAGAATTCATATCATTAAAAGGATTATTAAATTTTTATTACCCAAGATCTATTCATATAATTAAAATTATATTTATACTTTTAAAATCATTCTCCTTACCATACAATTAAGGTATTTACGAATTGAAAAATTGAAGTCGATCATTCCCTGAAGGTGGTAGTCCACACTTAGGCAAGGATGATGATTGATTTTTTTTATAGAATGTGAAAAATGAGTAATATGGTGTATCATTTTAGAATATAAAATATGTAAATAAATATTATAATTATATATATCAACTTCCCTATTAGTGCCATCCTTTTAAAATGGTGATGTAAAATGAAACATGTTGCGTCGTGGAGGATATAGTCCAGACAACACACGATTCACATTTTCATTTTTCTTAATAGAAAAATGGTGGCTGGTTAATAAACATACTATAATGGTAATAAAATACCAATATAATAAATATAATTATGTTATAATTATTAATTCTTATTAAAAATGAGGAACAATAAAGGTACATAAAGATGTAAAAAATAATGAGATGTTACAAACTTATACCTCACTTCTTGGATTATATCCTTTAAAAAAGTGGTTAAAGATATGAGTGATGGTATTTTAAGAATAAAAGAACCTAATTAAGGTTAACTTGACTATTTTTGATAATTTTGGTTGGATTTTCGGTGAAACTAAGGGTGATTTTGGGCGAGGGGATGTGAGGAGAGGATATCCAATTTTATAAGAGGAAAGTGATGGCATTTTTGAAAATATCAAACAATTTTGAACAGTGAGAAGTCACTCTCTAGTAAAATTGATCCAAAAGTGATAAATAATTAAGAGAATAAGTGATAAGTTTGATAAAGTCTACAAAAACGTGTTTCTACATATGGTTTAAACATGTTTTCGGTAGTTTACTATAATACAATTTACTTTTACCCTTTAAATTTTTATCGTGGTAATTAGTTTTTTACCTAGATTAACATATCCTTTATATATGAAAATAAAATGGATCTTACGAGATAATTTTCTACTATTGGTTAGAAATATTAATGAATTTTATTTCATTCAATATCAAAAGGTGATATAAATTAATTTTTAAAACTAAATGTATAATGTATTAATTTTTTTTGAAAAATATAACTTAAGTTCTAAAATGTAATATATGGGTTTGTAAATTAAAATGACCGTTATTAAAATTATAAATTAAGTTATTAAATAAATAATTGGTATTATAACAATTCTCCCTTATTCCCAATTCATCATTATATACAAATAACATCGTAAATGTCATGCCATTTTAAAAAATGTTATTTTTCATTAGTCACCTAAAAATAAATCATTATAGAAAAATCCAAAAAAAATCTTAATATAGTATTTACATGTTAAAAATGATGTTATTTTTTTCAAATTAAAATTTTAAAATTTATTAATTTCTTTAAATGATAATAAAATATATTAATTAAAGTGTATTATATTAAAATTTTCATTTTTAAACATTAAGTGTTTTTAATCCTATTTTATAACTATTTATAAATAATTTAACAATTATATATTAGTATATTAATATAAATATAGTCTATTTTGATAATCATTTAACTATGATCAATTTAATTCATTAAGGTATAATAAAATTACATTTTATTAATTATTTCCTCAAAAGGAATCCTTTTAAAAAATATTAATCAAAGAGAGTAATTATATAAAATTATATTAATTTATAATTATCATTTTATATACTAATTATCATATTATTCATATATTTTTAATATATTGTGGTGTATTTTATTACAGTGTTGTGTTTTTTTTGGTTATGCATTTGACATAAGAAATCTAAGACAATATTAATTTGAAGAACCCAAAATCTTGGACCATTACATTCTACACCCCTTAAATAAAATATATGCTTACAATTTTAGTTATTTTTAACTAATGAAATTAAGAAAGGGAATTCATAAAATATATATTATATAACATACAATTTTTAATGTGACATCTACCTTACCATATTCATCTTGATCAATATTCTTAACTTTCCTCAAACAACATTGATTGTTTATACCATAATCATATATTCTCCGGAGTATACCATTCCAAAAAGAATTTGATTCTCTATAGAACTAAACATTATGAAATTCATATATTCTAAAAAAAATTAAATTTTAGGTTTAATTAGAAATTAAAAAAATCACACACTTAGTCAATATAACCCCAAAAATGAGATAAAAATCACCAAGAATATCAAGAATCTATTATCAATCACACGATCACCAAAATTTTCTAACATACTTATTCAAAATATAAAAAAACTTTATTACTTCAAACCCAAGAAAATATTAAACTTATGAATTGTTCATACATCAATCATGTGATCTTCAATAGTTACCACAAAAATTATAACCTTATCATAAAATTACTTCTCTAGGTTATTAATATCATTTCATATAAGTTTCCATACATTTAGATAGGTATGCTTCTTTATTTTGTTATTAGATATAGAGTGGTTTATAGATATGATCCTTTCTAGATTTATATATCTAAACATGTTTTAACCAAATACTAAAACCAAAATGGGTATGATAATACCCAAATGAATTAGATTATATGAATATGAAAGCTCAATCCTATGATGTCTTCTCTAATGAAACCATCATTTCATCCTATGTTACTTTTTTTCAAATATTTCATACTTGATTAATCATATAAATCTCATGGTTCTACCTAGTTTAATTTTGGATGTGTTCTCTCATACATCTTAAACAAGTCCCTTAAGGTAAATGGGAAATAAATATTTTATAATTGTTCATAATGAGATGGTGATTGACTAAATATTATGTCATGACCCGACCCATCGAGCCCCACAAAGCTGGTGGATGTCTAAGCCACAACTACACAAACCCTACCTCTATAGGCTAGGGGATGGGGACACGCATTGAATGACATGACTAAAATGGTAGTCCTTTTCCTAAAGTACCAAAAAACATACACACAACCATCTCTATATTTAAGTGTAGAGGAATAAAAATAAAAACCATAAACATCTAGAGTGAATACCATGTATGTAACAACCTCTAGGAAATACAAAAATAGTACAAAAATTTAATCTAATAAATAAAGGAAAAAATATACACCCAACCATAAAATATATCCCACCTTGAAAATAACTAGAAAAGAAAATCGTAGAAAGACCATCTCTGAATCTCTAATCCCAACCACCAAATATACTCTATGCACTTGATATTCCTATGATCCTCAAAAGACATCATTGATCTATATGACATCTATATAATACACAACATGTGTGGTAAAATCCCATGTATAAGTGAGTATATATATAAATCTTGTAGGACACCAAAAACCCTACAGGGATAAATAAAAGGCTCAATAAAAGTAGTCATCTCATCATAATGAAGGTATATAAATCTGTATATGAGAAAAAAACCATAAAAAAGTACCAGATATTCTCAAAAAGATACCCAAATGGGAATGGAAGGGGATCTCTTTCTCTACGGTTCAACTAAGAACAACGACTCAACATTCAGATCTAAATGAGAAACATATCTCGTTCCTAACATCTCATGTTTCTGAAGAAGTATCCACCTGGAGGACCCATACCTCACCACTATAGGAAATAGTAGAGGGGAACAATCTCCAAGAGATATATATCCCACACCCTGGTTTGAAAATAAAGTATCATATCTATATCTGAGATACTAGTATGGTGGACTTTTGACCTAGTGAGATGGGGGAATACCATCTCCATAGATCAAGGACCCGCACCCTGGTAAAACTAGGGAGCTCTGCCCGTATACATGTAAAATGAGTATGGATGACCAATGACCTGGTGAGTGAGGGGAGTATCATCACCATAGATAGAGGACTTCCTCCCTATTGTGATAGGGGACTGATGCCTCTTTATTTACAAAATTAGTATGGATTATCCACACCATGATATGATAGGGGATTACTATCTCAAATGATAGAGGAATTGTTCACTTATGTGACAAGGTAGTGCCACTACTATATTTTCACAATGTTCATGGAGGAGCTGCACCCTGGTGTAATAGGAGATTAACTTCTTTGTGTATAGAAGACTTGTGCCATGGTGTGACAGGGGAGTTCTACCTCTGTATCTATACATCGATTTTGGAGGACCCACACCCTGATATGATAGGGTAATATAATTTTAATGTATTGAGGATCCATACCCCAGTGCGACAGTGGAGTTCCACCTCTCTATATTTTAAAAGATTATAGAGGACCCATTCCCTGACACAACATGGGAGTACCATCTCTGAGGATAAAGGAACCAATTCCTAGTGTGAATGGGGGATAACGTCTCCATGGATAGAGGATACATTACTTGGTATGATAGAAGAGTACCACTTTAATCTGAATAGTCCGATGATCTTGTATGTTCAATTCTGTCATCAAGCACCACATAAAAAAGAATAACTCTTGGAATATCTCGCATCATATCTCAATAGTCAATATGAATTCCATCGTCACTTTATATGTAGAAAATCACTTCAGATTGGATACTTATAGGACAAACTCCATGTAAAAAAAGATACATGAGAGGAAGAGGTTCTGGAGGGAATACATAACATGTTTTGGGGTTCACAAGGTGTGTGACCCTACCACAGACCTATTCATGTACCTGATCTTGTCCAGTTACCAGACCATGACCGGGTAACCTAGGGAATGCTCATGTACCCCTAGAATACACAACATATCTTTTCGAAATCATGATGAATGAAAGAGGATCATTGCCGTTCTGATGGTCAAAAACAAAATTACAATGATTTGTTATCACCAATGTTCATGAATGGCCATCCCAGTCACACTATTGTGATACGCATAAAAAACACTTAGAATATGATATTTACATTTAAAAATAAGACACCAAATTAAAATGACACATTTCACTATATAACACACATATTGTGCTTCATGGGCTCAGTCCTTGAACTAAAATTAAGTACCAAACATTGGCTTTGAAATGTCTACCTCAATATCAGGACCATGCTGTTATAGAACATTATTCATTCTGACACCGTATGAAAAGATAAGTCATATACTAGATTCAATAATAATAATAATAATAATAATAATATTATTATTATTATTATTACAGGGTTCTCCAAGGACCTAAGCCATGAGTCCGAAATAGGAACCACTCCTTGGTATTGAATTAGCCACCTCAATTTTCGGTTCACATTTTTTGTATACAGTTCATCATTCTGATGTCAAAAAAAAGATATATAAAAAATGAGATTCCATGACCCAAAACAAAAATAATTATATTTAATATTTTTATTATTATAAAATTTACTTAACTGGAAAAAAGGTTCAAACCTCCTCTCTTTCACTCCTATATACATGAGCCCACACCCAAACATCGAACTCCTTTTTAAAATTCATTATTCAAATAATTTAAAACTTACGTAAAGGAAGAGAATGTACTCCCCAATCCCCGTGCCCCAACATTTCCACATGAACCATCATTTAATCCAATTTACATTTATTAATTCTATTCCAAAATTAAATTAATCAAACTTGCATATTCATCTCCTCACACCACACCCAATTCCCCACTCATTATTGAACAACTTTCTAATGCCACTATCTATGCGTTACTCATTTTACTATAATAAAAACTTTATTATTATTATAAATGTTCATCACCCTCTTTTTTAAATGTTATTATTATTTAGAAAAATGATAATATTCCCACCATGTTGACCATGTCCGACCACCTTGTCGGAGATCCATGCCCGACCATTGCCACATCCACACTGAATAGACTAATCCATGAGACCCCACACAAGACCTCCACTTAGATCTGATCCTGTCAAACCAAAAATCACCACCACATGTTAATTTAAAAAAACAGGGACCATCGATCTGATTTTGAACCACTTCTGATCGCTCTTCATTCTCATCACACCTCAATCACAAGATTTCACCCACGGTACTGATCCGATCCATTCACATATCACCATACCACTTATTTTTTTCCTAACCATAATAATTATGTGGGTTCAATAATTCTCAAACCTTCCTTGTTAATGTCAAAAAATAACTTCGTGGGCCAAAGATAAAGAATGATAATAACGATGGGGGAGAAGAAGAAAAAGAGATATTCACTATTTACCAGTACGATCCTAGCCAATGAACAATTGGCGCAGAATCATGGGTGATGAAATATTCTCAAAAATAAATAATTCATTAAAAAATAAATTTATTGAAGGGGATCATGTGAAGGAATAAATAAATGGAAAATCAAAGATGAAAATTAATTGTTGTTCAAGATTTTAATCAAAAGGGTGATATCTACAACTGATGAGGCCTACCTTGATTATGGATCAATCATTGGTGAATAATTGAACCACTAGTGATGAATGTGACCTTCTATGTTTTCTACTTGTCTATCCACCCCGATCTAATCACCGTTCATCGTTCAATGTCGATTCACCAATGAGGAAATTTATCTTCTTCCTATTATATTTGAATGGTTTATTTGAATATCCCTTTAAAACCCATCATAAAAGGTTATTTATAGAGTATTTTTTGTTTTTTCTAATAAAATAATTTATTAAATAAATATGTTAATTAATCCACTTAACGTATCCTCCAATAGCTGCCATATCCAAATGTATGATGATGACCAAATTTAGTTCATGCATAGGGTAAACCCCAAGTTTCATATTCCACTATGGTATCATATTTTCAATTAATGACTCTATTTATGATATATTTTATTATTTATGAAAAACTATGCATCTGTTTTAGGGAATGTCTATGAAGATATTGTTAGATATTTTTCAAAATCTTGTATGGAAAACTTCAGTCTCTATAGAATATAACTTGGGAGTGTCAAAAAAGTAGTACTTTTAGGCCCTGATGTTGTAAACCAGGTGTCTAAAGAGTTAATTCTCAATATGATCTTTCAAGGGTTTTTATTACTAGGTACATCTGTGCTAGATACTACATCTATTTTTTTATCCATACTGGGATTTTATTTCAAGTAGAACACCATAATCATTAAATTTCTCATATCATATATATAAACTTAACACTTAGAGTTATCCATAGGGTATTCACTAAAGTTATCTTATCATAATCCCCAAAATATTACTTCACCAAACTAAAGGGAAATATATAAATTTGAAATTATAATCAACCTTAACCTATCATCGTTTGATGGTATATCCAACTCCCAATTGATCCTCCACCAATATCAATGTAATATAAAATGTTATCTTAACATTTCACTGATACCAACTATGGAAAAAAATACCTAATAATATAGTAATTACATGACTTGAAGAAAATATTTCATTATAATACATTCCTAAGACCTTTTTGGTTTATAATTTTATATAATTGGGATAATAATTAACTAGAAAAACTCATCTATTTTTCAAATAATGGTCATTTTACACTATATAAATAGCTTTTTAATAGTTAAAAATTCTTTAAAATTTCTAAAGAATTCTTCTCTTATGATACACTTCTAGACTTATCTTACATATAACTTCTCATTATAACCTAGGGAAATGGAAACATAATAAAGGGGTGACATATGATTCTCAATAAGTGTAAACATAAACATGAACAATAAAAAATCATAATTGAGCACAATATGAACACAACAGTATGGTATATATATATATATATTAGAAAATAACACCTAACAAATCATAGGTAATAAATAATGGAATAAATCATGACATAAATATAAGAAATGAATAAAAAGTGTGAATTAATAAACATGATTCTTGATATCATAAAATAGTCATTATAATATGGATAATACTATAAAAATAATTACAAATTGACACATACATAAGAATAGATAATGTTTTGAACAATGTATACTATAACACATTCACACAATAACCTGTGAATAATGTTTCCTACATGTCATTTACACACAAAAATTTGGAACAAATATTCTCACATATCATTTAGAAGATAGACTTGTAAATAATGCTTCAAAATTTTCATTCACAAAACATTTCATCATATAATTTGATAGGAAATCATAAATAATACATTGGAGAGTGATATAGGACCCCACCAATCTTTATCCATACATATGGGTGCTGTTTGAAAAAAACATTATTCATCATATAATAAATAAACCATGAAAATAAAATGGTTTTTATTCTACACATCATGAAGAACACATGAAATGAAAATTATATTACAATACCTTTTAAAATAATTCAAAAATACACAAATAAACATAATTTGAGGAACCTGTAACACCTTGAGATTTTGTGAAATATTTTTTTCAAATTAACATTATCTTTTTAATATTTTTCATTTTATGCAACACTAAAAATAGTTTTTTTAAATCAATATGTTTGGTTTGAGTTATACACAACACAAAGTTATCATGTACGATATTCAATATTAAGTTTAATGGTCTCTACATAGAACATTGAGATTTTCATACATTGTAGGACAAATTTACTTTCCTCGATGGCCTGTATAATACGCAAGGCTGGGTCTTACCAAACTATTATATATTATTAAAAATATTATTATTTAATATAATAAGATTTCACATAGCCATTTAGTTGGTGTTTATGAATAGGATTAGATAAGTTAGGAAAATATGTGGTTAAATTCATTAGTTATAAAGGAATTATAAATGAAAATAAGATCCAATTGAATATAAAATGATTGTTTTTAAAGAAAAATATTTTTATACCATAAAATATCTTTTACCATAATAAATTAAATTCTTAACAATTAGTGGGTGATATAAATTTGATATAAATATTTTATATTCAATAAAATATTTGTGAAATATTTTTTTCTAAATAATTTTCTCTTTTTGATATTTTTCATTTCACGCAACACTGAAAATATTTTTTTCAAAGCACTATATTTTTTTCTATGTGAAACACCAAGTTGTCATGAACTACAAACACACAAAATATTAACATTATCTACATGGAAAACTGAGTTTAGAATACATTACGTGCAATATTGACTTTCCTTGATGGCTTCCATAAAACACCTGGTCGAGTGTTACAAAATTGTTATATATTATTAAAAGTATTATTATTTAATATAATAAGATGTAACCTAGATGTTAAGTTGAAAATTGTGAATATTATAAGACATGTTATGAAAATACATGGTTAAATTAATTAGTTAAAAATGAATTATATATGAATATAAGAACTAATTGAGTATAAAAGGATTTCTTTATAGAAAACTATTACTATACCCACAAATTTGTTTTACCCTAATAAATTAAATTAATAAAAACTAGATAGTGATATAAATAGGATATAAATATTATTTATTCAGTAAAATATTTCTGATATTCATCCAATAGATTCCATGGGCTTAAGACCAAAACAAGCCCAATTTAATGCAAAAAATATTATAGTTCTTACTAAGGCATTTTTACGACCTATTAATATAGAACTGATTTTAAAGAAAAAATTTGGAATTTTTATAGATTATTCATGTAAAAATAAGATTAAAATTTTAAATAGAAACATAAATATTAGGTTATGGATAATTTTTTGTATTTTTCTATATGGTTTAATTTTTTAATGAGTAGTTAAAAAATAATGACCTTTAGTTCATAACAGATTTTTCATCTAATTTATTTATCGAGTTAAATTATATTTTATATTGGTTTTAAAATTTTATTAGATTTAAAGTTAATAAATTAATCCATTTTATTTAATTGGAATCAATTTCAATTTGAGATTGATTATAAAAATATTGCAAACTTTTAGATGTCTTTACTTTAAAAACTTGTAGTGTCGTCCCATTAGGGAGGTTAATTTTTAATTAATTTATACCAATTATGTTATTGAAATTTAGAATAATTGATTATATATTTAGAATAATAATAATTTATTATTTCAAATAAGGTCAACTTAGTTTTTTACAAAAAATATAAGTGAGAGTAATTAAAATTAATTATAGTGATTATGGTAAAATTAAGCATAAAAAGGGAATAAACCATAAACATACGAGCCTGAATGACCAATAATATTTGAAAAAACGCACTGGATGGAAATATTTCAATGATAAACAATAAAATATTCAGCATATTTTGTTTTTTATGACTTTTTATAGGTAAAAACATCTCCACACCTAGCTTGTTTTCAAAAATGCCAAGTGCATCCTTTTACCTTCCCTATAAAATCCACCACCTGTCCCTCTTCTTAAAACCACTAAAATCACAAAGGTTAGGAAAATAAATACCCAATGAAATTAAAAGTTATCCAAAATTACTCTTTTAAGACTCCCTTTGGTCCTAATTTCTTCCAAGGAATCCCATTGGTGCAAACCAAAAGGAGTCACCCAATTAAGTGGTAACACCATCCCTCAATATCCTTTATTTTATTTCCATTATCCACTACATAAAATAATATCAATAAATGTTACTGTAAAAAAGATTAATCTGAAATATACTAGTATGTTTTTTTTCAAATGGTTAAACCTAAAAATATATAGACTTCCCTATAACGTGTTTAAAACATATTGTAAAGACCCGTAAATTTCAAGGGAAGTTTTTTCTTAATTTGATTTGGGATTTTCCGAGTACGCAGTTTCTGACGGCACCTGATTCCGAGGCCCGGTGTGCCCAGAATCAATATCCGAAGTTTAGCTTGGGTACGTTCAGTGAAAGAACGAGCGGGTTTTTCTAACTTTTGAACCGGTGCTCAGAATCGAAATCTGAGGGCACCGATGGAATCGCAGCGCCCGTAATTGCTTAGAAACATTTTTTCTGGAGTTGTGTTTGCTAGGGTGAGGTTATTAAATAAATGGGTTAACCAAAGAATGAAATAAAAATTTGTGCTACAATTTTTATTTCTATTCTAAGTACAAATAACCTATGCATGGAAGTTGGAGTGGGACCCACTACATCCAAACTCCACTAGGTAGGATATTAGTGAAGTGGGGCCCACACGATTCCCACCCCTTCATTTCCATTTAACCTCCCTTTCGTGCATTTAATTTGTAACTCACCCACACCCCAATTTAATGGCAAGTCAACCCTCAAAATTAATTTGAAAACTAAATGCTCTTCAATTAAGTCAATTAATTGAATGAGATCTTTTGATTTTTTAAATTTAATTTTGGCTTGCGTGTGTGTTAATAAAATAAGACAATGTCTTATTTTATTGGGGGTTGATTCGTCGTGCGGAAACAAGGAGAGGACTCTTGCACTCTTGAGGAACATCTTCTTCCTCGTCGAAGAACGTGAAGAACGCCGAGTCTACGATGAAGAACTCCATCACCGCAAGGGAATCACCGTGCCATCTCCTCTCCTCTCCGCAGCCGGTGAGAGACGCCTTCTTCGGAGAACGACGACGCACTGCATCCTTCATCGGGCGTGCACCGACGATGTATACGACGCCGTCTTCCGCGACGTTGTCTTACGCGATGCCATCTTCCATGAAGTCCTTTTCCCCGCGATGATCCTCGTTCGATGACTTCATCGAGGTAGGGGTTTGAGTTCAAATTTAATGGATTAAATTTTCGCTTTCTTGATGAAGATATATTTTATTTTGGGCCGCCTGTTATCATTGTAACGGTAGGATATCGGACCGCACGAACACAGCCGACTCTCCTCCCCCCTTTTGTTGTTGAATTCATTGCGGCTCGAACAAAGGCGGCGCGGTGCAACGACAACGCGCAGAATCAAGGAGGAACACAACGAAGAAGCGTGGCGTCGTCGCGTCGCGCCGTTGAGGCCGAACGAAGCCGCGGATGGAGTCGGGCCACGGCGAAGGGGCACGACACCATCGCGCCGCTCCAGAGAACCACGAAGAGGCCGCGGCCGGAGCGGGGCCACAGCGGAGGGGCGCGGCGCCGTCGTGCTGCGCCTGTCAGACAAGGATGCGACTCAAAGCCGCGGCGGTGCATGGAGGGGCAGCCGGAACAGCCGGATGCCGGTACTTCGGAGGGATGGGACCACAGGGTCTTGTGGCGGCAGCACCGGCCGGCCATTTCGGAAGGACCGGGGGTCATAACCCCCTGCTGGCCAGGAGGCGGGCCCTCTCGTGGGGGTCGTTCTTCAATCAAGGGGGGGGGGGGGCAGCGCGCCCCCGCTTTGCACGTCCGCTTGGCCAGCACCGGGCCACCCAGGCCGACCCTCCTCCCCCTTTTGCTGTTGAATTCTTTGCGGCTCGAACGAAGGTGGTGCGGTGCAACAGCACCGTGCGGAATCAAGGAGGAACACGACGAAGAAGCTCGGCACCGTCGCGCCACCCCGTTGAGGCCGAACGAAGCCGCGGCCGGAGTCGGGCCGTGGCGAAGGGGCACGGTGCCGTCACGCTGCGCCGGATAACCACGAAGAGGCTGCGGCCGGAGTAGGGCCGCGATGGAGGGGCGTGGTGCCGTCGCGCCTCGCCCGTTGGACAAGGTCGCGTCTCAAAGCCGCGGTGGTGCAAGGAGGGGCGGCCGAAACCGCCGGCCGCCGGCACTTTGGAGGGATGGGACCGCGGGGTCCCATGACGGAAACACCGGCCAGCCATTTCGAAAGGACCAGGGGTCATAACCCCCGGCTGGACAGGAGGCAGGCCCCCCTCGTGGGGGTCGTTCTTCAATCAAGGGGATGGGGGGGCAGCGCACGCCCCCTTTGCGCGTCCGCTCGGCCAGCGCCGAGCCGCCCCGCTCGGCCAGCGTCAGGCCGTGCCGGCAGGGCCGAGCCATGCCCACTGGGCCGGACCACGCCTTAATGGACTGGACCCGCACTTGTTTCGGGTCAACCCGGTTCGGGCCAACCCAGGGGGTCTTGGGCCGGGTCGGTCCGGGCCCAAAACCCCCTAAAACCGTATAGGTCCGTTTAAATGCCGGTATCTTGGGCTACGGACCTCCGATTGACGCACTGTCAGTTGCGATGCGATCTTTGGATCAAGACAGTCTTTTTTTTATATTACACTCAAGGTTTTGGAGAACTTTGGGAATGGCCGGGTTGGTTCAAACACGAAACCAACCAGGCCCTCGGAGCGGAAACGCTTATAACTTGAGCTCCGGACGTCCGATTGACGTGCTGTCAACTTTGTTGGATTCCTCTTAGTGAGACGGACCTTTTTTATTACTCCAATCGAGGTTTTTACATAGTTGGAGTGTGGTAGGGTTGGTTTTTTCTTAAAACACAATCGGGCCCCTGGAACGAAAAGGCCAATAACTCTCAGACCGGGCGTCCGATTGACGCATCGTCTGTCACGTTGAGTTCCTTTTGACGAGATGGAACTTTGGGATACATCAAATACGGACTACGTGTCAGTTGATGTATCAACCCCCCTTGGATCGTGGAGCGGACCCTCTCGGAAATGAGCATGCTGTGTGCGGGAACCCTAGAGCTGGCTACGACTGCGACGACGATGATGACTGCACTGAAATCCTTCGTGGGTTCGGCAGGGACGATGACTGCACTGAAATCCTCCATGGGTTTGGTAGCGATGAAGACCGTACTGAAATCCTCCATGGGTTCCATGGAGATGACTACTTTTCTTGTATCCTCCGTGGGTCTGGCAGTACTACTGTTCTTGTATCCTACGTGGGTCCGACAGTATTTGACTATGTACTTGTATCCTACGTGGGTCCAGCAGAGTAGCTGGTCATGTATCCTACGTGGGTCCGACAGCTTAGCTGGTCTAGTATCCTATGTGGGTCTCATCTTAGATGAATTAGTGGCTACATCTAATCATCTCTATCACCTTACGAAGAAGTATACATGTGTGAGCTGAGTCTCTAATTTCAATCATTATCTTCGATATGATTGATTTTCTTTCCTATGTGGATTGGGTTGTGCTTTCCTGTGTGGATTGGGTTGTACTATCCTGTGTGGACATGATCGAACTTGGGCTCAGATGTTGGAGCCGAACTGGAATTGATGACTTAGGTATATGTATGGTCATATACCTAAGTAGTGTTGGATGTTACTTCGGGAGTGTATCCTTCCATTTTGGATTATCCTTAGTGGATTCTATGAGACCTTCGGGGGTCTCAGGGTCCCTAATGAGTAGCGTATACTCACCCCTGCACAGGCTATGCTCGCACTACGTTGTGTTGTATGCAGATGACGGACAACACTGATCGTGGTTGAGGCTTGAGGAGCAAGTCGGTACCTAGAGGTGGACCACTGGGCAGGACGTACACAGAGCGGACGGCTGGACCCGAGGAGATGAGGAGGCTATCTGTTCCCACCCTTCAGGTGGGATTTCCAGAGGATGGCTCGACGTTGCTGCTTTACCTTTCAATTGTTGTACTTTCTTTCTAGTTGTACATTACTTTCAGTTTGGGTTTGTATTCTGGCCCACTTACTTTTCCGGACTTACTGTTGTACCCAATTTTACTTAGTGTTTACTTCCGCTTGCTTACTCGGTGGTGTTTTTTTACTTTATAAAGGCAATGCCTTCCCCTTTTTTTGGGATTTACGCCTTGTGCTAGTCACCAGCCCCTGGCCTATGGGAGGCGGGCTTGTGGTAGTCATGGCACGGGTCCTGAGGACAGGTCGTGACAAATTGGTATCAAAGGAGTTCAGTTCTACCACAGAACTCAAGACTCTGGTCTTTCTTCTATGTGAATCAATAGTGTTAAGGGTATTGAGTGTGGTTATCAGTCCAGGGAGTCCAGTGTTGGTGTGGCGGCCGACGTATCCGTACACCAGGACCCTGACTTCTGATTTCCGACTCAGTACACAAAAACATTGATTGCATGTGTGTTTCAAAAGTTTTTTTGTGATTACTTTGATTCAGCTCACCAGGTATTTTGTTTTGACCGTGGCGCACCTATTTCTTTTCAGGATGGCCCCACGACGGTAGCCAGCTAGGGTTCCGAGCTTTGTGCGAGACGACAGTCCACCGAGCGACGAGGCCTCGGTGTAGGGCCCTTTTTCAGCGGGGGCACCGGCGGTACCTCTACCCACTGAGCCACCGATGCCACCATCCCCAGCAGCTGAGAGTGTACATCGCCTTAGAGAACTGCACGAGTTTCAGCGTCAGAGATTTCCCAGGTTCCATGAGGAGACGGACCCTCAGGTATCCGAGGATTGGGTGGAGGCTGTAGTTCGATTTTTCAGGTTAGTGGGGACACCAGCTGACCCCATGGTGATCCTTGCAGCGAGCCTCCTGCACGCGGCATCAGGCAGATGGTGGAGCTTGATGCTCCAGGTGCACGATGAGGCATCTCTCCTCTGGACGGACTTTGAGAGCCTCTTTGGCGTGGAGTTTGTCTCATCCACCCTCTGTGCGGTGCGCATCCAGGAGCTACTACAGCTCTGGCAGGGCAGTATGACGGTCGCCCAGTACTCGGTGATATTTACTGATCTCTCGCGCTATTCAACAGACATGGTACGGGACCCATTCTTTTGGACCCAGACCTTTGAGCAGGGACTGAGGAATTATATTAGGGTATCGATGATCTCCCTCATTATTCCGACACAGGTAGGATAACTAGAGCGATCCCTTCTCATAGAGATCTTTCTTGCTGAGACTACACTAGCAGCGAGACCTACTGCAGGGCGACACGTAGCAGAGTCGTCTGTAGGTGACAGTCGACGGACGTCACAGGGGTCCAGGCAGACCAGACCATCAGGTGGATGACCTTAGAACACTGGCTCAGAGGTTCGGGGCACACAGTGCAGATCTGGCCTTTCAAGGAGCAGACAATGCTACGCATGCGGCGGGCAGGGCCACATGGCTCGTGACTGCCCGACCCACCATGAAGAGGAGCAGTAGACGGTTGAGGTGCCACCCAGGTAGAGGCAGAGGGTCGACCGTGGCAGTCCGCAAAGAGAAGGCGGAAGAGGCAGGGGAGCTAGCCGAGCAGCAGGTGGTGGGCGACGCTTTGAGGCTTTACCACCACCACCACCAGCAGGTCCACCCCGACAACAGGGATCTGGCGGGCAGAGGCAGGCTCAGCTTCAGGCAGCGGAGGCCTACGACCACGACGCACCAGAGATGATTCAAGGTACTATCTGTGTCTACTCCACCCTTTCTGCAGTTCTTATAGATACGGGATCGAGTCATTCTTTTATTGTCACTACCCTTGTTCGGATCTTGGAGATTCTGACGGAGCTGTTGGCTCGATCCTTACGGCTAGAGACTCCTACGGGAGCAAACTCGATGATTACGCACTGGTGCCGGCAGTGTGAGCTTACTCTAATCGGGGAGAGCTTCGGCTGGGATCTTCTTGTAGCGGGGTCGAGGCCTTACAACGTCATCTTACGCGTGGATTGGTTATCTACAGTCCATGCTCAGATCGACTGTATTAGGTGCAAGGTACGGTGTGTTCGCACCGATTGGAGCAGGTTCACCTTCACTGGTGATAAGGGAGCCTTTGCAGTGTAGGATGGACTCACGAAGAGGAGAGGACAGCCCATCACTCATCAGTTGCCCAGCCTCATCCTAGGAGCAGTTGATGTGCGGGGTCCGAGTTTTCCTGTAGTGGTGGATCAGTATGCGGACGTTTTTCATGACGACATTCCAGGACTACCTCCTCGTAGAGAGGTAGACTTTTATATTGACCTATACCCCAGGACAGTCCCGATATCCACTCCATCATATAGGATGGCTCCCGCTGAGCTTCGAGAGCTACAGGTACAGTTGGAGGACTTGCAGGGCAAGGGATTCATCTGACCCAGTGTTTCACCCTGGGCTTCCCCGATTTTGTTCGCCAAGAAGGCAGACGGGAGCTTGCGACTGTGCGTCGACTATCATCTCCTGAACCAAGTGACCGTGAGGAACAAGTATCCGCTACCAATTATTGAAAACCTCTTCGATTAGCTCAAGGGAGCAAGGTGGTTCTCGAAGATAGACCTCAGGTCAGGCTATCATCAGCTCAGAGTTCGGGACAAGGATGTGCAGAAGATGGCCTTCAGATGTCGGTATGGCCACTATGAGTTCTTGGTTATGCCATTCAGCATAACCAATGCTCCAGTGGTGTTCATGAGTCCCATGAACAGGATCTTTCAGCCATACCTCGATCGATTTGTCGTGGTCTTCATCGATGACATTTTGATATACTCGACCACTGAGGAGGAGCACGCCTACCACTTACGGGTTGTACTGGACACACTCCAAGAGAACCAGCTTTATGGTAAGCTCTCGGAGTGTCAGTTATGGTTACGTGAGGTCCACTTCTTGGGACACCTCATCTCTGAGTCAGGCGTTGCGGTGGACCCTGGGAAGATCGAGGAAGTGCTAGCTTGGGAGCCACCCAGGAGCGTGATGGAGGTGCAGAGTATCTTGGGTCTAGCTGGGTACTAAACTTTTCCAGAGTTGCGGCACCACTTTCAGCTTTGACGAAGAAGGGGAAACCCTTCGTGTGGTCAGATAGATGTCAGTAGAGCTTCCAGGAGCTGAGACAGAGATTGACCAGCGCACCTATCTTGAGGCTACCGGAGGAGGGAGTGGGGTACATAGTCTACTGCGATGCATCAGGGAAAGGACTAGGATGTGTCTTGATGCAGGAGCGGGCAGTGATCACCTATGGATCATGTCAATTGAGGCAGCATGAGAAGAACTACGCTACCCATGACCTGGAGTTAGCATTAGTGGTCTTCGCTCTGAAGATGTGGCGACACTATCTGATGGGAGAGTGCTTTATAGTCTACTCTGACCACCAGAGTCTCAGGTACATCTTCCCGTAGAAGGCCCTAAACCTAGGACAGCGGCGATGGCTCGAGTTCCTCCAGGACTATGACTTTGAGATAGTCTATACTCCTGGAAAGGGGAACGTAGTAGCCGATGATCTCAGCAGGAGGACGGGCATTCAGCTACTTGGAGAGGCGATGGAGAAGCTAGCTGCTTTGTAGATATCCTTCGTGGATATAGATGTAGTAGCCTTTCTTCAGTCACTCACAGTCACTCTTCCACTACTGTAGCAGGTCAGAGAGGCACAGCGTGGAGAAGCTGACTTTGAGACGTGGCGTGCACAGATATCCTCAGGACTGGCACCTAATGGATTCTCTATAATAGGAGAGAACGATGTCCTTTTCAGAGGACGTACCATGGTACCAGCTTCTTTACAGGAGGAGGTGCTGAGGGAGTTTCACAATTCCCCTTTAGTGGTATATCTAGGAGTGGTGAAGATGTACCAGGATCTCAGGCGACAGCACTGGTGGCCGGGGATGAAGAAGGTTATAGCAGAGTTCGTCTCTTGATGCCTCACCTGCCAGCAGGTGAAGGCAGAGCATCAGGTACCAGCAGGCTTGGTATAGCCCTTAGAGGTCTTGGAGTGGAAGTGGTATGGGATATCTATGGATTTAATGACTGGACTTCCACACACTTCCAGAGGTCACGACTCCATTTCGGTGATTGTTGACCGACTCACTAAGTCGGCCCACTTCTTACCCATCAGAGAGTAGGGCTCAGTAGAGAGCTTGGGACATCTCTACATTTAGGAGATTGTATGGCTTCATGGTGTACCATCATCTATCATCTCCGATCAAGATGCTCACTTTACTTCCTGGATTTGGAAGGGGTTGCAGGAGGCATTCAGGATGCAGCTACGTCTGAGCACCGCCTTTCACCCTCAGACGGATGGTCAAATGAAGAGGACCATTCAGACTCCTAAGGACATGCTCCGAGCATGTGTCCTTGACTTTGGTCGGAGCTTGGAGGACCACCTACCCTTGGTGGAGTTCGCGTACAACAACAGGTACCACTCTACCATCGGGATGGCACCATATGAGGCATTGTACGACCGAGCTTTTAGATCACCTCTGTGTTGGACAGACCCGGGGGAGTCAGCACTTGTGGGACCAGAGATGGTCCAGGCCATGATAGAGAAGGTTTAGGTCATCCCGGAGCGGATGAGGACAGCTCAGAGACAACAGAAGTCTTATGCTTACAGGAGGCGGAGACCACTAGAGTTCGAGGATGGCGACCACGTCTTCTTGCGGGTCTCACCTCGACGTGGATTATAGAGATTTGGCCGAGGCGGCAAGTTATCTCCGCGCTTCATCTGACCATTCCAGATTATCAGCAGGATAAGCGACGTAGCTTATCTCCTGGCTCTACCACCTCAGTTTCATCGGGTGCACGATGTCTTCCACGTATCTCAGCTAAGGAGATACGTGCACGACCCGATGCATATCATCAACCATGTAGAGCTGGACAGGGATGATGGGGAGACTTTTGCAGAGGTCCCGGTGGAGATCGCGGATCAACAGGATCGGGTCCTATGTGGGTGGTCGATTACTCTTGTGCGCATCAGATGGCAGCATGGGAACCTCCAGGAGGGCACTTGGGAGCGGGAGGCTCAGATGCATGCTCAGTACCCTCATTTGTTCCCCTATTTTGTGATGTATCTTTATGGGGACATAAATCCCTGAGGTGGGAGTAATGTAAAGACCCGTAAATTTCAAGGGAAATTTTTTCTTAATTTTCTTTGGGATTTTACGAGTACACAGTTTTTGACGACACCTGATTCCGGGGCCCGGTGTGCCCAGAATAAATTTCCGAAGTTTAGCTCAGGTACATTCAGTGAACGAACGAGCGGGTTTTTCTAACTTTTGAACTAGTGCTCGGAATCAAAATCTGAGGGCACCAATGGAATCGCAGCACCAGTAATTTCTTAGAAACACCTTTTCTGGAGTTGCGTTTTCTCGGGTGAGGTTATTAAATAAATGTGTTAACCAAAGAATGAAATAAAAATTTGTGCTACAATTTTTATTTCTATTCTATGTACATATAACCTATGCATGGAAGGTGGAGTGGGACCCACTACATCTAACTCCACTAGGTAGGATATTAGTGAATTGGGGCCCACATGAGCCCCACCCCTTCATTTCCATTTAACCTCCCTCTTGTGCATTTAATTTGCAACTCACCCACACCCCAATTTAATGGCAATTCAACCCTCAAAAATAATTTGAAAAATAAATGCTCTTCAATTAAGTCAATTAATTGAATGAGATCTTTTTATTTTTCAAATTTAATGTTGGCTTGTGTGTGTGTTAGTAAAATAAGACAATGTCTTATTTTATTGGGGTTGATTCGTTGTGTGGAAATAAGGAGAGGACTCTTTCACTCTTGAGGAAAATCTTATTCCTCATCGAAGAACGCGAAGAATGCCGAGTCTATGACGAAGAACTCCATCACCGCAAGGGAATCGTTGTGCCATCTCCTCTCCTCTCCACAGCCGGTGAGAGACGCCTTCTTCGGAGAACGACGACGCACCGCATCCTTCATCGGGCGTGCACCGACGACGTATACGATGCCATGTTCTGCGACACCGTCTTCCGCGACGTCGTCTTACGCGACGCCGTCTTCTGCGACATTCTTTTCCCCACGACGATCCTCGTTCGACGACTTCATCGAGGTAGGGGTTTGAGTTCAAATTTAATGGATTAAATTTGCGCTTGCTTGATGAAGATATATTTTATTTTGGGCCGCCTGTTATCATTATAACGGGAGGAGGTCAGACCGCACAAACATGGACGAACCTCCTCCCACTATTGTTGTTGAATTCGTTTCGGCTCGAACAAAGGTGGCGCGGTGCAACGGCATCGCGCAGAATCAAGGAGGAACACAACGAAGAAGCGTGGCGCCGTCGTGTTGCGCTGTTGCGGCCGAACGAAGCCGCGGATGGATTCGGGCCTCGGAAAAGGGTCACGACACCATCGCGCCACTCTGCAGAACCACGAAGAGGCCGTGGCCGGATTGGGGCTGCAACAGAGGGGCGTGGCGCCGTCGCGCCGTGCCTGTCGGACAACGCTGTGACTCAAAGCCGCGGCGGTGCAAGGAGGGGCGGCTGGAACAGCCGGCCGCCGGCACTTCGGAGGGACGGGACCATGGGGTCCCATGGCGGCAGCACCGGTCGGCCATTTTGGAAGGACCGGGGTTCGTAACCCCCAGCTGGCCAGGAGGCGGGCCCTCTCGTGGGGGTCGTTCTTCAATCAAGGGGGGGTGGCAGCGCGCCCCCGCTTTGCACGTCCGCTCGGCCAGCGCCGGGCCGCGCCGAATGGGCCGGGACGAGCTCTAATGGGCCGGACCCAGACCCGGGTTGGCTCGACCCGGTTCGGGCCGCCTCAGGCGGTCTTGGGCCGGGTCGGTCCGGGCCCAAAACCCCCTAAAATCGGACAGGTCCGTTAATATCCTCGTATCTTGGGCTATGGACCTCCGATCGACGCACCGTCAGTTGCGATGCGATACTTAGATCGCGACGGTAGTTTAGGTATATTACACTCAAGGTTTCGGAGATCTTTGGGTATATCCAGGTTGGTTCGAACACGAAACCAACTGGGCCCTCGGAGTGGAAATGCTTATAACATGATCTCCGGACGTACGATTGACGTGTCGTCGACTTTGTTGGATTCCTCTTAGTGAGATGGACCTTTTTTATTACTCTGCTTGAGTTTTGGACACAGTTGGAGTGCGGTCGTGTTGGTTTTGACTTAAAAACCAACAGGGCCCCTGGAACGAAAAAGCCAATAACTCTCAGACTGAGCGTCTGATTGACGCACCGTCTGTCATGTTGAGTTCCTTTAGATGAGACATAACTTTGGGATACATAAACTCCAGACTAAGATTCATTTAATGTATCGACCCCCCTTATCTTGTGGAGTGGACCCTCTTGGAAATGAGCATGCTGTGTGCGGGAACCCTAGATCTGGATGCGACTACGATGACGATGACGACTGCACTGAAATCCTCTGTGGGTTCGGCAGTGACGATGACTACACTGAAATCCTCTGTGGGTTCGGTAGTGAAGATGACCATACTGAAATCATATGTGGGTTCTATGGTGATGACTACTGTTCTTGTATCCTACGTGGGTCTCGCAGTACTACTGTTCTTGTATCCTACGTGGGTCCAGCAGTATTTGACTCTGTACTTGTATCCTACGTGGGTCTGGAAGAGTAGCTAGTCTTGTATCCTACGTGGGTCTGACAGCTTAGCTGGTCTAGTATCCTATGTGGGTCCCAGCTTAGATGAATTAGTGTCTAAATCTGATCATCTCTATCACCTTACGAAGAAGTATACATGTGTGAGCTGAGTCTTGACTTTCAATTATTATCTTCGATATGATTGACTTGCTTTCCTATGTGGATTGGGTTGTGCTTTCCTGTATGGATTGGGTTGTACTATCCTGTGTAGACGTGATCGAACTTGGGCTCTAATGTTGCAGCCTAACTGGAATTGATGACTTAGGTATATGTATGGGCATATACGTAAGTAGTGTTGGATGTTACTTCGTGATTGTATCTTTCCTTTGCGGATTATCCTTTGTGGATTCTGGGAGACCTTCGGGGGTATCGGGGTCCCTACGGAGTAGCGTATACTCACCCTTGCACAGGCTATGCCTGCACTACGTTGTGGTGGATGCAGACGACGGACAGCGCTGATCGTGGTTGAGGCTTGAGGAGTAAGTCCATACCTGGAGGTGGACCACTGGGCGGGACGTACACAGAGCGGACGGCTGGACCCGAGGAGCTGAGGAGGCTATATGTACACACCCTTCAGGTGGTATTTTCATAGGATGGATCGGCATTGCTACTTTACCTTTCATTTGATGTACTTTCTTTCCAGTTGTACATTACTTTCAGTTTGGTTTTGTATTCTGGCCCACTTACTTTTCCGCACTTACTATTGTACCCAGTTTTACTTAGTGTTTAATTCTGCTTGCTTACTCTGTGGTGTCAGTTTACTTTATAAAGGAAATGCCTTCCCCTTTTGTCAGGATTTACGCCTTGGTGCTAGTCGCCAGCCCCTGGCCTATGGGAGGCGGGCTTGGGGTAGTCACGGCACAGGTTCCGATGATGGGTCGTGACACATATTGTTTACTTGTCCGACGAACTACCGCCTCATGAAACGATGATTGTTAATTTTTCCTTTACCACCTATCATGGTGGAAATTATGATATAAACTCTATCCATATATGATATTTTTAATTTATTTATTCTTATTTAATTTTTATTTATAACAAACCCTTATGCTTTCCATCTTTTGTAAATATGATAGTTTTGTTGGAGGAAGTGTTGACTACCATCCCATCAAAGTGATGTGGTTCATTGACACAACACATGGAATATAAAGAGGGTAGGTTTAGTGAAACTATATAATATATAATAAAGAATAATGGTAACTTACTGATATTATATACTTATAAAGATATACATATATTTCACTTACTTTTTTTCTTCGAATACATCAATAAAATAGAAGCAACACTAATACGTACGTATGACCTACCGTCTCCATGAATGTTGTATTATATTTTTAACATATATGTTATATATATTATTATAAAACATATATTTAATTTTAATGTTTTTTATATCATGGTTTAAATTCTTGAAATCATTATACAGGTGTAAGTACAAATGATATAATAAATTAAGACGCATGCTAAAAACAAAGCAAATATTCCACGAAGTGTAACCTTAAAAAAGAATTGTTAACAAGACGGGATTATAAAGTCACAATAAATCCATATATAGTATTATATATAAGAATATGATTTTATAAAATATGTATAATAACCTTAAATTTATTATACATGAGGTTTTAATGAGTACGATGAGATTCAAGACACAAGGTATGGGAATTTCTGGTCACTTTTTATTTCTATGAGATACATGTGTTATTCACCACTCAATTTTATTATGTGGTGTATATACTATCGATGAATTTATTATATGAATATTATACATAAATTTATGGGTATTTACATATCCATTTTATGATCTTTCTTTCATGGGGCTTATGTTTTAAAACTTACCAAATCAATAAAGTAATTTTGTCCCAATTTTCCTTCTTTGAGACACATACCCTGTTATAAACCTATATTTTTATACAATGTTTATATACTATCATTGAAATGTTATATCAGGAATATAATTTTTTTCTTGGTATTTTACACTTTATTTTATTTTATTTTCTTACATGGTGAGTATAACCCCAAGTTACCATGTGGTAAGAGTTTATTGAAATAATCTCATTGATTATCACAATTTTTTATGATTACGCTTCCATTAATGAAATATTATCATCAATATCTCCAAAAATATCATGATGTTTCTTAAACATTAGATATTCATGTTATATCCAAGTAATGGCTTAATTTTTACAATCTTTGTTACTTAAGATAACTAATAAAATGTTTCTATGAAAATATGGCTATATCTTTCTTTCGGTTAAAAATCTGTGTTCTTTAAAAATTGGGATTTTTAGAAATTATTTCAAAATATTTTTTAATTTTATTCTATGATGTTAAATGAAATTTTTAAACATGATTTACATTTTTAAAAATGGTTTAAAAATAAATATTATTTCTATTTTTTGATCAAGATAGGTTTATAAACTTTTAAGGTAAAAATGCATTTTTGGCATGGCATGAGCCTCATCTCAGTTAGAGAGGACATGAAAACTGGATCCAATAGAAATGAGATGAAATTTATGTGGAGGAATTTTCTTGGTTTACTATATCATGAATTTTTGTAGGCACTGTAGGAACTAGAACTATTCATCTATTTGGGCCTTCAAACCACCAGTTTGGTCCTTGAGTCCATCAAGGCCCTTGGGCCACCCAAAGCCTTTGGGAAAGTAAGGATTTAGGACAACATCAAGGCCTCTGGGCCACCTCATGGCTTTCATAAAACCTCAAGGCCTTTAGGACACATCAAAATGTAGAAATAGCCAAATATATTACAAGGTACAATGCTCTAGATGAGGATTCAGAGCTAGCGCATTCACCATAGAAAAGCTAACTGAACATGGACGATTGAGAGGGTAGTGCATTTTGAAAAGTACTAGGACTATGAAAATCTGAATAGGAAAACTATCTAACCATCCATGTGAATGTGGAGAGTTGAAATCACAATATTTTTTGGGTAGGGGCAGTTCCATGTTTTCTTTTTTGGGATGATTTCCTCTGAACTACTGGTCACATAATGTGTCACTTAAGCCTTTAGGCCTTGTAAGTGTTCCCTATCTATACATGAAAGGGGTATTATCAAAAATAAATAAATATTTAAGTCCTTAGATCCATTGAGGCAATAATGTTTAGCATTTACGGACATACCCGTGATCGTGACCATCATTTCCATTAAGATTCCATTGTAAGTTTACAAGTGTATTTTTAAGTAAAACTTTTTTTTCTTAATATTCTATAAATTCATTGTTTTTAAAGTGGCTTTGACTAGAAATGGTTTTAAATATGTTTTTAGTGTCCTTTTATACATTTTCATGGAAAATGGTTTTCAAAATGTTTTCAATCTCCTTTATAAGTTTTTAAGGAAAATGGTTTTCAAATCATTGTCAAGATCCTTTTATAACGTTTAAAGGAAAATGGGTATCAAAACATTTTGAAGCCTCTTTTATAAGTTTTCTACAAAAATGGATATTAAAACTTTTTCAAGATTATTTTGTGAGTTTTCAGTGGAAATGGTTTTGAAAACATTTTCAATATCGTTTTATAAGTTTTCAAGAGGATAGTTTTCAAAAAAATTATGTTTTAAAAAGAATTTTTCAAATAAGAAAGGATATTTTCCTAAATAAATGTTTTTAGAATATATTAAAAATTATTTACCATGTAAGATATCATCCATTTATTTTAATCATTCACTTATAGAAAATGATTCAAAGCCTCCATTCATATTATTTATCAAATGGTTTATATTTTGATGGAATGATTCTTATGGAACCTGTTTCCCTTCCAAGGTTTTTATGTGTTTGATACCATTTTCTTTTCACAGGGTATGATTTGATAAATTGATTATGAAACCTATATATTTTACATAGGTTATTATGTGATGAAATTTTAATGATACCCATTTCATTTCATGTGATTATGATAAGATGGTTATAAAAACCCTCTCTTTTTTATGGTTCATGATATGATGAATGTTTTATTATCTTGTGGAACATGTATTAATTATTTTATTATGAGATGAGTGAGAACTATATCCTCATGTATTGCAATGGGAAATGATTTATATGTAATGAAATAATTATGTGAATCAAGTTGATAGGCTTGATCCACTATGCAAAAATGGGGAGACCTGATACCTTAAAAGGAAAGGACTGTGACTGGGGATAGTCGTGTGTCCCGCACAGTAGGTGTAGTCAACAAGGAGAAGGAAAATAGGAAAATCCAATATATTATGGGAATATGGGGAAACTAGATCCCCTGTATAGAAAGAACTCTAAATGGGGATAATGTTCTGTACCTCACAATATATGTTGTTCCCATGGAGTTACCAGATATGTTCTAGAAATGGATCTTGACTTATACATAATGTCATCACATGTTTACGGATTCCAAAATTACATTAATTATTCCCATGTTATGATTTCATGGATTAGGTTCTTTATTTACTTATGATTCATATCCTTTTAATTTCCAATCATTATTCCATTATTCTAGATTCTGATCTTTGATATGCATGTAATGATCTTATAATGTTATGATAAAATTATCATACCCCTATTCTTATATTTATTCTTACATATATCCCATTCTTACACTTACTAAGCCTTTGAACTCACCCATTTTTATGTTTACTTTACCAGGTTATGAAGAATGTTTTATAAGTTTAATTACTAAGGGGAAGGATCTTTTGGGAAAAATTAAAGAGCTTTCATTGAGCTAGAATATATTTGTCCAAATTATCCCAAGGCACTAAATTAATATGGTCTTTGGGAGTCCATTTTTGTAGTGATCTAAGTATTCTACAAATGTGATGCAATGTATATATACGTTAAGACTAGTTTTTTATAGTTGTTATCATATCAAAATTTTAGTCAGCCTTCGTAAACTAGGATGAGAAAACTTTAGTGAGATCCCTTGGTATATTTCTCAGGATTGGTCTAGGTATGTCTCTAAGGAAATGTATAAGGATGAGTTTACATTAATGAAAATATCCTGTAAATATGGTAAAGAATATAGTCTGTGGTTTCCTAGAAATACATCCCTATCTGAATACTACAAGTGGTTGTGGCTCTAGAAAATAGGTACTTAGGAGTAATATCTCTAATAGTATGTCTTGGGATAATCTTAGGGCAATATGGTACCCAACAACGGGCCTTTATGCACACCTAGTTTGACACTCCTTGGGGATATTCCTTGTAAATTCATAAACTCTTCACAAAACATAAGTTAGGATTTAAATGGATGTTTCCTAAGAATAACCATGGATAAACCTTGGGTGTCATTGATTAATGAAGATGTCATGATTTAGAAAACTTTTAAGTAACTTTTCATGATTATGAGGTTTTCCTCTATGATATATGTTTCTCACCCTATGCATTATGGTGTTTGTTAATAGAGATAGCTAGATGGAATGTGGTTAATGAGACAATTGATTTGCATAAAGTAAATGGTATAACACTAATTACCCTAGATCTGATTAATGATTTCGTGAAAAATTGGTCTCTATAATAATAGATGAAGTTTAAAACTTCTTAGATTTAAGTAATATATCCAGTAACCTTTGTAATAAGGAATCAAGGATGTTTTCCAAAAGAATTTCTGGTAATTCAGGTTATTTCCATGTTTTAATAGAATATAAGATGAGTATATACACATGTTTGGAATGTATCAACCACGAAAAACATTATGATATATGAAGGATCAATGTTAAACCTAATTAGTTTAATTATTTATAATTATTTGGATTTTCATCATTCCAAAGGGTTACAAGGTTAACCATTTATGGGATGTTTAAGATAAACATTAAAAGAAGTTTCTAAGATTAATGTATTATCTCACCACATGAGGAATTATAAAAATTTCACAAAATAATCAAATGATTTTGTGTTTATGGTAACTGAGGAGACATGGGATGAATTATCATGGATCTCATGATCTCTTAGTGCGTCAGGAATGAAAAATTCAACCTCATTTTTTAGAGAAAGAGGTAAAATGGAAATTGGTCAATACATGACCAAAGGGTGAGTCTTTACATATGATAGGGATTTAAATCAAGTAATTATAACTTATCATTAAAATTTTTCAGCATTAGGGAATGTATTTTTAAACCCAAAAGGTTATCCAAGAACCTTATTTTCTAATGAATCAAATGGTCCCATAGATAATCATAGATTTATGGCTTTGTGATTGTTAACTTTCTCCTAGCCATTTTCTATATCACTCTCCTTCAGTATAATATAGTTTTATTAATCATCCATTTCTGAGTTTTCACTTACCACCTATGTTCTTCTATGTGGAAAACTAGCTATGTGTTACTTTGGTTAACTATTATGGTTCCAACATTCTATTTTTAATGGAAGTTTTAGTGTTTATTTTTTTGATGTGGGTTTCTATTAAGAGAACATAAAATTATTAAACCTTTGATAACTAAGATGAATTTTGAGGGGGGAATTCATTTTAATAGGGGAAGAATGTAACACCCAATAATTTGTGAAATATTATTTCCTAATTAATTTTGTATTTTTGATATTTTTTATTTCACACAACACAAAAAATATTTTTTTAAAGCATTGCATTTGGTTTTTTCAATATGCAACACTAAGTTATCATGCACTAAACTCAACATAAATTTTAACGTGCTCTACATGTAACACCAAGGATATCATACATTTGACTCAAGATTGACTTTCCTCGAGCTCTTGCATAACACACAAGACTAAGTGTTACCAAACAATTATATATTATTAAAAATATTGTTATTTAATATAATAAGATGTAACCTAGCTGTTAAGTTGAAACTAATGAATAGTATTAGATAAGTTATGAAAATACATAGTTAATTTCATTAGTTACAAAATGAATTATAAATGACTGTAAGAACCAATTGAATATAAAATGAATTTTTTTGTAGAAAACTATTATTATACCCACAAAGATATTTTACCATAATAAATTAAATTAATAAATATTAGTGAGTGATATAAATGTGATATAAATATTATATATTAAATAGAATATTATTGATATTAGCATAATAGATTCGATGGTCTTAAGATAAAAACAAACCAAATTAAAGGCAAAAAAATACAATATTTCTTATAAATCCATTTTTTACTGATTATTAACGGAGAACCTATTTTAAATACAATTTTTGGAAATTTTATTTATTATATATTTCAAAATAAACGTTATTTTTCTAATAAAAACATAAAAACTATAATAGGGTTCTTTTTTGGTGTTTTTCATTATGGTTTAATTTTTTACTGAATAATTGAAAAATACAAAACTTTTATTCAAAACTGATTTTTAATCTAATTTATTTATAAGGATAAATTATAATGTATATGGGTTTTAAATTTTAATTAGATAAATTTTTTATCAATTAATTCAATTTAGGTCATTGGAATAAATTGCACTTTTAGATTGACTATAAAAACATAGTAATCCTTGGGATGTTTTTACTTTAAAAATCTGGAGTGTCAGGTCATGAAGGATTAAATATAAATTAATTTATTCCACTTATGTGATTGAAATTTTGAAAAATTGATTCCATGTTTGGAATAAAAATATTTTATACTATTTAATAATGTAAACATAGTTTTTTACTCAAATGATTACTGAAAATAATTAAAATTAATTACAGTGATTAAGGTAAAATTAAGAATAAAAAGGGAATAAACCATAAACTTAAGGGCCCAAATGACCTGTCCATGTTGGGAAATAATCCCTCAAGGTAACATTGCAGCATTTTTGGGTTGACTGTTTTTGTTGACAAAGCAGGCTTCCATGGTGAATTGTCAAGTTTCGGAGATGTTGGTGACAATCCATGTTGACAAAGAACCATGACAAAGGTTGAAGCGCATCATAGTGGTGAAGGGTTTTGTGTGGGAGCTTCATAGCGAAGGCGTGAAGGAATTGACGGGACGCTCCGCAATTATGTCGAGATCCACAATTAGAGAATTTCCATGGTGGTTCGCGATATTGAGAGAATTATGGGAGAATTTTTGGAGCTTCACGATTGTGATGACGTAGTGTTGACTTCGCGCAGAAGGTTCGAGGGTCGATGGAATTGCCTATAAATAGGCTTTGACCCCCTCGAGAGAAGTAGAGAGTTTTTGATGAAAAATATTTTCTCTTGACTCGTGAAGGTGGTTCGCAAAGGAATTCTGATTCGCGAAAGAAGTGCTTCGTGGAGGCTAATCTAGATATGAGAAAGTTGCAAGCTCCGCGTTGGCTCAGTGAGCTTCGCGAGGGAAGTCTCTCTACGGAAACTTGAGCTTCGCGAGAGTGATTTGCGAGAGTGCATCGCGATATTGCTTTGCGAAAAGGTAGGAGATTTGCGAAGGCTTTTTTGAGCTTCGTGAAATTGGGATCCTCGTGAAGTAGAGTGCTTTGTGAGGGTATTTCCAAATGAATTTTTCAGTGTTCATGGGAAAAGGGGTATTCATCAGTGGATAAGATTTAGACTTTAACAAAGCATCTATAAACAGTTGAGGATGCATGTATTCATGCAAATTAAGAGACCTGCATGTCTATAAACTATGATTGGATCTTCTAAAGAAGCATTCATCTCACTTCAGTTGAGAGAATAGCGAGTTCTCAAATTGTGGGTGGTTGTAAGCCAGGAGGGACAGTGAGTCTGTTTCGAACTTGTAAACTGCAGTGCGCTTTTAGTGGAATTGGTACATCATCACACTACCGGTGTATATTCCTTGAACGTAGCCCAGTGAGGGAGAACCGAGTAAAAAATCATTGTGTCATGTGCATGATTTATGGTTTGTTCATACTTTTCATCAGTAAGGAGAGAGAGAAAAGGGTTTTGTGTAACAACAAAACAAGATCAAAAGGGGCAGTCGTTTTAATCCGTCATACCCTGATTCACCCCCCTCTCAGTGTATCTAGAATAGTGGACCTAACAATTCACTTGTCCTATACCCATTTTTCATATGAACTTTCCACCATAAAAATTCCATTCTTGAGTTGTTTCGGTTTTTTATGTCCTTTTTTAGGTAAAAATAAGGTTCCACCAAACTTGTTTTCAAAAATGAAAAGTGTGTCATTTCCCTTCCCTATAAAAGGCTTCCACCTCTCTCTCTTCTTTAAACATACAAAACCACTTATGTTATGCAAATATCTTACCAATAAACTTCCCAGAAACCATACCTTCCTCCATGAATCATCTATTTGTTCATAAATCCTTCTAAGGAATTTGGTTGGAGAAAACCAAAAGGAGTTACCCGATTAAGAGGTAACACCCTCCCTCAATCTCTTTTAATTTATTTCAATTCCCCACCACCTAAACTATTCATATTACATTGTTGTGTAAAAAATAGTATCACCAATATATGAGGTTGTTTTCATGTTAAGTGTTAGACCTACACTTACACATGCATCCATATAATGGGTAAAAACATATTGTTTATGTGTCTGGTGAACTACCACCTCACGAAATGATGATTGTTCGTTCTTGCTTTACCACCTCTCATAGTGGAAATTAGGATGGAAAATATATTCATATATTCTATATATGATATTTTTAATTTATTTATGATTCTTTTATTTTTATTTAGGAAATATCCTTATTCTTTACATCTTGTGTAAATACGATAATATCATTTGAGGAAGTGTGGACTTCCACCACTTCAAAGCGATGTGATTCATTCAGACACTACATAGAATTTATTAAGGATATTTTTTGAGAAACTATATGATATAAAAGAAATAACAATTCTAATTTAATGATATTATATACATAGTTAAATATACATATATGTCATTTACTTTAATTCTTTCAATACGTCAATAAAACGGAAGCAGCGTTCATGCGTAGGCATGACCTACCATCTCCATGAAAGGTGTATTCCATTTCTTAATTCTATATTCTATAGATCATTATAAAATAAATATATTTAATATTAATTATATTTAAATAATTTTTTATATCTTGTAAATCATGATATAAGTTTAAGGACTAATGATATAACAAATTAAGACACATGTGGGAAAAAAAGAGAATATTAGCTGAAGCATAAACTTAATAAGGAATTGTTAACAATAGGGTAATATAAATTCATAATAAAAACATATATGGTATTAGATATAAGAATATGGTTCTTTAAAAGATTTACAATATATTTAAATTTACTATCTAAGAGGGTTGAATGATTATGATGAGAGTCAAGACACAAGGTAATGGAATTTAATCTCACTTTTTATTTTTGTGACATACATGCCTTATTCACCAATCACATCTATTATGTGATTTATATAATATCCATGAATATATTATATTACTATTATAAATATATTATGGGTATTTACATATCCATTTAATTGTATTTCTTCCATATGTTTTATGTTCCAAATGTTTTAAAATTGGTAAAGTAATTTTGTCTCAATTTACCTTCTTTGAGACACATTCCATGTTATGCACCTATATTTTCATATGAGGAGTATATAATGACTTTGAAATGTTATATAATAAATCTTATTATTTTCATGTAATTTTTAGTTTTATGTAATTTTATTTTCTAAAATTAAGTGTATGATCCCAAGTTACCATGTGGTAAGAGTTTATTGAAATAATCTCATCATTTATCGGGATTGATTATTAATATACTTCCATTGATGAAATATTATGATTAGTCTCTAAATAAATCTCATGAATTTTCATATTCTTTGGATATTAATGTTATATCCATGTAATGTCTTTATTTTTACACTCTTTGGTACTTGAGATAATTAGAAAATTTTATAAGTGAAAATACGGCTATCTCTTTCCTTTCGCTCAGAAATCTATGTTCATAACCAAAAATTCAAAAAATGATTTCATAAAATGTTTTAGTTTTATACTATGATGTTAAAGGAACTTTTTAACCATGTTTTACCTTTTAAAATATGGTTTTAGAAGGAATATTCTTGTCGTTTTTTGATCAAGACATTTTTTTGAACTTTTATGGTAAACAGAATGTTCGACATGTATAGACATACCCGCCATCATGGTCATTATTTACTTGAAGATTCGATTGTAATTTTAAAAGTTTATTTTTAAGTAAAAAATTATTTTTAAATATTCAAGACATTCATTTTTTTTAAAGTGGGTTTTATTTAAAATGGTTTTCAAAACATTTTCAAGATCCTTTTATAAGTTTTCATAGAAAATGATTTTCAAAACTATTTCAAGATCATTTTATAGGTTTTCACTAAAAATGGTTTTCCAAATTTTTTTATGCTCCTTTTATATGTTTTCAGGAAAAATGGTTTTCAAAATTTTTTCAAGCCCCTTTTATATATTTTCAAGGAAAATGGTTTTCCAAACATTTTCAAGATCCTTTTATACGTTTTATAGGAAAATTATTTTCAAAATATTTTGATGATTATTTTTGAAGTTTTAAATTAAATTTAATTCAAAAAAATTCAAAATCCTTTTGTAAGTTTTCATGAAAATGGGTTTCAAAAGTTTTTATGTTTAAAATAGTATTTTTCTAATAAGTATATTTTCCTCAAGAAATTTTTTTAGAAGATATTTAAAAAAGTTTACCCTAATATAAAAAAAACCATTTGTTTTTCTCATACATTTAATGGAAATTATCAAAATATTTCATTTATATTCTTTCATGAATGGTTTATTTTTGGATGGAATTATTCTTACAACACATGTTTCTCTTTCACCAGTTATATATTGTTGAAACCAGCTTTTTTTCATGAGTTATGCTTTGATGTAATGATTATGAAACATATATATTTTCCTTAGGTTATTATGTGATGAAATTTAAATGATATCCATTTTGTTGAGTAAAAATTTTTTACGAATTTCCCATTGATCCTTTTGTTTTGAAAATCACAAATTACATCTTGTTTATCATACATTTTTTTTTCTTATCATAATCATATGTCATTTTTTACATTGTAATCATATACAGTTGTTCTACAACATTACCAGATATGTTGTATTACAATGGTAATCACATATGATGTTTTTGTAACCATATGTATCGAAATTACGTTACTCAATGTAATCATTTCATGAATCATAACTGTGTTATGTAACGTAACCACGATATAAATCGTAACCACGATATGCATCGTAACCATGGTAATAATTGTAACTATGTTATGTATCATAACCACGATATGAATTGTAACCACCATATACAGCGTAATAATGTTAAGAATGGTAACTTTGTTATGTATCGTAACCAGGATATGAATTTTAACCATGATATGTATCGTAACCATATAAAGTATCATAACCATGTTATGTATAATAATCACGATATGCATTATAATCACGATATTCAACGTAACCATTTTAAGCATCATAACCAAGTTATGTGTCGTACTCATGTAATGCACTGCACTCATGTTTTACTCCAATACCTTCTACATGTTTCTCATAATCATTGTTTCATACCTTTGTACTCACAATCTTCTAACCAAAATGATGTCGTGATGTTAGTTTTATACCAAACAAAATGATGTCGTGTATTCAATATGTTTTGACCATTATAAATCCAGGTGTCCAAGTCCCTCTGAATTTTCTAGATAAGTATGACCGATGGAGGAAAATTTACTGTTAGAACCTGAGGCCTATAAATAGGAGGTCATTCGAACCAGAGAACATAACTTTTTTATCTTTTAAGTTATAGAGAGTGAATGTGTGAAATCTCTATTGCTTCTTCCTTGAAATTACAAAATGTGAATGGCTCGTTATTAGTTTTTTTATTTAAATAAGTTGTTTTTTTGTTTATGAGACCGATCATTGTGATAATGATTGAGGTTTTCTAAGGATGGAAGAAAGTGATACCGATCATTGAATCAAGGGATTTCAAGTGTTTGAAATCAGAGGTTCTGATTAAATTTTTAATTAATGGTTTTCTTATAAATAAAGATAAACGTGATGATCATCATATCGAGAGCTTACCCAGGTGGTGTTAAGGAAAATCTTTTATCCAAGGTGAAAGGATACACTACTCTATAGGATAAAACAATTGTAATACATTTTATTTTCCACTGCCTATTATAGTAGAAAGGGAATCATTTTGTTTCTTCTTTCTATTCATATTATTTTCTATTTTAATTGTTTTAATTTCAATGCATTCAATAAATATTTTATTAAAATATTATATATGATTTATGGTAGAATCATTTACATTTTTTATACGCTTCTCATTGTATTCAATTCAAATATGATTTTTTTTATTACCTGTCATATCATATCAATCCATTAGATCATGATCCAATTTGATCATTTGTATTGTTTGTGAATTTTATTAGTTTAAGATCTCTTAAACTAAGTTCATTCTTAAGAGTTTAAGTATAATGTTTTATAACCAATAATTCACCCCCTCTTGTATTGTTCTATCTCATATACACATACATCTATATTTTGATCCAAAAATTTGTATCAAATTAGGTTTCCACAGATTTGTTTTACATGCTTTATTTCCTTCTATAAAACACTGGTATTTTTATTATAAACCCTGGTTTATATTTACATACTACACTAACGTGTGGATTGGAAAATTATTTTTTTATAAAATGACAAGAATGAATGTCAGATTAATTGATAATCTGAATCATACTAGACCACTTATTTTTTATAGGAATGATTATGAGTAATAGAGAGATCAAATGAAGACATTTGTTATTAATACTAGAGTAGATAATTTTGCGATGCTCAATGGAGATTAAAAAATTCCAGGAAATGAAGTCAGAACCTTCACCAAATGACCTTTACTGTCATTGAAGTCGGTTAATGTTTAAAATTTATATTCCTACTAACTACTGTATATGTGGAAAGCAGGGTCAAACCAACAGGGAAGGATAATTTGGCCACTAATCTTCTCAAAAACATGGTAAACTCCATTATTGTCAGCAGTGGGGTGATTTTTCTATTTTTTTACTTTTTATATATTTTTATAAGCAATGAAGTGACATAATATTAAAAACATGTTTAAAAACTATATTGAAACTAGAGTCTGTTGTAAAATAAGGAATAATAGAGGTGTAGAACACAGATGAAATGAACAATCTATTAAACCACTCGGGGAGTAATTTCTATTCTATTGGTTTTTAAAAGTGTTTCAATTCACTTATAGTTTTTTGCATAGTTCCACTGTAAAGATTATGACACACCTCCCTCGCCAGGAGTTAAGTCACACAAGACAATCAATTTAAGAGTTCGCCACTCCAAAAATAATCAACTGTGAGCTATTCGTAAATTAACAATAAGACAAACTCACGATAAGTCTTGAAGTCTTTTGAATCTACTATCTTTTAGAAAAGTGTTTCCTCAATCAATATCGCCAACTTACTGTGAAATTTTGAGATTATGTTCTAGTTGTAAAAGCAATTATATAAACTCAATATTGACCTCTCCAATCAATACTAAATACATTCAAAAGGTTAAGTGGAATGAGAATTAAAAGTAACCAGAAGAACTTCAATTCATCCTCGAACTAAAAGTATTTAGCCAGAAAACATGAATATTATCAAAACAGTAATTGAAGACATGATAAACAGAGTGTAAGAATTCAAAAGCAAAGGAAATTCAAACTCCCTGAAGAAACTCTACTCTTATGCTCATCCAGCTCCAGGAAGAGGTTCCAGAGTCACCCTCCGGACTCCCTATGCTGCTGATGAGAGAGAAGCTCTGAAATCTCCAATCATTACCTTAATGTCTGAATCCTCCCTCTATTTTCATTCTGCTGCTTTCTCTGAATTAAGTAGCTACTGTCAAAAACTTCTTGTCACTGCTTGTTTTCCACCGACTTCAAATGTCTTTCAACTATTCACCGCACAACGTGTGTTTTTTCGTGACTGGCATGTTGCGCTAGTTTTTCCCTTATAACTATATTCCGCTGAGTTAGTTGCGTGAACCTGGACATGTTTTCGACTTTGGTATAAACCTGCACATGATAAAACAATTAAAACACGAAGAAAGTTAATTAATATTTTACAGTTAATTTTTTGTTTACTGTTATAATACTTATTAAAAGGTAATTAAATTTAATAAATAAACATATTAACTGATAATTAATGATTACTTTTATATTATATATAAAATTATTACTATAAGATTATCAAAAAGTTATTAATTTAATTTAGTTAGTAAATATAAATACTAAATTTTTTAGTTTATCATATTTAACTAAATCATTAAAATTTAGCATCATAAGTAAATTAGTAATTAAAACAAATTATAATTTAGATGTTAGATTAATTTAAGTATATATAAATTTATTTATTAGTTTATTTTAATTTAATAATTAGAATTAATACTTTAGTTTTAAATATATCTAAATTAATAAGTATATTTTATAGTTTATTTATAATTATTATTAATTATATATTTATACTATAATAAGTATATTAATTTATTATTAACATTTATTATTAATTTAGTTTTGTATTTTAATTTATAATTTATCTATTTGTTAATATTATAATTATTTTAACTTATAACTTTTACTAATTCTATTATATTCATTTGATTTATTAAAGTTAAATTTTACTTTATGTTTTCATTTTGTTTTATATTAATTTAATTATTATTATTTTTATATTTTCTTCCTCCCCCATTTATTGGCACATAGGGGGAGGGCCTTCTTCCTCCTCCTAAACCCAGAGGCCTCCTCCTCATCTCTAGAGTGGCTTCAGCGATCCACACTCTATCTGTGGCGGTGAGATTCAACTCTAGCACGGACAGCGGCTAACTCTAATAATAACTCAAAATGGCCCGACTCCACCTCTCTCAGCCTACTCGCTCAGCGCAGATTCCTGCTCCTCATCTTAGTGACACGGCGGTTTTAGGTCAGCAGAACTGGTGGACCTCCTCTTCAGTGCGGCAACACCGAACCCTCTAAATCCGGTGGTCCGTAGGTCACCCACAACAGTGAACAAGCTCCCTTGCTCCACACTTCTTATGGCGCGGCACGATCAACAAACTCAGATCATCCTCTTCTTTGGTGGTGGCTCAAACACAAGGCAAAAGTTTGGCTTCAGATCGGCTCAACTCGACTTGCTGGTGCAACTTCGACAACGGATCTCCTCTTCGGCACGGCAACACTGAACCCTCCAAAGTGAACGCAACCTGGTGACTCTCCGTCAGAATATTACAAAAGGATCTCGGTGTGTGAAGGGCGGGTGTGGATCAGCGAGAAAAAGAACATCTTCAGTGGGTGTGGTGTCACCGATAGAGAAGCAGTAGTGAAGGAAGGGAACTGGTGTGATGACAGGGGAGAAAGAACGGTGAGTAGGTTACCCTTACAAAAAGGAGCAGTGGTGTGGGCATTGAGGTGCTACGATAGTAATCTAAAAGTGAGGAGCTGAAGGGTAGATAGTCTAACGGTGAGGTGCAGAAAGTAACAGTGATGTTGAAGAAAAGGTGAGGCATAGGGAGGTATATCAGTAAGGTGGTTACTGATAGAAAAAAACAAGTCACCATTAGAAATTTTAAATAAGAGGTTACCGGTAAACAAAATGAAAGGTTACCATTACACAAAAAAAGGGTCACCGTCAGATCAAAAATCTTGACCTTAAAAAGAAAAATTGAACTTAAACAAAATTAAAACATAAGTTATTTAAAACAAGGATTGAAAATAATTAATTACAAGATAGATAAACATCATTAATTAAAACATGATTTTTATTAAACTTTTGAGTAATAAAACCACAACTAAGATTATTAATTAGATAACACTTAAATTAAAAATTGCATGATTAATAAACTAATATTATAAAAGACTTAAATTAAAATAAATATAAAAGTTAATTACATAGTAGTAGCGAATAATAAAGATTATCATTGGCGACCCAAATAAGTCATCGCAAGTTCTTGTCTACCTCACCGGTAGGCTAAAATCAATATTTAGTGACTTAATAATTTATCTGCATATATAAGATTAAAAATTTAATGTTATATAACACTAGATTAATTAATTAAACAATTAATTGATCACATAAAATTAAAATAAAACTACTTAATTTAACTTAAAACACAAATTATTTACTTAAATGATTAGTAGGATGACTAAACATATTAATTAATATTGTCAACCTATTCTAATGAAACTAAATTAAAAGATAAAATTTTAAAATAAAGACTAATTTAATTAAATAGAATTACAATGATTAAACAATTGTTTAAAATAGATATTAACTTATTAAAAAGTCAAGAAAATTCCACTTAACAAGACTAATTAGAAAATAATTAAATTAGAAAATTTAAGTAAGATTAAAATTATTAATTTAAATACTAGAAGTACATAATTAATTATAAAAATTTATTAATTAAAAAAATTAAATATAAAAATATAAAAGTACAAATATTTAAAGTAAAGTGATTAAATAATTAATTAAATCATTAAAAATTAAGTAAAAATATGTGGAAAACTATGTAAAAATAGAGCCACATCAAATTCCACCACACTTAAGAATTGTTTTTCCTCAAACAATCTCATGTTTTATTATCTTTGAAAAAAATTAAAGTGTATTAATGATTAAGATCACACTGTAACATGTCCATCACTCAAAACAGAGGACAAAACATAAAAGCAGTCTTTATGAAAATGAATTACTCATATGAATCTTGCCTATAACAAATACCCTAGGGTAATTAAGAAAGCTATGAATCATCAAGCAATGAAGATGTCATGCCTCATATGTGATACAACTTAATGACTCATTTCAGTCCAAGCTGATTTTATAAGTCCAGGAATTACAAGAGGTAAAATATCAATGGGATTAAGACCTTAACCAAGGAACATTGTACTTTAACTGAATCCTCGGTCCCAAAAATAATTAAATTTTTTTCGAATCACCTTATTGATACAACCTAAATGACTCACATGCAAACCAATTCACACCTTCTTCATCTGGAGTTCATCATTCCCCTCACCCGAATGAACTCATTTTTGACCCCAGACACTTTTTTTTCCAAGCCATGTATAATTGTGCTAAGCACTTTACAATGCACTTATTCAAAGTGAACATAGGGATTATAGTAAACAAAAACTCACCCAGCATCTAGGGTCTCAGAGACTCACCGTGGGATCCCAGATGCCCAATTTACTTCAGTTTCAAAAGATTTATATCAAAAATTATTTACATTGGCTCATTAAAGTAATAACTTTTAATAATTAAAAGATGAATGAGGCCCATATAATCATAATCAAAATTCCAGTTCCAAGAGTTATAATCATAACTCCATTAAAAGAGTACCCATATCACATTCAAAAGTAGACCCTAAACCATATTTCCATCATATCACTAAGTAAGATCACTCAGAAATCATCCAGTATCATCTATTTCAGACTCTAAGCAGTTCTCAACTTCCAGCAAGGAACTTTTCCTAAGGCAAGACCCAATTTATTACAGTGTAAAGCCTAAAATTTTGCAATAATTTTGAAAAATAATTAACCTTTTTTTTTAAAATATTGAAGTGAAGTGGGAATTGAAGAGAATTCAATTAAGCATAGTTTATCATAGTCAAGAATTGACCCCCTACCAAACACTTAAAACTGAACTTTGTCCCCAAAGTTGACTTCCAAAGTGGAGAAGAACAATTTGACAATTAAGGTTCAAAATAGATTTTCAATTTAGTAGATAGATGACATGTATAAAGGTCACAATAAAGTTCAGAATTTCGTTTTTCCATAATAAATAACTTAACAGCAGGTTCATTAGCAAGTATATGCATTAACATTGATGTCCAGTGACAAAGATTTTCTATTAAAGTTCAAACAAGACATACAAATTATGGGTGCAGAGTGGATAGGATGTACCAATCTGAAATTTTTGGTTCAAAAGAATGTTCAATATAACAGACAAATTCATGCTAACACCCCTTAGCAAAACAATTTTAATGAAAATCACACTAACCGACAAACATGTACCCCCACACTTAATTTCATGTAGTGAAAGATTATTTCAATATGTATCAATGAATTCGAATTTCCAGCAAGAGGCACATGTAGAATTTTTATGCATATCATAGTGACATGTAGTAAAAGATTTTTATTGCAATATATGTAGCAGGTTTTCAGAAAATATGTAATAGAATTTCTAAAACAAACAGAATTGTTTTTAGTGAGAAGTTTTTTATTAGCAAAAACAAAAGCAGAAATAAATGCAGAGAGCTGAAGTACTTCCCTAACAAAGTTCTTGTCCAAAAATGATCATGTGAACTCCACTCCTTTATTGACACAAGAAGCAGCCCCTAAAAATACAGAGCATGTAACCCAAGAACAAGCAGTAACAAGTATTTCACAAAAACAGATCACAAAAGAAACATTTTATTCGAGGTTAAAAAGAAACAACATAAAGACAAAAAGAACCATGGGTTGCCTCCCATGCAGCACTAGATTTAAAGTCCCCCACCAGACCCTATTCAAGAAGTGTTTTTAAGCTCAGTGAAGGCATCCAAGCCATTTGGATATCCCTCAAAATAATGTTTCACTCTTTGCTCATTAACCAACATTGGGTTATTCTCTTCAACTACAATTTTTAAAGTTCCATTTTTCAGAAATCTCACAATTGTAAAAGGTCCATACCATTTGGACTTCAGCTTTCCAGGAAAGAGTTTGAGTCTAGAATTAAAAAGAAGGACCTTCTATCTAGGTTTGAACTCTTTGTTTTGAATGATATAATCATGAAATATTTTATTCCTTTCTTTATAAATCCTTGAATTATCATAACTCGCTCTCTTAATATCATCAAGTTCACTTAACTCAAGTAATCTTCTCTCAACCAGCACTCTTAAAGTAAAAGTTTAGAGCCTTAACTTCCTAATAAGACTTTTGTTGAAACTCCACAGGTAAATGACACCATTTCCCAAACAACAGCTTATAAGAAGACATACCTATTGGGGTATTGAAAGCGGTTCTATATTCATATAAAGCTTCATCTAGTTTAAGAGACCAGTCTTTCCTAGAATTTGACATAGTTTTCTCAAGAATTTTTTTTCGTTCCCTATTAGAAATTTCCACCTGTCCACTGGACTGTGGATGATAAGGAGTACCAGTTTTATGAAGACAAACTTATTTCTACATCAAAGCATTAAACTTATAGTTCTTAAAGTGTGTCCCATTATCGGTGATAAAATCTCTTGGGACTCCAAATCTTGTAAAGATGTTCTTTTTAACAAATTTTATTATAGAATTGGATTGATTGTTGGGCAGTGCTACTAACTCAACCCATTTTCAAACATAGTCAATAGAAACAAGAATATACTTATTCCCATGAGATGATGGAAATGGACCTATGAAATCTAAACCCCAGACATCAAAAATTTCAACTTCTAGAATTACTTTTTGGGGTAGCTCCTACTTCCTATCAACATTACCTAACTCTGACACCTATCATAGCCAACCACAAATCTCCTAGCATCCTTAAAAGGTGTAGGCCAATAGAAACTAGATTGTAGGACTTTTTGAGCAGTTCTTTCACCACCATGGTGAACTCTCTAAGGTGAGGAATGACAACTTTCTATGACAGGTAGCATCTCTTCCTCAGGCACACAACTCCTAATAATACCATCAGCACACCTCTTAAACAGCAAAGGATCATCCCAAAGGTAGTATTTAAGTTCCAAAATGAATTTCTTTCTTTGGTTATTGGATAGATTTTTGGGAAAAAGCATGCTGCAAGGAAGGTGGTAAAATTTGGAAACCAAGAATATTTATTGATTGACATAGTAAGAAGCTTCTCATCAGGAAGGAAAGAGTTTATCTCCATAGGATCTTCAGAATGGGTAAGAGGAATCCTAGAAAGATGGTCAGCAACTAAATTTTCAGCTCCCTGTTTATCCCTAATCTCTAAATCAAATTCTTGTAAAAACAGAATCCATCTAATCAGGTTTGGTTTAGTTTCTTTCTTAGACATCAAGTAGTTTAAAGCATAATGATTAGTGAAAATGATGACTTTTGAACCTAACAGATGCTGTCTAAACTTCTCCAGAGAAAACACAATAGCTAACAATTATTTTTTAGTGGTGGTATAATTATTTTGGGCATCATCTGGCAGTCTACTAGCATAGCACACCACATGAAATATTCTATCTTTTCTATGTCCATGGAAAGCACCTACTTCAATATCAACAGCATCACACATAAGTTCAAAAGGTATTTTCTAGTCAGTTCCAGTAATGATGGGAGGTGTAGTGAGTTTCTCTTTTAGTAGATTAAATGATTTCAAACAGTTTTCATCAAAATTGAATGGTTCATCCTTGGCCATCAAAGAACATAAGGGCTTAGTTATTTTTGAAAAATATTTTATGAATCTCCGGTAGAAACTGGCATTCCCTGGGAAACTTCTAACACCTTTGACATCAACAGAAGGTGGAAATTTTTGAATAACATTAACCTTAGCAGTATCAACTTCTATACCTATCTTTGAAACCTTATGACCAAGCATGATACCTTTTGTAACCATGAATTGACATTTCTACCAATTAAGAATAAGGTTGGTTTCAATGCATCTCTCTAAGACTAACTCAAGATTTCCAAGACAAGTATAAAAAGTACTAACCACAATGGAAAAGTCATCCATGAAAACCTCAATAATTCTCTCAATCATATCTGAAACGATATCCATCATATTGTCACGACCTTCCTTCACCAAGATGAGAGAAGGGACAGCAGGTTCCCAGACCCTTCCATCTTTAAGTTGAAGAAGAGATAATGACCCCTAAGACCCACGTTCAATAGGTCCTGGAATGGTGACTAGAACCAAGGGTATAGAATCACACACAAGATGGAAGGCAATACCGTTTTTATTTATTAGGATCGAGAGATAAGATAGTAAATACCAACAACACCAAAAGTTTAAGTACAGGTAGAGACGAAACTAACCATTCTCATATGCATGTTTCAAAAGTAAATGATGCAAAAGTAAAAGAACACCCCAAAAAGAAGTACCAAAAGAAAGAAAAACAACAACAACAAATGTCCCAAAGTCTGAACTAGTACGTCTCTACATGATCCCTGAAGTCCTCTTGGAAACCTAAAAATAGTTTTATATATGTAGGGTGATCATACAAGTATACTCGGTAGGGAAAACCAAAAGCCCTCATGCACAAGTGGGGAGGCATTCTAATGCCCCATGGGAAAAGAGATAACTGAAACACCTAGTAAGGAAAACTGCCCACCCACGCCTCACCAAGGCATGCTCCCCAAAAAATGCTAGTCAAGAAATATAATAGTAATAACACATTGATGTTTGGGAACCCCACGCGACTTCCCCAATGGTTATTGAATACATCCAACGCATCGAACCTCTCCCGCCATTCTCACTATAGTCCCATTGCCACACCCCGCCTGCACACACCTGGGCCACAACCACACATCCCGCCTACAAACACCTGGGCCACAACAACCATGCGTAACCTCGCCCGTAAACACCTGGGCCAGAACAACTACTTCCACGCCCGAAGACACCAGAGCCTCATCCCGAAGACACTTGGGAAACAACCTACCCGCACACACCTGAGAAACTACCACCACTACCTTGCCCGAAGAATCTTGGGCTATAATGGACCTCAGGCCATAACAGGCTTCCTGATGAGTCTTGGGATATTCGGGAAAGGGAGCAGAAAAGGAGATAATAACCATCCAGTCATAGGAGTTTGGAAAAACACCCTCCCCCATGAAATGGTGGTGTACGTCACTAGGTTCTCAACATGGGTGGGGTGAGAATAATAAACATAAGAAATATAATTATATAATATATATAACAAGCACTCATCCCATCCTAGGAGTTCCAAAACCAACTTAAGCTCAAACACCCTCGTTACTATTCATTCACAAGAAACACTGAACCCCCGACCATGTCACCACTCATCCCGGAAAACAATTCCCCATTGAGCCCATTATTGTTTTCAGTTCAAGTTATCCCATTTAATTAAATTCTACACTACTGGGAAACTAACAGGAATAACCACAAGCTAGAGAAAGAGAAACGCCCAAACAGTAATTTAAGCATTCACACCTGGTTCGCTTGTAAAGTCACAACAACAAAGGGATCTATGAAATCCCTCAAAGTACTAGAACAAAACCAAGCCTTGAGATACATCCCCAAACAGCTTCATATTCACAACCAACAACCATTCCACAATAGAGGATCCCATCCCCATCCACATCACACCATAAGTATCAAGCAGAACAACACACCTACTACCAAAATAGAGTAGGGAAACTTCCAGGTTCAATCACATCATTCATTAGGTTCTTCTTTCTTTTGGTTAATTGGGGTGAACACACAAGGATTGATGTTCATTGGGCATACATTTAACCAACCAAGTTTAGTTGATTAACCAATTTCCATGGTAGAGTCATTTAATCATCACAGAAGACAAGGGTTCATTAGTGCGCAAGGAAAGACCACCAACAACCATGATTTTCAGGGAGAATAAGCCCGTACAGTTCACAACATATAGCAATTATAAAAGAGTACATCATAATTGTCAAACGCACCCCATCATTCTTTAACAGTCTGTTTATTATCTTTTTTAAGGTTTGGTTTCATCCATTCCCTTAGAAACAGTAGTGTACCCACCCCGCATGATACACAGTAAGTAGAGACGAAGTAAAATCCCTACCTGGTTGATCGAGGATTGAAGTTCTTCTCCACTCGCCAAGAACTGGGGATGCGTGACTTGTAGGGGAGGAATGTCGGGGATTCCAAGGGTGAGCAGAAAGGCTCCAGCATAGGCGCCCCACATGCCTCGGAAAGGGGAACTCCAAACACACAAATAAGAAAAGGAGAATAGCCAAGAAGAAGAAGAAAGAATTTCTAGCGTGATATAAAGATGAGATCCTGTTATTAAGGGATATGGAATTTTGAACGGCTATAAAGTCATATCATGGTTTCACCACATAGTTGGGTGGTTAGGAACGATGGAATTAATTGTAATTTAACAATTCTCCTTAAAGAGGTGGTTATAATGGCTATGTGTTAAACAGTTTTCTTTAACAATAAGGAAATGCATAACAGGGGAGGATCTGGAAGGTATGGGGAGGGGCGTGAGACCGAGGAAAAAACACACGTTTTCGTAAGTTAAGGGATTCCAGAATCTTGGGGGATTTTAGATATTATTTATGGGCTTTAAATGGATTTGAAAGGGGGAATTAAATCATCTTTACGTCAAAAGATATGTTGTGGGAGCAGAAAATTCTGGAACTGCGAAAGAACGAAGACTGATGGGTGAGGACACGGTGCCACCGTCACAGAGCCACCCTCATGGAGCCACCATCACAGTGTCACCCTTACGGTTCCACCCTCACGTTGTCAGCCTTATGGTGCCACCGTCATGGTGTCACCCTGACAGTGCCACTGTCACGGTTCCACCCTCACGGTGCCACTGTCACGGTGCCACCCTCACGGTGCCACCGTCACGGTGCCACCCTCATGGTGCCACCGTCACAGTGGAGTTGTGTTTTGGAAAAGTAATGGACCAGGTGGGTCTGGGCCATTACATCAGATACCTATCAAACTATTCTCGCCCTCAAGAATCAAAAATAGTCCCGAAGAAAATAGGGGTTCCAAACAACCACCTCGAAAGATACCTCTCAGGAGTGAACCTCATAGACATCTAGGAACACCTCTCCCTCACGTAACCAGGAAACACTCAAGTGTCAAACTGTCTAGTCATATGGGTTAGGAAGTTTCATCCACCATGTCAAGATACTATCCGCTTTGGGTGGCACTGACTTGCCCGCACGGGTTTAATCACATCCACCTTAATGCATCTTGATAAGGGTTTGGGTACTCCCCTCCCCATAGTCAGGACTCTTCACACACATCCAGAAAATAAGGAAAACTGCACATTCCATAGTTAAATAGGTAAAGAGTTCCATCACAAACAAGTACATACAAAATAGAACAAAACTCAAAACAGCTCTGGGTATTGGGCGCGCATCTGCGTCTCCCGTTCCTAGGTACTTTCCTCGAGCCCGCCATGCCTCCACAACACACGAACCAAAGTAATGGTTTGTCCACGGAGCACCTTCTCCTCATGATCCTCGATCCTCACTGGTATTTCCATAAAAATTCATGTCGTCCTCGATATCCATCTTTCCCCAGTCGAGGACATGTGAATCGTCATGTAGATATCATCGGATCTGAGACACAAGGAAGACATCGTGCAGTCTCAATAGCGGTGATGGTAGTGCTAGCTGATAAGCCACTTCACCGACCTGTTGCATCACTTCGAACGGTCCGACGAACCTCGGAGAAATCTTACTCCCCCACCCGAACCTCTGTTTCCCACTCCGAGGGGAGACCTTCAAGAACACGTGGTCCCCGACCTCGAACTCCAAGGGTCTCCTCCTATTATCAGCATATGAATTTTTCCGTTCTTGGGCCGCCTTCATCCTCTCTCGTATAAGATGAACCTTCTCTTTCAAGCTCTGCACCACCTCTGGGCCAAGAACACCTATCTCTCCGACCTCTGTCCAGCACACGGGTGAGCGACACGGCCTCCCATACAAAGCTTCGAACAGAGCCATGCTAATGGTAGAATGATAGCGATTGTTGTAGGCAAACTCCACCAGAGGAAAGTGTCATTCCCATGATCCCCTAGGGTCAAGAATACATGCTTGTAGCATATCCTCCAATGTTTGGATGGTGCACTCTGTCTGTCCATCTGTCTGGGGGTGGAAAGCATTGCTAAGACATAGTTGGGTGCCAAAATCATGCTACAATCCTCTCCAGACTCGTGAGGTAAATCTTGCATCCCTATCCGAGACTATGGATCTTGGGACTCCATGAAACCCCACCACCTCATCCACCTACCTCTTTGTTAGGGCATCCACCATACTTGAATCCTTGATTTCTAGAAAGTGGGCCAATTTCTTCAGTCGGTCCACCACTACCCAGATGGCATCGCAACCCCCTTGAACTCTGGGTATTCCCGTGATGAAATCCATCGAGATGTCATCTCACTCCCACTTAGGGACATCTAAAAGTTGTAATAGACCCCCTGGGATGTGGTGTTTAGCCTTCACCTTCTGACACATGAGGCACTTTGCTATGAACTCTGCCACTGCTCGCTTCACCCCGGGCCACCAGAACTAACCTCTCAAGCCCCGGTTCATTTTGGAAGCTCCTGGGTGTACTGCCATGGGTGATTTGTGGAACTCACCAAGAACTCCCTCACGCATCGTCTCTTGAACAAAAAACTTCCCCTTGAAAAGCATCTGATTCTGACCATCCTCCTTCCACCCTTCTGGAGCATCTCCATGGTTAACCTAGTCATGCATTACGTCACTCTCTATGTCTCCCCACTGAGACTCCTCCACCTTCCATACGAGAGAGGATTGCACTGTAATCTGAAAGAGACAACCTCTACCACCATCCTCCCTTACATCTAGGTGCAGGGAATCCAACTCCTCCATCACCTTACAAGCATCTGCTGACTCTTGAACCGTATCCTTTTGCGACTTCCTACTCAAGGCATCAGCCCCCACATTCCCTTTTCTTAAGGTGCAGGAAATATCGAAGTCGTAGTCCTGAAGGAACTCCATTCACCTTCGCTGTCGTAAGTTTAGGTCCCGCTAGGAGAAGATATAGTTTAAGCTTTTGTGACCCATGAAGATCAAGAATCACTCCCCGATGAGGTAATGCTGCCACAACTTTAGTGCAAAAATGACCGCTGCAAGCTCCAGATCGTTGGTGGCATAACTACACTTATGGGGACATAACTGTCTAGACCCATAAGAGATCACCCCTTTTCGTTGCATAAAAACACACCTAAGGCCTTGTTTGGAAGCATCACAGAACAAATAATATGCCACCCCTTTTTCTGGAAACCTCAGCACTGGGGCACTTACCAACTTCTCCTTCAGATAGCTAAAGGCTTCCTCGCACTTCCCATCACATACGAAACCCTGGTCCTTCTTGGTTAAAGCTGTCAAAGGTGTTGCAACCCGAGAGAATTTGGGTACGAACCTCCGGTAGTAACTTTCCAGTCCAATGAAACTACAAACTCCTGCCACATTCTTGGGTGCTGCCCAAGAGACAACTACCTCGACCTTCAATGGTTCCACCGTTATTCCCTACTCGGACACCACGTGCCCAAGGAAGTACACTTCTCGTGTCTAGAACTTGAACTTGGACAATTTACCGTAGAGTTGGTGCTGTCGGAGGTACTCTAAAACCGTTCATAGGGGCTCAGCATGATCCTCCTATGACCTTGAGTATATTAGAACATCGTCAATAAAGATGACTACAAACCAATCCAGGTATTCCTGAAAGAAGGAGTTCATGAGTCCCATGAACACAGCCGGTGAATTCATAACACCGAACGACATGACTAAAAACTTAAAGTGTCCATACCTACATCTAAAGGCAGTCTTTGAGATGTTTCCCTCCTTCACCCACAACTGGTTATATTCAGACCACAGATCGATCTTAGAGAACCAACCTGCTCCCCTCAGCTGGTCAAAGAGATCATCTATCCTCGGAAGAGGGTAGCAATTCTTGACCATCACCTGATTCAGTCTCCTGTAGTCTATGCATAGCCTCAGACCGCAATCTATATTCCTTGAAAACAAGACAAGAGCACCCCATGGTGACGCCCTTGGTCAAACAAAACACTTCTTCATCAGATCGTCAATCTGAATCTGCAACTCCCGCAACTCAGAAGGTTCCATCTGGTTGGGAGCCATCAAAATCGGACGGGCACTAGGTTGTAAGTCTATACCGAACTCAACATCACGTTGAGGGGGTATAGTAACCACCTATTCAGGGAAGACGTCCATAAACTCACCGATGACCCCTGAGACTTCCACCATTTCTGTGTCCACCGACTCCACTGACAGTTCAGCTAACAAGGAAAGTAGGGGCTTCACTCACCGGTTACCTTCCTAGTAACCACGCTCACCGATGAAAGTCACTTGTTGGCTACCCATGTCTGAAAACACGATCCTTCCTCGGAAGTATTCAATTATTGGCACATACAGAGAACAGCTAGTAAATTCCTAGGATGACATCGTATGGATGTATCTGCAACAGTATAAGATCCCTGATTGACTAATGTGGCCCTATCATTAGTCTACACCCTCGACAATCATAAAACAAGTCGGTCTAACCTCTAACTGGTGTACTCAACACCAGGGGTACTGGAAGTCACTCAGCATCTAGACCCAGAGCACGAGCGAGACTGGGCGCAACAAAGGAGTGTGAAGATCCTATATCAAACAAGGCATGGGCAAGATTATTAAACAAGTTGATCATACATCAAACGACTTACGGCCCTGCTGGAGTTACTGCCTCTGCGGCATGTAACTGCCCACACCCAGCTCCCCTGCCCCTTGGCTGTCAGATGCCTCCCTGACTATGCCCTGGTCGAGGTCCCTGAGGATTACCCTAAAGTCGTCCTCCTCCTGCGACGTCTACCCGTGGAGGAGTGGGAGCTCCCGGTCCCTGATTCTGCTGCTGAAAGGGCATGGCTGGAATCTGTTGTGGTTGGGGCGAGTGCTACACTAGTCCACCCCCATTGTTCTGTACTCGGTCTGGGAACTGATTCCAAAGGTCCCCATGGCTGCCACAGATGAATCATCTCGGTCTTGGGTCCAAAAGGAAAGGGCGAGGACCGGGATATCGAAACTGGAACTACTGGGGTCTGCTCCCTACTGGTCGAAACCTATAGGGCCCTGATGATGGAGGCCTGCTACAAACGACCTTCCCCTTCGACAAACACAACTAGATTCCCTTTCGCGATACACCTCCCAGCATGTGCATCCTCTCCACCACTTCATATTTCATCTAGACCTCCATGTATGTTGGTAAGGTGAAGGGTGTAACAGCATACTGAAGAGAAGGTCGAAGTGCCTCCTCCAAATGTCTCACCCGAGACTTCTCATCTAGAAAGAGGTCTGAAGCAAAGCAGAGGAGATCCTTGAACTTGATCCCCAACTCTCTCACTGACATACTCCCCTACTGGAGGGAGAGTATGTCCTGCCTCTTCTCATCCTTCATCATGGAAGACAGGAATTCTGCTCGGAACTCCCTCTCGAAGTCAGCCAATGTAACATCATCCTCCCTCTTCTCCCTGAGGTAGATCTTCCACCATGGATGTGTTGCTCCCCGCATCTAGCTTACAGTCAAAGGAACCCATTACTCCGTCGGAGCCCGCATCAAGCTGAAATCTATCATCAGCTCCTCTATCCAGCTTTCTATCTCCATGTTTGAGGTGCTGCCCTCATACTTCCCAAGGGTCTGTCACTGAAAGGCATGAAGCGTCCTTTTCCACTAATCATCCTCCTCCTCTCGGTCAGTCCACATCCGATCGGCCAATTCAACCTCTTGGGCCTCGATCGCCCTCACTACCCATGGTCGTCTCCCAGGTTCCATATCTTCAAGGTAAACAAGGAATACCTAAACCCAAGTAGTGTAGAATATTTTTCTTCAATTTTCTAAGAATTATTATTCATTTTAAATCCCCAAAATACCCTTGAAATACATGGAAACAAGTCATTATGACACATGAACATTTCCTAGGGTATCTAACCTGCAATCAGTGTAGCCTCACTTGGATGTTCGGTAGGCCTAGAGTCCTTGCATTGGATCACAAGGGGCCCTAAAATCTCGGGTCATAGACAGTCTTCCCTAGCCTATTTCATGCACCAAGATTGTCCAACACTGTTGCCTTACCATCCCACGCAATACGTACTGTGCCTAACTCCAAACTCCATCCTATCTATCAACCTCCTCCTTTGATACCGTTCTGTCACGACCCACCTTCACCAAGATGAGAGAAGGGACAACAGGTTTCCAGACCCTTCCTTCATCAAGTTGAAGGATAGATAATGACCCCCGAGACCCGCCTTCAGTAGGTCCCTAAGTGGTGACTAGCACCAAGGGTATAGAATCACACACAAGATGGAAGGAATTACCCTTTTTATTTAATTGGATCGGGAGATAAGATAGTAAATCCCAACAACACCAAAAGTGGAAGTATAGGTAGGGCCAAAACAAACCATTTTCATATGCATGTTCCAAAAGTAAATGATTCAAAATTAAAAGAAAACCCCAAAAAGAAGTACCAAAAGAAAGAAAAATATCAACAACAACTGTCCCAATGTCTGAAATAGTAAGACCCTGCACGATCCATGAAGTCCTCTTAGAAACCTGAAAACAGTTTTATATATGTAGGGTGAGAAAACAAGTATACTCAGTATGGAAAACCAAAAGCTCTTGTGCACAAGTGGGGAGGCATTCTAATGCCCTATGGGAAAAGAGATAACTGAAACACATAGCAAGGAAACCTGCCCACCCAAGCATCACTAAGGCACGCTCGCCAAATAACGCAAGTCAAGAAATATAATAGTAATAACACATCGATGTTTGGGAACCCCAAGCCACTTCCCCACTGGTTATTGAAGACATCCTACGCATCGAACCTTTCCCTCCATTCTCACCGCAGTCCCACTGCCACTCCCCTCCCGCACACACCTGGGCCACAAACACACATCCTGCCTACAAACACCTGGGCCACAACAACCACACGTAACCACGCCCGCAAACACCTGGGCCAGAACAACTGCTGCCACGCCTGGAGACACCTGGGCCTCATCCCAAATACACTTGGTAAACAACATTCTCACACACACCTGGGAAACCACCACCACTACCCTACCTGAAGAATCTTGGGCTATAATGGACCTCAGGCCATCACAGCCTGCCTGATGAGTCTTGGGATATTTGGGAAAGGAAGCAGAAAAGGAGCTAATAACCATCCACTCATAAGAGTATTTGGAAAAACACCATCCCCCGTGAAATGGGGGTGTTCAACACTATGTACTCAACTTGGGTGGGGCGCGAATAAGAAACATAAGAACTACAATTATATAATATATATGACAAGCCATCATCCCAACCTTGGAGTTCCAAAACCATCTTAAGCAAAAACACCCTCATTACTATTCATTCACAAGAAACACCGAACCCACGACCATTTCACCACTCATCCCAGAAAATAATTCCCCATTGATCTCATTCTTGTTTTCAGTTCAAGTGATCTTATTTAAGTAAATTCTGCACTACTGGGAAACTAACAGGAATAACCACAATCTAGAGAAAGAGAAACACCTAAAAATCTATTTAAGCATTGACACCCAACTCTCATGTAAAGTCACAACAACAAAGGGATCTGTGAGATCCATCAAAGTACTGGAACCAAACCAATCCTCAAGATACAACCCCACACAGCTTGAGATTCACAACCAACAACCGTGCCACAACAGAGGATCCCATCCCAATCCACATCACCCCATAAACATAAAGCAGAACAACACACCTACTACCAAAATAGAGTAAGGAAACTTCCAGGTTCAAGCACATCATTCATTAGGTTCTTCTTTCTTTTGGTTAACCGAGGTGACCACACAAGGATTGATGTTCACTAAGAATCCATTTAACCATCATAGTTTAGGTGATTAACCAATTTCAATGTTATAGTTATTTAATCATCATAGAAGACAAGGGTTCATTAGTGCGCAAGGAAAGACCACCAATGACCATGATTTTCAGTGAGCATAAGCCCATACAATTGACAACATGTAGCAATTATAAAAGAGTACAGAAGAATTGTCAAACGCTCCCCATCATTCTTTAACAGTCTATTTATTATCTTTGTTAAGGTTTGGCTTCATCCATTCCCATAGAACCAGTAGCGTAACCACCCCACATGATACACAATAAAGAGAGACAAAGTAAAATCCCTACCTTGTTGATCAAGGATCGAAGTTTTTCTCCACATGCTAAGAACTGGGGATGCGTGACTTGTTGGGGAGGAACGTTGGGGACTCCAAGGGTGAGCCGAAAGGTTCCAGCACAAGCGTACCACTTGCCTTTGAAAGGGGAACTCCAAACGTACAAAAAATAAAAGGATACTAGCCAAGAGGAGGAAGAAATAATTTCTAGAGTGATATAAAGATGAGATCCCATTATTACAGGATATGGAATTTTGAATGGCTATAATGTCGGATCTCGATTTCACCATGTAGTTGGGTGGTTACGCACGGTGGATTTAATTTTCATTTAACAATTCTCCTCAGAGAGGTGGTCATAACGGCTAAGCGTTAAATATTTTTTTTAACCATAAGGAAACGCGTAACAAGGGAGGTCTGAAAGGTACGGGGAAGGGCGTGACACTGAGGAAAAACAACACGTTTTGGTTAGTTAAGGGATTCCCGACTTTTGGTGGATTTTAGATATTATTTATGGGATTTAAATGGCTTTGAAAGGGGAAATTAAATCATATTTACATCCAATGATATGTTGCGGGAGCGGAAAAGTTAGGAACTGGGAAAGAACGAAGACCACTCGTTGAGGACACGGTGCCACCATCATAGTGCCAATGTCACGGTGTCACCCTTACGGTACCACTGTCACGGTGTCACCCATACGGTTCCACCTTCACGGTGTCACCTTGACGATGCCACTATCACGGTGCCACCCTCACGGTGCCACCCTCACGGTGCCACTATCACGGTGCCACCCTCACAGTGCCACCGTCACTCTACCATCATCATGGTGCCACCCTCACGGTGCCACTATCACAGTGGAGTCATGTTTTGGCAAAGTAATAGACCAGGTGGGTCCAGGACATTACACATACACCTATAAAAGGTGATTGGAGCTCCACACAACCCAAAGGGCATCCGCCTATAGGAAAATTTTCCAAATGAGCATTTAAAAGTGGTCTTTTTTTATCCTATGGATCAACATGAATCTAGTTGTAACCATAATACCCATACAGGAAACAAAAAAACTCATTTATAGCAAGCCTCTAATGTATTTGATCCGAAAAAGGGCATTAGAAAATGGTCCTTCCTAGTGGCTACATTAAGCTTCCAATAATCTATACAGACTCTCCATTTTGTGGCTTCACTAACTTGGGAATCTTCATTTTTTCATTTTTAACAACAATGAAACCTCCCTTCTTGGTGAAAACCTGGACAGGGCTGACCCCAGCACTATCAAAAATGGGATAAATCTTTTCAGTTTCCAGTAGTTTAATCACTTCTTCTCTCACAACTTCTTTCATGTTTGGATTTAACCTTCTTTGACAATATAACCTAGGCTTATGATAAGGTTCCATAAGAATTTTATGCATGAAAAATGAGGGACTAATACCCTTGATATCATCTATTGTCCATCCTATGGAAGATTTAAACTTCTTCAACCCATTAAATAGTATTTCTTCTTGATTTTCATTATGTTCAGAAAAAATTATTACATGAAATGTGGAGTTCTCACCCATAAATGAATATTTAAGATGGTTAGGGATTGGATTTAGTTCAAGAGTGGGTATTTCTATACTTGAAGGAAGACTCTTAGGCCTGGGAGGTCCAATATCTTCAATATATATTTTTTATAGAGTATTGAAAGATAAAATATTTTTAATTTCATGTTCAGATTCAGAAGTAACAGTGTCACTGTCCAGCGTGGGAATCACACTATCCAGATTTTCCATATCAGAATTCAATAGGGTAATCAAATCAGAATCATCAAGTTGTCTTATAAGTTCTCCCTCAATATCATAAAAGTGTTCATCAAGTTTGGTGTTAATAGAAACACACTCAAATTCACTCAAAAATCTCTTAAGTTCAGAAACAGAGGACCCTTCTTCAAGAGAAACTGGATAGTTGTCCAGTTCTGGAAAATTTTCCAGATTTGGAGTTTGATCAGTATTTTCAACATCTAAAACAGATTGAACAGGATTCTGAACTTCAAAAATAAGTTCTTCAAAAGAGGATTGATTTTCATATTTTTCAATATTTTAAGTTGATTTCTCATTTTCTAAGGACTCGAGCATCGAACAGTTTTCAAAAAACATTGGTCCTTTAACATTTTTAAACATATTGAACTCTTCTTGTTTTTCTCCAATTTTAAAAATTAATTGACCCTTAGATACATCAATAACAGCACCACTGGTGGCCAATAAAGGCCTACCCAAGATGATGGGCACCTCTTGATCACACTCCATATCCAAGACTAAAAAGTTTTTAGGAAAAAATACTTTTCCAACCCCAACTAGCAAATCATCTACCCTACCCAAAGTATGAGTGAAAGATATATCATTTAACGGCATTAGGACTATGGTGGGTTGAAGGTCACCCAACCTCAACTATTGAAATAGTGAGTATGGGAGAATATTAATTCTAGTACCTAAATAACACAAACAGTTCAGCTGATCAGAGTTTCCTAGCATGCAAGGTATGACAAAACTATCTGGGTCTTTCAGTTTAGGTGGGATTTTTTTTTGAAGTATAGCACTGCACTCTTTAGTGAGGATGTAAGTAGAAAATTATTCCACGGTCTTTTTGTTTGAAACAGTTTTCTTAAGATATTTCAAGTAATATGGTATTTGAATTAATTCTTTTATGCAAGGAATGTTCACTTGAAGTTTAGAGAGGAGACCAAGGAACTGAAGAAGTTCAACCCTGATGTTACTTTGAGGTTTCAGCTTCTCAGGGAAAGGGATGGAGGGGAAAAAATTTCATGACAATATGTATATCCCTCACCTCTTCCACAATTTGTTTTTTTCTTTATTCTTTTTATTTTTAGAAGAAGTTTCATCTTGAGTTTCAGGTGACAAATTTAGATTTTGTTCATTTTCATTACTTTTCTGTGAATTTCCAGCATGTGTGCAAAGCAGATTTTTATTTCCAGAATGAACCAGAATTTCATTTTGGGTATTTTCAGTTTCTTTTTCAACAATAGTTTGAGTATTAATCCCACTTATAGTGACAACAGCCATGTCATTCTCCCTAGGGTTAAGTTTAGTGATACTTGGAAGTCTACCTTTTTCCCTAGATGAAAAATCCCTAGCAAGTTGACCAAGTTGTGTTTCCATGTTATGTATTCTAACATCAGTTTTTATTTTATCAGGCTCGTATTGATTTTAATGTTTGGTTAGCCGATTCAAGATTAGATCAAGCTTATAATACATGTGACTATCATTATTTCTATATCTATTTGAAGACTCACCCCTCTGTTGATTTTGAAATTTTGGTCTTGGTTGGTTAGAGTAATTAGGGGTAGTGGATTATTTAATTAAGCCTTGATCTTTCCAGGATAGATTTTGATGGTTCCTATACCCTTGGTTGTAATTATTAGAAAATGGATCTTCCTTAGGAGTAATTCTAGGACCATAGTTAACAAAGTTTGAATTTTCTTGTTGTTGAGCTGGTATATCAATTTTAGGAAAAATAATTCAATTTTCCCAAACATACCACACTGGACACACTATTCCCTTAAATATTGGTTGGTATTTTAACATCCTAGTTGGTTAACAGTTTTTTTTGAGTTCTGGTTCATTAAGGATCGAATATGGTTGGTTATTTCAGCAAGTTGATCTTGAGTTTTATTCATTGAACCAGTGTTTGAATTAATATTTCTATTGACTCTTATTCCCTTGAATTTTTATGTTGTGAATTCAGTGCAAGATTATTAATGATTTTTCTATGTTCTTCATCAGTTTTATCATTGTAATTACCCCTAGTAGCTTGGTCAACTAGATTATATCCAGAGGATGAAAACCCTTCAAAAAAAGTATCCATAAAAGGTGTGATGGGGAAACTGCCTAAAAAGATACCTAAATCTATCCCAAGCTTCATGAAAGGCTTCTCTATCCTCTTGATAAAAACTAGTTATTTTTGTTCTAAGTTCACCTTTAAGTCTTTGAGGATAAAATTTCATAATGAGTGAATTATACACTTGATCCCAATTTTTGAAAATGTTCTCATCTAGACCCAGAAACCAATTTCTAGCATTCCCTTTAAGGAAAAAGGGAAAGACTATCATTATAAGTTCATTTTTTGTGAGTTATAGAAGAGTTAATTTCTACACAGTGTTATAGATGTCTCTAATGAAGGCTAGAGAGTCCTCATTAGAAATCCCATTAAAAACTAATAGTAGTGAAATGTTTGATTGTTTCAATTCATAATTTTGGCCCTAGGGCTAAGTCTGATAGATGATGGATTCCTTGAAACTTGTGGAAGTTGGAATTCCCTCATCCTAGGCCTTTCATGTTCATCTAAAAGTTTTGGTTGATTTTGATAATTGTTAGATTCAGGAACTCTATTATCTATGTTTTCAATTTCAATTTTGTTCTTCTTTCTTAGAGCAGGGAGATGTTTAACTAATTCAAGGTTTAGGGTATCTAATCTAAAAATAGAAGTTATTTTTCTCATAAAAACAACAATAACAGACACTACTCAATAGTAACAATTCATCAAGAAGAGACACCGTTTTTTTATTTTCAATTTTTCAATTTTTTTAATGATTTTTTTATATATGTTTTTTAGAGTTTTTTTGTGTAATGGATCGTGCCTTCCCCAGTAACGGTGCCAAAAACATGACCTTTATAGTCATTGAAGTTGGTCAAAGTTTAAAATTTATATTCGTACTAACTACTGTATATGTGGAAAGTAGGTTCGAACCCATGGGGAAGGTATATTTGGCCACTAATCTCCTAAAAAATGGTAAACTCCACTGTTTTTAGAAGTGGGGATATTTTTCTATTTTTTTAATTTTTATATATTTTTATAAGAAATGAAGTGACAGAATATTGAAATCATGTTTAAAAACTATATTGAAACTAGTGACTATTGTAAAACAAGGAATAACAGAGGTTTAGAACACAGATAAAATGAACAATCTATTAAACCACTCGGAAATTAATTTCTATTCTACTTGTTTTTAAAGTTGTTTCAATTCACATATAGGTTGTTGCAGATTTCCACTGTAAAGAGTATGACTCACCTCCCTTGCTAGGAGTTAAGTCACACAAGCCAACCAATTTAAGAGTTTTCCACTCTGAAATTAATCAACTGTGAACTATTCATAAATTAATAACAAGACAAACTCACCGTAAGTCTTGAAGTCTTTTTAATGTATTATCTTTTAGAAAACTATTTCCTCAATCAATCTCGCCAACTTACTGTGAAATTTTGAGATTATATTCTAGTGGTATAATCAATTAGATAAACTCAGTATTGACCTCACCGATCAATACTGAATACATTCAAAAGGTTAAGTGAAATGAGAATTAAAAGTAACTAGTAGAACTTCGATTCATCCCAGAACTAAACGTATTTAGCCAGAAAACATGAATATTATCAAAATAGTAATTTAAGACATGCTAAAAAGAGTGTAAGAATTCAAAATCAAAGGGAAGTCAAACTCCCCGAATATACTATCCTCATATGCTCCTCCAACTCCAGGAAGAGGTTCCATAGTCTCCCTTTGGACTCCTTATGCTCCTGATGAGAGAGAAGCTCTGGAATCTCTAATCATTCCCTTAATGTCTGAATCCCCCCTCTATTTTCAATCTGCTGCATGCTCTACTTTTAGTAGATACTATCAAAAGCTGCTTTTTACCGCTTGTTTTCCATCGACTTCAAATTTACTTCAACTATTCATCGCACAACGTGCGTTTTTTCACGACTGGCATGTTGCGATAGTTTTTCCATCATTACTAACTTCCGCTAAATTAGTTGCGTGAACCTAGACATGTTTTTAACTTTTCTATGAACCTGAACATGATAAAACAATTAAAACACGAAGAAAGTTAATTAATATTTTACAGTTAATTTTTATGTTTACTGTTATAATACTTATTAAAAAGTTATTAGAGTTAATAAATAAACATCTTAACTGATAATTAATGTTTAATTTTATATTATATATAAAATTATTTCTATAAGTTTATCAAAAAGTTATAAATTTAATTAAGTTAATAAATATAAATACTAATTTTTTTAGTTTATCATATTTAACTAAATCATTAAAATTTAACATCATAAGTAAATTAGTAATTAAAAAAATTATAATTTAGATGTTAGATTAATTTAAGTATATATAAATTTCTTTATTAGTTTATTTTAATTTAATAATTAGAATTAATACTTTAGTTTTAAATATTTTTAAATTAATAAGCATATTTTAAAGTTTATTTAAAATTATTATTAATTATATATTGATACAATAATCAGTATATTAATTTATTATTAAAATTTATTACTAATTTAGTTTTGTATTTTAATTTATAATTTATCTATTTATTAATAATATAATTGTTTTAACTTATAAGTTTTGAAAATTATATTGTATTCATTTGATTTATTAAAGTTAAATTTTACTTTATGTTTTATTTTTGTTTTATATTACTTTTACTATAATTTTTTTTATATTTTCTTCCTCCCCCAATTATCGGTGCACAGGGGGAGGGCCTTCTTCTTCCTCTTAAACCTAGCGGCCTCCTCCTCATCTCCAGATCGACTTCAGCGATCCACCCTCCATCTGTGGCGGCGAGCTTCAACTCTAGCGCGGACAGCGGCTAACTCCAGTAATAACCCAAAGCATCCCAACTCCTCCTCTCTCAACATACTCGCTCAGCACAGATTCATGCTCATCATCCCAAGGATGTGGTGGCTTCAGCTTAGCAGAACCGGTGGACCTCCTCTTCGGCGCGACAACACCAAACCCTCCAAATCTGGTGGTGTGCAGGTTACCCACAACGGCGAACAAGCTCCCTTGATCCAAACTTCCTATGGTTCAGCGCGATCAACAAATCCAGCTCAGTCTCTTCCCTAGCGGCGTCTCAAACACAAGGCAAAAGGTTGGCTTCAGATCGGCTCAACTCGACATGCTAGTGCAACTTTGATAGCGGATCTCATCTCCGGAACGACAACACCGAACCCTCCAAAGTGAACGCAACCCAGAGACTCTCCGTCAAAATATTACTGAAGGGTCTCAGTGCGTGAAGGGTGGGTGTGGATCAGCGAGACAAAGTTCGGCTCTAGTGGGTGTGGTGTCACCGATAGAGAAGCAACAATGAAGGAAGGGAACTGATGTGACGAGAGGGGAGAAAGAACAGTGAGTGGGTTACCGATACAAAAAGGAGCAGCGGCGTGGGGGGTGAGGTGTAGCGATAGTAATCTAACAATAAGGAGCTAAAGGGAAGATAGTCTAATGGTGAGGTGTGAAAAGTAACAGTGAGGTTGATGAAAAGGTGAGGTAGAGGGAGGTCTATCAGTAAGGTGGTTACAAATAGTAAAAAAATAGGTCACCATTAGAAATTACAAAGAAGAGGTTACCGGTAAACAAAATGAAAGGTTACTATTACACAAAAAAAAGGGTCACCGGTAGATCAAAAATGGTGACCTTGAAAAAAACAATTGAACTTAAAAAATTAAAACTTAAGTTATTTAAAACAATGATTCAAAATAATTAATTACAAGATAGATAAACATCATTAATTAAAACATGATTTTTATTAAACTTTAGAATAATTAAACCACAACTAATATTATTAATTAGATAACACTTAAATTAAAAACTGGATGATTAATAAAGTAAGATTATAAAATACTTAAATTAAAATAACTATACAAGTTAATTACATAGTAGTAGCAAATAATAAAGATTAGCTTCAGTGACCCAAATAAGTCGCCGCAAGTTCTTGTCTACCTCACCAGTAGACTAAAATCAATATTTAGTGACTTAATAATTTATCATCATATATAAGATTAAATATTTAATGTTATATAACACTATATTAATTAATTGATCACATAAAATTAAAATCAAACTACTTAATTTAACTTGAAACAAAAATTATTTACTTAAATGATTAGCAGGATGACTAAACATATTAATTAATATTGTTAACCTATTCTAATGAAACTAAATTAAGAGACAAAATATTAAAATAAAGACTAAGTTAATTAAATATAATTACAATGATTAAATAATTTTTTAAAATAGATATTACCTTATTAAAAAGTTAAGCAGATTCCACTTAACAAGACTAATTAAGAAATAATTTAATCAGAAAAGTTAAGTAAGATTAAAATTATTAATTTAATGACTATAAGTACATAATTAATTATAAAAATTGATTAATTAACAAAATTAACTATGAAAATATAAAAGTACAAATGTTTGGTATAAAGTGATTAAATAATTAATTAAATCATTAAAAATCAAGTAAAAATATGTGGCAAAACTATGTAAAAATAGATCCACATAACCAACCAAGAGAAACTAGAATATCAACTAAATTGCAAGGTATGCAATACTTTGTTATGTTCTATAACCCGGAATATATATAGTCAGATATCTTCATGAGAAGAATCCAACTGTATCTAGAAGAAATTGGAAGTCACACATTTTGGTACATTTAAAATTATAGAAACAATATGATCCATACTCTGAACTGAATATCATGGTTTTGTTTTTCCCTATAGAGAAAAAATATACAGAATTCAACAAATATTTATGACAATCATAAAAATTCTTCAATCTATTGGAGAAAAAGGCTTTGATGATAAAGTTCTTGTGGACAAGATAATTTATATAATGCAAAATGAGTGGGAATGAAAAAGGGAAGCTTTTGATTAGAATAGGAAAGTTACACAAATTACTCTTGATGAATTATTTGGTACTCTATTACCACACAAGACACGAATAAAAAGAGATATAGATTTTAATAAGAATAAGAATGGTAATCTAAGTGTAGATTTTACTATTGTATCTAAATCTAAGAAACTAGAAAGGGTAAGAAGATAAAAATATAATAAATTTTTTTTCATATCAGAATCCAATTAAAGTGATCATTTAGAGAATAAATTATCTAATCTTTCTCAAAGAATGAACAAGATTGTTGGAATGAAAGATTTTTATTACTGATTCAAAAATAAAGATATGAAGGACAATAAAGACATAGAAGTAACTTCTTATGAATGTAAAAGAGTAGGTCATATTAGAAAAGATTTTCCTTTGCTTAAAAGAAAATATAGGAAGGATAAACATTCAAAAAGAAATAGGAAAAAAGTATTACAAGTCTAAGACAAAGAATATCTTGAAATAAAATGATACTTGGAGTGCCGGTGGGATTGATTCATCAGACGAATATTCTGAATATAAATCTTATGGTTATAAGAATATAGGACTTCTATCCCGATTACCTATTTAAAATCATTGTATCATGGATAGGGAAAACAAAAAGTGTATAAATGACAAGAATACTTGGTACATGGATAGTTGATGTTCTTAACATATGACATTAAATAATGATTTATTTGAAAATATTATTGAAATGAATGGTGGAAGAGTGAACATAGGAGGTAATTCTTAATGAAAGTTCATTGGTATAGGTAATTTATTTCTTTCTGGAAAATTTTTAATTTCAAATGATTTGTTTTTTAAAGTTATTAAGCACAACCTGATAAGTATAAGTCAATTATGTGATTATGGTTACCTTGTGAATTTTCGGAATAATAAATGTTTAGTTCACAATTCCAAGGATGAATTCATTCTATTTTCCCATAGCCACGAGAATGTATACACACTTAACTTAGAAGACATTATGAGACAAGACTTACCATGATTGAGTGAAATATAAGACCAATCATGGTTATGGAATATAAGGTTAGTACAATTTAACCTAAGGACCCTTTGTAAATTCTCAAGGAAAAGGATTGTTATGGGTCTACCAGATCTTAGAATTGATTCTTCAAATGTCTGTGACCCTTGTCAATATAAAAAGCAACATAAAACTTGCCTTAAATCAATTAATGAAGTTTAAACTTCTAATTCATTACATTTAGTTCACATGGATCTTTTTGGTCCTACATAAACTGTAAGTATTAAAGGTTAATATTATGTATTTGTTTTAGTTGATTACTACACCATATTTACGTGGGTCTATTTTCTAGAAAATAAATATGAAGATTTTTTCTATTTCAAAATTTTTAGAGTCCAAGTTAAAAATGAAGAAAACCTACCACTGATAACTATTCGAAGTGATCATGGTGGAGAATTTCAAAATTCGTATTTTGAAACTTTTTGTAGAAAGAAAGCTATTACTCACAAATTTTCATCTATAAGAACCCCTCAGAAAAATGGTGTTGTTAAAATGAGAAATTTTATTCTTCAGGAAATGAAAAGAACCATGTTGAGTGAATACTCAATTTCTAAGCATTTCTGGGATGAATCTTTAAGTAATACATGTTATACAATAGATAAAGTTTTTAACTAGACCTTTTCTTAATAAAACACCTTATGAATTGTGGACTGGTTGAAAACCTAAAGTTTCATACTTCAGATTAATTGAATGAAAAGTATTCATATTGAATACTAAATATAACCTATATAAATTCACAACCAAATCTGATGAAGGGATCTTTCTAGGTCATTCCATTAATTATAAGGATTATAGATTTTTCATTAAAAAGGCATGTATTGTTGAGGAAGTAGTGCATGTTAAATTTGAGGAAACAAATCCTTGTGTTTTTATACAACCCCTACCTAATCTAAAAAATGCATTTTCACAAACTGATTATCGACCCTTGATTGAAAACTATTCTGAATTGGTAAATACCTAAGAAAATGTTTCTGAAATATTTACTACAGATGACATTCTATCTTATGTTGATGAACAAGTTTTACATAACCAAATAAATTTTTTCTTAGGAATCATCCCACTGATAATATCATTGGTGATGTAGATCAACCTATAAGGACTAGAAATTCCTTGAGAAATGAAATAGAACATTTTAATTTTCTATCTCAATTTGAACCTAAAACATCAAATGAGGCCTTAGGTAATGAATATTGGATTAAAGAACTGCAAGATGAACTAAATGAATTTTAAAGGAATAAATTCTGGAACATGGTTGAAAGACCTAAGGAAACAACTTTAATTGGTGTAAAAAGGGGTTTCAGAATCAAATGTGATGAAAATTGAGTTATTATAAGAAATTAAGAAAGGCATTTTGCTAAAGCCTATAGTCAATAAGAGGGAATAGACTATAAATAAACCTATTCTTCTATATCTATAATTGAATCTATTCATATTCTTTTATCCATTACATCATTATTTAACTTCAAATATTTTCAAATGGATGTAAAATGTGATTTTCTTAATGGTTTTGTACAAGAAGAAGTTTTTGTAGAACAACCTTCTTGACTTGTAGACTCAAAAGATCCCAATAATGTTTTCAAACTTACCAAAGATTTGTATGGCCTTAAACAATCCCCTAGAGCTTGGTATGATAGACTTACATGTTTCCTTTTATAGAACAATTATTCTAAAGGTACCGCATATCCAACTCTTTTTAGAAAGATAGAAAATAAAAAAAATTAACTATTCAAATATATGTTTATTACATTATATTTAGATCCACTTAGTAATCCCTAACTGATTATTTTGCGAATCTCATGAAATATGAGTTCGAAATGAGTATGATTGGTGAGTTAACTTTCTTTTTAGGTTTTTGAAATCTCTCAAAAAACAGAAGGAACATATATATCCCAAGATAAGTATATCAAAGATTTACTTAAAAGGTATGGATATGATAACACTAAAAGTATAATCACTGCAATTGGTACCTCAAATACAAATGATCTTGATGAAGCTGGGAAACCAGTAGATCAAACAACTTTTAGAACCATGATAGGAAATTTGTTATAAATAATAGATAGTCATCTAGACCATATGTTTTCAGTATTATTATGTTAAAGATATTAATAAAATCCAAATTAATCTCATTTAAAAGCAGTGAAAAGAATTTTTTTCTACTTAAAGGGAAACATGAATTCAGGACTACATTATTCTTTTGGAAATGATTTAGTTTTAAAAATTTTTTAAAATGATGACTTTGGCGGTTGTAGAAAGGATAGAAAAAGTACATCCAGAACTTGCCATTTCTTATGAGATTGATTAGTTTTTTGGACATGCAGAAACAAAATTCAGTAGCACTTTCCACTACTAAAGCTGAATATATAGTAGTTGGAAGTTTTTGTGCTCAAGTGTTGTAGATGTAACAAACACTCACTGACTATGGCATGAGTTTTTCAAAAACTCAAATACTACATGATAATACTAGTTCCATTACTCTTAATAAAAACCCTATACATAACTCACATGGAAAACACAGAGATATTAGGAATCACTTTCTTAGATATCATACACACAAAAGAGATATTATTCCACAATTCATGAGAATGCAGGAACAACTTGATGAAATTTTTAGAAAACCGTTATCTTCTAATATATTAGATTAAATTAAAAAGAAACTAGGAATGATCACTATAAAGTAATCATTCAAATCAATTTTTGGTTTAAAACCATTTCTTTACATTAAATTGCTCCTTTTAAAAGGGGGAGTATACATGTTTTTATTTGTTTTACTTTTTAATCGGTTTTACATTTTATCAGTTTCATATTTATTTGTTTCGTAATTATCGGTTTCATGTTTATCAGTTTCATGGTTATTTGTTTCATGTTATAATTACTAGATTAGTTTATCGGTATTAGAATATTTTATCGGTTTTAGAACTCTTATCTTTCTCATGTGTTTTTAGGTTTTATAATTTTGTTTGTATTATTATCATAAGGAAAATATGCTAAAACCAATATATCTATCATGATACTCTGGTAGGTATAATTTATAAAACCTTATTTTGTTCATTCAAATAGTTGTTTTTTAATTATTTCTTTTAACTCCTAATCAGATTCATTCTAAATATGATTTTTTAAGGAAACATCAAGAGTTAAAAGTAATTATCAAACATTGGATCTTTCAGATCTAATATTAACTGTTAAATTTATTTTTAAAAGAACCCCTACATACCCATCCCACATAGAATTACTCTGAATATCTCTAAAGATGTGATGCTCTATAAATGCCCAACACGGTTTTTAATCAATGTTTACCTCAGTTTTTATAATTTGTGAACTCCTCAGCCATCATAACCCGGAGATCATCAGGGTTTTAGATATTCTTTCATGTTTGAGTAAATTAATTCTTATCCACAGAAAATGTCTCCAAAAGATATCACTTCTATGACTTTTTAAGGTGAATGGTTAGTCTCTCGAGACTTTTATGAGACTTTTGATTCTTCATTGAAAAGGATAATAAGTTTCCAAGGTTGGGAATCCATTTGTGTTGAAAGACCAGATTTAGATCAAGACTTTATGTTTTATGAACAAGTTTTACAATTCTACAAAGAAATGGAGATAGATAATAGTCTCAAGATTTCTTTTATGATTTATGATAAGAAATACACAACATCTATAAAAATTCAACTACATTACTAGGAGTACCGTATGAGGGTGATTCCCTATGCCATTCCAACCAAAAACTAGAACATGATGGGATTTTTGATAAATGGAAATAATAGGAGTATCTATTTGAAATTCATGATGTTAAGAGGAAGGTTAATCATATATTAGATTAAAATAAACTAATTTCTATCTGGATGAAAAAATTTCTAGTACTAAGAAAGGGTGATAATGAAAATTTGAAAGTTTTTTATGTTTATGTGTTTGATTATTTAGTGAATATGAGGACGTTCAATGTTATGGGTTTAATTTTATTAACAATCAAGAAGCTTAAATCTGGTTCCATAAAGTATTAGTTGATCATGTTTCCCACTATGCTCAGAAAGTTTTTGAAAGTGTTCCTAAGATTGTGAAATATTTCAATTAAGTAAAATATGAAATCTTTCAAGGAGCCTCTCATCAGTAAGGATACGATAAGGAGAATCAATTTATGATTCAATCCTGAATCCAAAAAAATTGAAAAAGATCTAGATTCTGATAAAGGAAAGGAAGTAGCTGAAGGTAGTAAAAAACCTTCAAAGCCTTCTAAATCATCTTCAAGAAAAATAAAGGTAGTTAAGAATACAACACCAATGAAATCAAATAATCAAAAGGCAGTATCAGATGAGGTTTCGGAAGAGTGGAGGAAGAAGAAGGAAGAATGGAAATAAGGGGATCCTCAATTAGGATTAGATCCAGCTGAATCTTTGGAAGTGAAAATAAGAACTAAGGAAACATTTAAAGAAGATGAAAGGAATAAGAGAATGAAAAAGAGAAAGTCTCAAGCTATTGATATTGATAGTCTTATTAGGATAACCAAAGAATCCTTAACCATAATCATCATAAGGGAACCACCTGTTCAGACTCAATCAAATCCAACAGAGAAAGGGAAAGAGGAGCAGGCATCTAAAAAATCAGCTACACAAAGTATCTTTCAAGAATCTAAAGAGGATGAAGAAGAATAAGGTGAAGAAGAATAAGGTGAATAATAACAAGTAGAACATGAACAAGGATAATAAGAACAAGGAAAATAATATGAGTAAGTAAAATCGAATGAATCTACAAACCAAGGAAATCATTCCGTAGAATGGTCAGAAGTACCATATTTTATGTTTCCTTCTCTTGATCCTCATCCTTCAAAAGAAGTTTCTCAAAGTGTTTCTTCCAGGAAATTAATTCAAATATTAGATAAAGAAGAAGAATGAGAATACGATAAGAATCGTAATTAGCCATCTCGATTTATCGGCACTGAAACTCATTTTAGAGATCTTTTATAATAGAGTGGATATAAAGATTCATAAAGAACAATCACACTGAAGGGAATTCAGTACATCAAATAAGATTTGAACAGATTGGAAAAGATTATACCATTATTTAAAAAATTTAATCCAAGCTTGATATCATTTATAATAGTCATAATGAAAGAACATATTCTGTAAAGACTCTAATGGATAGATTTTTGAATCTTGAAGCAGATTTCAAAGTATTTAAAGAACGTGATTCTAAGCACAATAAGTCTTGTAAAAAGGTTGTTAATTGTTCATACAACATTGATTAAAATATCAAGTATCAAGTGGATAATCTTGATGAATTAGTTAATTGGGTAAATGATCTCAATTTAGTCTACCAAAAGTCAGTCACTGATTTGAATGAAAAAATTGAATTCTTTCAAAGACCGGGCACCTCAAAATGAATAGTCTCTAAAGAGCTTGATCATATAAAGAAAAAATTAGAGAAAAAATTTAATGATGATGTTTTGCTATCAAATAGAGTTATAATTCTAGTGAAGGCCTACAGAATCAGAATGGAGGATTAAGATTCCCAAGAAGCAAGGCTTGAATCTCAAGAATCAATCAATCGACATCTAGAACAAAGGCTCTGGAAGAAAGAAAGAATGGTTGAAGAACAAAATTTGAAGTTTAAGTCTCAACAAGAAGTCCTTGAAAAATTGTGAAAGGATATAAACTAATTAATGAAGATGAATCTCCCTATGTTTAATCTCTCAGAAAAACAAAATGGGAAGGAATTATTTTTAGAACTCTTGTTGTAATAAAATCTTGTTTCATTCCAAGTAATGTCTATTGTTTAGTACTCTATTTCTATAAATATTTTCAAAAAATGAATGTTTTCGTTATTCTTTTTGAAAATCAAAAAGGGGGATCATAATTTAGAAAAGAATAAATTTCTTTCATAAAAAGGAAAAAAGGGTGAATACCTTATTAAGGGAGAGAACACACAAGTACAAGTAAAGAGAATATGATCCTTAGTGATATTTTTATCCTAACGTGGAATTTGTTGTATTTAATATTACTTTAAAAAGATTTACTAAATTCAGGGGGAGATAAGTCTTTATTGTTTGTTTTGTTTAGTGATTTCCAAAAAGGAGAAGATTGTTGGGTAAAAATGTGTTACGACTTTCCCATTGATCTTTTTTTGTAAATCAGAAATTGCTTCTTTTTTATCATATATGTTGTTTTCTTATCATAATCATATATTATTGTTTTACGTCGTAATCATATACAGTTGTTCTATATCATAAACAGATATGTTTTTTTTACAATCATAATCCCATAAGATGTTTTTGTAACCATATGTATTGAAATTAAATTACGCATTGTATTCATTTCATGAATCGTAACTGTGTAATGTATCGTAACCACAATATGAATCGTAACCATGGTATGCATCGTAACCATGTTAAGAATTGTAACTATGTTATGTATCGTAACCACGATATGAATGATAACCATGATATGAATCACAACCACTATATATATCGTAACCATTTAAATTATCATAACCATATTATTCATTGTAACCATGATATGAATTATAATCACGATATGAATTGTAACCAAGTTAAGCTTCGTAACCAAGTTATGTATCATACTCATGTGATGCATTGTACTCATGTCTTACTCATATACCATATACATGTTTCTCATATTCATTGTTTCATACCTTTTTACTTACTATCTTCTAACCAAAATGATGTCGTGAAGTTATTTATATACCAATCAAAACTATGTTGTGTATTCTATTTGATTTCACCATTATAATTCCAGGTGTCCAAGTCCTTTTGAATTTTCGAGAGAAAAATGACCATTGGAGGAAATGTGATCAATGGAACCTAAGGCCTATCAATATGACGTCATTCAAACCATAGAACATAACTTTTGTATCTTCCAAGTTCTATAGAGAGAGTGTGGCATCTCTCTTGATTCGTGAAAAATCCTTGAAATTACAAAATGTGAGTGACTCATTCTTAGTTTTTATATTTCAATAAGTTCTTTGTTTTACTTTGTGTGACTGATAATTTTGATAATAATCGAGGTCTTCTGAGGATAGGAAAACAGTGCTACCGAACATTATATTAAGGGATTTCGAGTATTTGAAAGAAGGAGGTGATGATTACCTTCTCAATCAAGGGATTCCATGGATAGGAAGACAGACATGTCGATCATTGTATCGAGGGATTACCTGTGTGGTGGTAAGACATACCTTCTATCCCTAGTGAAAGAATAACCTACTCTTTGGGATAAAATAATTGTAATACATTTAATTTTCTACAGCCTATTGTAATATAAAGGGAATCATTTTGTTTCTTCTTTCTATTCATATTCTTTTCTATTGTAATTGCTTTAATTTTGATACATTCAATACATATTATATTAAAAGATTTTATATGTTGTGTGCTAGAATAATTTATATTTGTTATACTCTGATCGTTAAATTCAATTCTAATACGATTGTTTTTAATTACTTTTTATATCATATCAATCCATCTGATCCTAATCTAGTTTTATAATTTGTATTGATTGTGAATTGTATTAGTTTAATATCTATTAAAATAAGTTCATTCTTAAGAGTTTAAATACAATGTTTTTAAACCTACAATCCCCCCCCCCTCTTTTATTATTCCATCTAATATACACATACATCTATATTTCAATCCAACACATTTCATTTCACGGGACTATGATAAGATATTTATAAAAACCATCTCTTTTTATGGGTCATGATATGATGAAAGTTTTATTATATTTTGGAATATATATGAATTATTTTATTATGAGATGGGTGGGACCTATATCTCCCTCTAATGCATTTGTTAAAGATTTTTATCTCATGAGATAATAATATGAATCAATTTGATGGAATTGATCTACTATGGGAAAATGGGGAAACCTGATCCCTTATAAGGAAAGGACTGTGACTGGGGATGGTGGTGTGTCACACCTAGTAGGTTTAGTCACCAAGAATATAGAATATGGGGAAACATGATCCACTATGGGAATATGGGGAAACTCAATCCCTTATAGGGAACAAACTCTAACTAGGTATGGTAGTGTGTCCCTCCCTGTAGATTTTGTTTCCATGAAGTCCCATGACAAGTTCTAGAAATGCATCTTAAATTATATAGAATGTTATCAACTCTTTATGTATGAAACAATTCAATGTATTATTAATATGTGATGTTTGGGAAGATAGCGAGGCGGGCTGCACGTACGACTTCCAGCGGCAGCGATGGCGTTTAGGGTTTCGTCATGGCTCTTCCACACTTCTTCGGCTTCAAGCTTCTCCTCCCCGGCGGGTCTGCGTCAGTGTCTTCACCTGCTCGTGATCCTTGGAATCCCGCTGGTTCTTGCAACCCAACGGATGTGCTGGTGACCCGCGGTTTGGATTCGTCTCGGCTTGCCTCAGACTTCCGTAGATCTGCGGATGTGGCGCCTGAATCACGGTTCACTGCTGACTCCCGCATGCAGTCGGTGACAGAAATCCCTTCCCGATCTAATGATGTGCGGAACATCTGCCCTCAATCGAATACAGATCTATTTGATAGATCTGAAAATTTGCACCGACCTGCGGATGGAGTGAATGTAAGCCGTGGTGAGGTGCGGATGGCGCCTAATGTGAAGGGGAAGCCAGATAGGATGGCTTCTCTACCGGGTGGAAATTCCCCTCATTCTTATGCTGATGTTTTAAGGAATTTAGCTTCAAGTCCGAGGTTGGATGGTTTTAATTCCCTGGGTATGTGTAAAGAATCATGTCATGGTAGGATCCTCCGTAAGGGCGCCTCTGCTCATGTTGAAGCTGACCCCGTAGCGCTTGCTGAGCGGTTGGAAATTGGAAAACACTCTTTGATTGCACGCATTTCTCTACCTAAAGGTCAAAAACCATGGAGGCTTCAGGATTTCAGTAAACGAATTTCAATTTTATGGGGGTTCTCCAATTGGAAATGTGTTTCTCTTGGTCGGGGTTTTTTCCATTGCCCGTTTCCTTCGGATGATTTGAAAATTCATGCTTGGAGTATTGGAACCATACTTTTAAAACCTGGTTGGCTTTACTTACATGAATGGTCCTTGGATTTTAATGTTTCGCGTGCAAAAAATGCCTTTTCTCATGTTTGGGTTTTCTTGCATGGGCTGAATTGGGTCCTTTGGAATCCGAAGATTTTGCATGACATTGCCACAGCAATAGGGACTCTGATTCGTCTCGACAAGGAGACTGAAGATGTCCGGTTTGGTCATTTTGCCAGGATGTTGGTGGAGGTTGACCTCAGTTCCATATTAGTTGATAAGGTGACTCTTTCTACTCCTTCTGATAACATTCAAATTGATGTTGAATATGAGAAGAAGCCTCTCTTATGCAATGAATGTATGGCTGTTGGACACTCCTTGGAGACATGTCGGAAGCACGTCTCATGTGAGGAGTGTGGAATGAAGGGTCATCCAGCAAATCTCTGCCGTAGGAAATCAAAGCCTGGTGGTGATGCAATCAAGGTTCCAGCTTCCTCTGTTGCAGATGTGATGAATTCTCGGAAACCTGATTCTCATGTGCCTGATATGAAAGGCAAACGTCCGTTGGTGGATGTATCTCCGGAGAAAAGTGGCCCCTCTGTCCCTCCGGTTGTGGTCCATGACTGTTTGCAGGGTAATGTCTCTGACCAGGCTGATGCACACCAAGGTGTTGACTATCATCAGGAAATTCAGAAGCTCTTTCATTCTTCTGAATTGTCTAAGAAATGGGGGAGTGCTTCTGAAGTTGAAGGGGAGTGTACCCCTACTCAGGCTTTGGGAAGTGGTGTGTGTGCATATTTCAAGGATGTGGTCGTGAGTGGTAAGGAAAGGCTGACTTGTGGTGAGGCTGTATTGCCTACCACAGTTAAAAGGAAACCAAGGAAGGATTACTCTACAGTTCCGAGGATGGTGACCACCAGGTCATCCTCCATGAAGGCTAAGGAGAATCAATCTACGGAGCAATTGGAGCGAAGGAAGAAGTATATCAAGTTGTTCAAACAATATGAGCCCCAATCAGAATGGGAGTCAGCCGATGCAGATGATATGACCAGGTACGAATGTGATGCTTATGACTATTCTGACATGTAACCTCGCCCTCTTTTCCTTGTTTGTTTCTGCACTTTTCTTTTTATTAATAAATTTGCGGTCCAAGCGTGCTTGGATCTGACTTTTGGGTATTATTACTATGTTATGATTTTATAGATTATTTTATTCATTTAATAATGATTTATATCTTATAAACTACAAAGATTTATTCCATTATTCATGTTTATGATCCTTGATCTGTGGGGTAGGATCTTCTAATATTATGATCACATTCTCATACCCTTGTGCTCATGTTTATGTTTACATATCTCCATTACTAACCCTTATTGAGCATATGAGCTCAACCATTTTTATATTTCCTTTCCCATGATATGATTAATGGTTTTTATAGAGAATTACTGGGTATGGTCTTTGTATGAAACATTGAATATATTTCACTGAGTTATAAGATTTTTGTTCCATGTTTCCAAAGGAACTAAACTAATAAGATCTTTGGGAGTCCATTTTTAAATGCACAAGTATTATGAAAATGTGATAAAATATCTATATACATTAAGACTAGGTTGTTATTGAACCCATGGAAAATAAATATTTATCCAATGGAATGAAGTAAAATTCAAGGTAAATACCATTCAATCATGATAATAAAGAATATGGTATTTACACAATTTTTATAAATTTTATATAGTTAAGATAATAATTTTACCCAATTAATCTTTGTATGGAATCTACATAAACTCACTTAATTCAAATAAATCAATAATAGGGTATTCAAAGAGGAACAAAATTAGAAGAAATATTATGGTTATATACGAAAAATAATAATGAAAGACAAAGGTAGTGATGGTCATTCATTATATAGAGGAGATAAATACATAATTAATCTATTGAAAAAAAAATTATGACATCATTTTTTGAATATAGTCAATAAATATAAAGATATATTAATTGATGTTGACTTAAATGATATCTTAAGTGTTATAAAAATGAACTCACTTTGCAAATTTTTAATTTCATTGATCTTTTCAAATAATTTTAAAATAAATATTTTATAAAACCAAGGGATAAATAATTTTTATTTGATAAAATGAAAATATAGAGAAGAAGTTTCATATAAAATGACAAATACAATAGAAATATATGTTCAAATTAGAATGTCAAAAGCGATTATTTTTTATAAAAAACAACCCATCTGAAAAACATTATATGATTTTCCATTCAAAAATTTACAAACAATATAATGTTAGTTGAAAACTTCATTTTTCAAATTTTTATATAGATTTAGGTGTATAACATTAAAATTATAGATCACCTAGAAAGAAATTACTTTTCTAAAACACTTTTTTTGAAAACCAAATCACTTTTAAAAATTATAAAACATATAGTTCCAAACTGGGTAAAAAGAAGGGAAATCTCACAATGAATAACTGGAGGAGAAAGAAATTATTATGATCTTAGTATGAAAGTATAAACAAATTCCCCACATGGTTGATCATATTTGATTGGTCTCGATTTCAAAATGAAGTTTGAAAAACAAACCTTGTGACATGAGTAACATTAAAATAAAAACCATTGAAGGGTAGAGAGTATCAAATTAAACCTAAAATGTCATTAATAAATGGTATTTTATGGTTAAACATCTCAATTAGTTATCACATAGACCCATTAAAATAAAATTAGGTGCATAATATAAAGCATGTCTCAAAGAGAATAATTTGAGAGGGGAAACATTAACATGGTCTGGATTCATTCTATAATTGAATCGAACATCCTAAATATTTAAATATACATTATTAATTAAATATAAAATAAACATATTTATAAATATAAAAATGTACACTCACCATTAATATTTATTCCATACATATACATATATAGTTATGATTTACCTATATTCCCACATCAGGTGTTTATAATTCAAATTGTTTACACTAGATTCATAGGAGTGGTCTCAATATTTGTTATTATTCCAAATTTCATATTTCAAAAACCATTAATTCCACTATAATATATTATTTTAAATGATATAATAATTCTAAATTTTCTTACATGAGTACTTTATTCTTTATTTAAGAATATGAAAATGATAATGAACATTTTTTAGCAATTTTTAACCTGAGAACATTGTTTTGCCTATTAATGAGTTTAATATTGACATATACTTCCCAAAAAGAAAAAATGTAATTATTTACATACTTATATAATATTATACTAGTAATTATTTTTTCAAAATTTTCTGTGAAATAATTTCCTATCATTGTTCATGTAGGTGATCAAACTGACCTAAACATAAACAAACCATGGTTAATGAATTATTATGAGGTGATTATGTTAAAATATCATTATACCAATAGTATAATGATATAATTTGGTGTTTATAAGTGTAAAATACCATAAATATAATTAATTAATGGATAAATTTATGGTTATGAAATGATTTAATAGTGTAAATACATTGTTTTTATCTTATTCTAATTGTTTGAGATGGTTAATTTTATAATGACAATTTACTATTCATATCATTAATAGGATTTCTAAATTTGAATTAAAAAAATTATTCATATCATGAAAATTATATATATATATATATATATATATATTTATAACTATTATCATGACCCTCTATATAAGGTGCTTATGAAATGATAAATGAAAATCAATCGTTTTATGGAGGATGTGGTCCACACATTTGCATGGATGATGATTTTGTTTTCTATAGAACATGGAAAAGGAGTAATATATTTTTTTCATTTAAAATATAAAATATGTAATAAATATGATAATTTTATATTAATATATATATGAGTACCATCCTTCTATGGTATTTAATGGAAAAAAACATGTTGCGTAGTAGAGGCGGAAGTCCACACAACACATAATTCACATTTTCTGTTCTTAATGGAAAAGGGGAGGGTGGTTAATGATTTTAGCACCATTGTAATAACATAATAGTGGAATAATGATAATTATTTTTTTAATTATAATATGGTGAAATCAATCTTGAGGAATAATAAAGGAACCTAAATAAATAAATAAAAAGATAGGTTAAGAACTCATATATCACTCCTTATATTATCTCCTTCATAATGAGGATTAGACCTTTAAATGATGGTATCTTTGGAATACAAAATACTTAAGGTTTTTATGATTTTGGAGGAGATAATTAGGTGGTGTTTCCTATATAATATATAGGTTTTAGAGTAACATTAATTGAGGAGATAAGAGACCATTCTATAAGAGAAATGAGATGACATTTTTGTAAATACCTAAAACTTTTCAATAATGGGATGTCACTATCAAGAAAAGTGACTCCAAAAATGAAAAATAGTTATGAAAAATGTGATAATTTCTATGAAGTCCCCATATACACCTTCCCACACATGTTTTAAATATGTTTTGATCTTTTACTCTTGGTTTTTTACCTTTACCATTTTATCTTTTTCAATGGTAATAATTTTTTTACCTAGGTTAATTTATACTTTATAAAAAAAGGGCCTTATTAAATAATTATGACATATAGATTCCAAATTTGAAATCCTTTTTATTTTATTCAACATCTAAATGTGGTAAAAATTATTTTTAAACACTAAATGTATAATATATTAAAAATAATGATTTAAAAATATAACATAACTTCTAAAAGAAAAAATATATGTTTGTAAATTAAAATTTATTTCTTTAAAATTTAATGTAACTTATAAAATACATATTTTAAATTATAAAATGCATCTTTAATTTCCAATTCGTAATTATATATTAATATGGTCATAAAAATCATGTTATTTATAAAAATGATTTTTTTCTCAATTCATATAAAAATAAATCAGTTATTAAAATCACAACAATTAATATTAAGATAATATTGAAATGTTTTAAAAAATGATTTTTTTTTCAAATTCAAAATTGAAAATTTATAAATTATATTTTAAATGAAAATACAATATATTTAGAAAACTGTATTTTTTTAAATAACCTTTTTAAACATCAAGTGTTTTAATTTTTTTTAAAAGAGTTGGGACGGACCTAAGGGGTCCTTTAAAATATTTAAAAAATATACATAAGAAAAGGAAAATGTGGATTCAGATAAATCATCAACCACTATAATGAAAAAATAAAAATATAAGAGAAGAAATTCTAAATTTAGTGTTTCCTGATGTGACCATGTAAACTGGATCTAGCACAAGGATGTTTTCCAAAAATCCATATGTTTCTCTCCACCTAGTATCTTGTACCTTATTTAAGGAAGAATATGATGGCCCATTGGAATCACTATTACTCAAAATCCATGGTCCGTTTTTCCATGAGAGGTCTCGAATGTCCAACTCGGGGTTGGATTTAATTTCATCCTAAATGTTTAGGGATAAAAATTCCAATACAAATTTTATATTCAAGTGTTTTAATCATATTTACTATATAATTATAAGTAATTTAATTTTGATATATTAGTTTTAAAATATAAATATTACCTATTATGATAAAATATTAAGCATTAAAAATTTAATTTATTAGTATAAAATAAAATACCTTTTTTAATGGTTATTCGAAATATAAACATTTAAATTTTTTAATAAAATAAAAAGGTAATATAAATTTATGTTAATAGATTATAACCTTTTATATACTTATGATTATATTTTTCATGTATTTTTAATATGTCCAGGATTATTTTATAGGGGTTTCTATTAGTTCGTTATTGTGTGTGACACACTCTATTGGAGATAATATTAATTTAATGGATCTAAAATCTCAGGTCATTACTGAATTAACATAGTTCACATAAATGGTTGACTACCAAAGTAGGACATGGTGTAACTGACTGGTAAGAGTTGAGTAAGTCTAGGTCCATGTTTTTTAGAATTGGGGAGTCCACTCGATGGATCATAGAGCTGTGAGTTAACAATATTGGTAAGTTATTCCATTCTAAAATCATTCAAATTGCTTGTCATTCCAGTTTTTGGGTAATGATATGGGGAATATAGATCCCCCCTAGTATAATTTCAATGTGATAGGATATTATAAAATTAGTTGTGAAATATTTTTGGTTTTGATAAAATTTTCAAAGATTAATAAATTTAAAATTTATTTTCTAATTTTGTAATCTAGATAATATACTAAAACTAATCACTTATTTAGTGTAGAAATGGAAAGACACATGAATTAAACTATGTAATGCCCCTGGTTTGAGGTATGTGATGTTATTCTATTTTTAAATTTTTTTTGGTTTGTCTTTTTATCAAGAACTTTTTGGTAGATTTTGGTGAGTTTTGAAGGTGAATGGTTGTCACAGAAATAGGAGAAACTATAAAAATTCACCAGGTAACCATGAATTATGATGAGGAAATCCTGGATGAGAAGCATAATTATAACATAGTTAACAGAAAACTTATGGATTATCATGATAAATTTGTCATATTGGACAGTGGAATTTCAAATAGATTATAGAAAATTTACCAAATCATGCATCCAATATTTGTAACCTAGGATTTTGAGATAGTGGTGACCGAATGGCTGGTGAATGGTCTTTTAATGTATGTGGGATAACTATGTGACATAAATAATTACATAAAAAATGATTTTATGCAAAAAAAAATCCCCTATATCCCTCATTCTTCCCCCATTATCCTAGGTTATCATATCATATGACTCTTATAGGAAATTTGGGTGATTCTATTCTATCTAAAGCTAATTTGAATGGATCTTGGAATGATAGATCTAGAGATTCAAAGGTATGTTTCCCATTTACCCTTCTACTTCTAGATCTCCTTATTTATTCTTAGGAATAACCATATATCAAACTATTATGCCCATATATATGGATTAGGACATGTTTTTATTTGGTTTTGTTAACATATATTGAAAAAATATCAAAGAATGACAATATATTCCTTGTTTATTGTGTTATATTCTATGACGCTATTTGTTGTGATGTAGATGGATTGTATCACTCTACATTTATTCAATAACTAGAATGAATTTTTTAAAACTATAACTTTTGTTTTCATTAGAAAAAACCCTTAATGAAATTTTTATTTAAAGAACACTTTTTTCTAGTTTTCAAATCATGGTTTTAGAAAGTTACACACAACATATCCTCTTAAATATATAAAATAATAATGTTTTAAAAAAATATTTTTTTGGAGAGAATTTCGTATACATGGGTTAATGTGAGATATGATTGAATTATGAGAGAATTTTTTGGATTTAGACATACATGGATATTCAAATTGGGGCATACAGATTCATTACTAATTAGAAACTTGGTACAAATGAAGATTTTCTGCTCAAAAGAATTAGTACTATCATCTTGGATGCAAGAATGAGTGTGTGAGTATCTGGAATAGGCATTCTAAGAAAAATAAATTGATTCCCCAATTATAAAAATGATTATTTTATGAATATATTGACAATGGAATGATTTGTAAATTGTTCTTATGATATAAAATATTTTTAGATTCCTCTTTCTTACATATATATAAAATTATCTTGATAACCATTTTCAAACTCCATCTTGTTTTATGTAAATTTTTTTAACTTGATATAGTATTAGTGGCATGTGTGAGATGATTTAGGATAATTTACTCTGGAGTAATAAAACTCACCCCTATATATTCAATTTGGTTCATATATTGATGATGTTTCTACTCATATAGAGAAGGGGAAGGTCCCGTATTTTTCTAGGATATAATTCTAACATTTCAGTCGTGTATGATGTGAGATGGATCATAGGAGTTAATTGAGTCCAAGTTTCTACAGTGGTTACACATTTGTACCTATATTTTAAGATGTATTTAGATTCTTGGTTTCCTATTATTTATTTTTTCTTAACTATACTCTTATATTGTTCAATTATTTTGGATACTATTTTTTTTGTTACTTTTATAAATCATATAATATCTTATTTTTTGTTATTTTCTATTGGTTGTTTTTTAAGGTAAAAATGTCCCCGGTGTTTTATTAAATCCCTTTGAATTTATTACCAGCCTTTGGTTTCTGGAGGATATAACCAAAGTATAGTAGAACTTATTCCTCTTCCCAAGAAAATGGGTTTTGGTTGGGATTTTATGGTTAGTAACAATTTGGTTCCATTCGTCTATCTAGATTGTATTTTTGAAGATAGGATGTGTTGAAACATGAAATATTTAGCATAATAAGGTATAACTAACGTATTTATATTAAACATTAAGTTATCGGGATGGTTTATATATAAAGGGTGTCTATATACGCATTTAGGTGTATCATCGTCTCATTATTACGGGTTTAGCTGGTGAGTGTCAAGTTTAATGCATTGGTGGAGTGATATACCACAAGGATTTCATAATCAATTTTTTATTTGATGACTACTGGTATATTGTTTCAATTATTTTTTTTGAGATTATTTATAAAATCCAACACCCCCAGTTTCATGTTATATAGTGTTTGAGTTTGTTCCCTTCTATGATTATAGAAAGATGTTATCTATAAGGTGATTTGAAAATAAATAATAAGAAATGATTCATAATAATGTTAAACTTAAATCACATGTGAATAAATTGTTTTTCGAGAGTAGAGTTAATGACTTTCAAGCTATTAATGTAAATAAGATTCAAAAACCATTCCATGAGAATTCATTGTTGTTATTTTAGAAGCATAGCCCAAAAATATTTATGGGGGATTCAAGATTTAAAAATGAAGAGCCATGACTAGGTTGAGTTAATAGAATCTTTTATTTTTTGGTAACCTTAATTGATTACATGGTAATTCCTATGTTATATATTCTCTAATAACTTGGGAGAAAATGATGGGATATTGTTTTTCAAACCAAGAAAGACCAATACCTTTCTTTTTAATGAACACTTTTACCTATATTGGTAAATTTTGAATTCAAACCCTTAAAATAAGAAGAAAATGGAAATATATTCTCATGTAATCATGGAACTAGAGAACCAGTCCACTAGATCAGTTTCTTTTCCCCCACTTCATAGTACCAAGCCATCTTATTTCAATGTTCATAATTAGAGTATAATAAAAGGTATTGGACAAAACCATCATGGAATAACCACAATTGTGTTCAAATAGGACACCTCGAACATTATTTTACTATAACCCTAAGAGAAATTAGTGGAAATAGATCCAATGTGTTATAAACCTAATATACTCAAATAGGACCGCCTCATGAGAATAATTCCTAGTCCTAGTATCAATTTATTCAAGCAGATTTTATTAACACCTTGAAATTCCCACTAATTCCAGAAAAAAATGGAATAAAATAGTTTTTTTGGAGAACTGGTAAGAGTTTTCATAGTGTGGAGTAAATATTCCAAGAGGAGTATTTAGGTCCTTCGATCATGTGAGGTATTGTCCTTATAAATTGAGCACTTATGAAATATTTTTTTGATAATGGTGCATCCCATATTTTATTTATTCACATATCATAAGTGATATGGTCATACATGGGATGATAATTCCTCACATTGTGATGATTTAGACACCTCTCAAACAACAAGAGTGAAAAGGGTTGAGATGTGGATAATTCTATATAATGATTGTTTTGGACTAGTTTTCATGGGATTTTCTATTATGGAGATGGAGAACTTATATCTAATCATGGGAATGGGCCGGTTAACATATTTTAAGGATTATACTGATTTTTATTCTCTTTGAGTGTGTTTTATATCTTTTTATGCACTGGTACATCTCAATAAGGGGGTTGAGAACTAAATACTGGTAGAGTATGAATTTTGGCACTAATTATTGAGACTATATCTTTTTAGTTGGTAGAAATATACTGAGAAAATATTAATGTAACCATGAGAATAGATTTTCCTTCCATCATAGATCTATATCTCATTGATTTCCCTAAAAATTTCACTTTATTTCCACTTGGATATGAATTTTAATTTTTGATTGATCTGATATCGGGGATGAATCCTATTTTACTTCCATTAAATAGGATGGAACAAATAGAGTTGATGGATTTGAAGTTTTATTTGGGATAATTGGAAATTAAAGGTTTCATAATATGTAGTACATAATATTGAGTAGCATTATTTTTTTTGTAAAAAAAATAATACGGTTATCTTTTTATTTTCATGTATCATCATAAGCTAAATCAGTCTATAATAAAGAAGCAGAAACCTATTTAATAAAAAATGATCTGTTTTATTTATTAAAGTGGTCCAAATTTTTCTATAAAATTGATTTATAATTAGTGTACCCCAAAATTTTATTTTATAAGTAGGATATTGCAACTATAATTTTTAGACGTCATTAAGTTCAATATAAATAAAATGTTATTCCCATTGGTATTGCAAATTTACTAGTAGTTTCTATTTAATTGATGAATCACTTATTTTAGAGGAACCATGACTCCTTTATTCTAGTATTTTTAAATGTTATACTGGGGTACTCTCACACTAAAATTAGACATTAGTAACACTTAAATATTGTGTTAGACACCATATGAGAATATCAAATTTATGTAAAATTATACAACTATGACTTCTGATACAAGAAGTATTTTTCCTTGGCCATTTGATTTGTGAGAAATGTGTATTTATATATCTTGATAAGATAGATGTTGTAATCTCTTAGAAACCTTAGAAGAATGAATTTGATATATAAAACTTCCTCAGCTGAGTAGTTTAATATCATCGTGTTATTCATAGATTTGTTTTTTCTTTCCTCTTTATTAACAACCATGATGTGGAAAGGTATTTAAATATAATAAAACAGTGAATGCTAGAAATCATTTTTTAATATTAAAGGTAAACTTACTTCAAAACCTATTCATACCTTTCTAAAATCTTATATGTGTGATGTTGTATATTATGAGGTCTTTTGATTTATATTCGGTTGTGTTCCTATATAAATAGATTATATTATAGCTTATCATTCACGATAGTTTTGAGTTCATGAAGAAAACTATCTGGTGAAATATATAAAACTAGTTGTGGTAGTCTATGCTTTGAGCTCATGGAATCATAATCTCTTTAGTGAAAAGTTTATTCTGTTCACTATTCAAAAAATCATAAAACATGTTTTTCAAAATTATTTTTAAACCTCAAGTACCAGCAATGGAAATAAAATCTTTATATGTTTGAATTTTTTCATAGTTTATGAACTTGGTAAAGGGAACATGGTAGATGATGTTAAATATAGAATGTTCTATAATAAGTTTGACAAGGAAGCTTGTGATCATTGGTCATTGATTATGATTATTTATAATATGTAAATGGTTCTCACCAATACAAATAAAGTTCTTGTTTTCTTTTTTATGACTCTTATTCCTGATGTGGTGGAGTAAATCAAGGATTATTAAAGATGAAAACATGATTTTCTAACCATGATCTCATGACTCAATAGTGGGGAGTCCATTTATGGATGTATGGAAGATGGTAACTCTATGTTTAATTTTAAAAATATGATAGAAGTTCCTCTATATTTTTAGGAATAACTTATTTCTACATATAACCATTCAAAATGGGCTATACATATTGGAATCTAAAAGATGTACAATTCACTAAAGACCCATTTTTGGTGGTTTTGTATGAAAAATAGTGGTGATATATATTTTAAAATTCCTCACCTATAAATAAGTTAATTATGGACATTATAGACTATATCATATGTTGCAATACATACCTATACTGGTATGGAAGTGGTAGAAAATCACTATAGATTTTTTCATGGGATTACTAAGCACTATAAGGAAACATGATTTTATCTAGGTTATTGTGGACCAAATCAAAATTTTAGCAAACTTGATTACAATACGTGAATCCAATATGGTAGATGACCTAGAAAATATTTATATTTGGGATGTACTAATGTTTAATAGTGTACCAGTATTGATAATATATACCGAAGGTTTGAGGATATTATCTTGGTTTTCGTTTTCCTTATCGAAAGCCCTTGAAAAAACATTGACAATAAGGATGGAATATCATCCTTTAATGGAAGAGCAGTCAAACCGTATGATCCAAACATCAAAATACATGAACAAATCTTGTGTTATGGGTTTTCGTAGATTATGGGAGGATCATTTACCTTTAGTGGAGTTCTCATATAATAATATTTGTCTTTAAATATTACAAATGGATTCATTAAAATTTTGTATTTATATCCATTCCACTCTCTAGTTTGTTGATTAGAGATTAGAGATACATCCACAATGGGACCAATCAATCTACATGAGGTGATGGAGAATATTATAATGATAAAGAATCAGAAGGAAACAATGTGAAACCTTTATAAATATTATGAAACTTATCTTCATAAACAATTATCATTTCCAGTGGGTGATAATGTTTTATTAAAGGTATCTAAATGTTTAGGGAATCATCATTTTGGTAAACAAGGGATGTTTTCTTCTCAATATGTTGATAAATTTTAGGTACTTTAATGAATTAGTGATGTGTCATATCAATTGGATTTACCAATGAGGTTTAGTTTGTATTATAATATGTTTTATGTATCTCAATTGAAAAATTACTCTCTTGAACTTATCCTTGTAATTTGAGGAGATCATTTTGACCTGGACCGTGATTCTATATTTATCTATTCACTGATACATATTTTGGATAATTAAGAGAATAAATTTTGTGGGATATATAATTGATTACTATTGATACTATGGTAATATGTTCTAATTCAGGAAGATAGGTGGGAACCAAAAGACATCATGTAGGTTTAGTGGACATGGATCTTCCCATTCACTAAAAATCTCCAAATTACTGAGGATGGAAAGATAAATGGTGGGGAGAATGTTACACCCTCTATTTGAGGTATCTGATTCACTTTTATCTATTTTTGAGATATGTTTTGGTTGGGATTACTCTGAAGAAGTTTCTAGGAGATTTTAGATTGTTTTAGAAGGTGTTTGGAAGGTATACAATTAGAGGAAATGTTGTGAATTGTTTTGGTAACCATTTAGTTGGATGAGGAAGTCCAATAGGAGGAATACAATTGGAATATGGTTTGGGAAAACCTTTTAAATTCCCTAAGAAATTGTGATATATGGGAAAATGCATCTCACATGGTTGTTGTAGTGTTTACCAAACCATACATATAAACCAAGAATGCATGGAGTTTTAATATAGTTATGCTCATATGATTGGAACATGATTTCTTAAATCATGTTTCCTAACCATGTAAAACAATTAAATAAATCCAAAAACGAGACTATTAACCCAAAAAATTCCCTAAAACCCTCATTCATCCTCAATTGTCCTATGCTCTTGAATCGAACTACTCTTCTAGGAGTTTTTGAAAATTCTATTTAATTTGGAGATAATTTTAATATATTATGGTGAACTAGATCTGTACAATCAAGTTATATTATTAATTTCCCCTTTTCCTTCTAGATATGTTCATTTACGTTTTGGTAAGGTCTGAAGATCGGAGATGGTATGTCTGGATCAATGGGTTAGTACATTATTTATTATGGTTTTGTTGGGAATTATATATAGAAAGGAATGTAAATAATTTTTATAACATGTATTTTACATACTATTTTATGATGGTTTCCCTTGTGGGGTAGCGGATTTTTTATCACTTTAATTCATCTTGAACTTAATCAATTTGGATTTATAAAACTTCTACTAATGTTTTCATTCGAAAAACCATTGATGAATGATTGTTGGAAATATCACTTATTGTATGTTTTTTAATTATGATTTTAGAAATATGAACACAAAATATTATCTTAAATTATTTAAACAATAATAGTTTAAATAATGACATTTTTTAGTGACTATAAAATATGTGGGTTGGTGTGAGTTTATAATTTCATTATTTGGGGCCTTATTGGATTCATAAATGGTCGCCTATAAAAATTGGGTTATGTATGTGAAAAACTAATTGATGATTTAGTTTGGAAGATGAGTTATCACTCATGAGTATTGGTACTATCATATTTAATGCATTAATGTGTGTGTGAATATGCGTAATGGGAATTCCAAGAAGAAATAACTCATTCACTAATTATAATAATGATTATTTTATGAATATATTAATATTGGAATGGTTGATAAATTTTTATTTTTATATAAAATATTTTTATATTCCTCTGTAATCATATTATGTAAAATGATCTTGAGAGATATTTAATACTACAACTTATATTATATAAATTTGACTCACTTGATTCAGTTTTGGTAGAATCTTGGGGAATGTTTTAGAAGATTTCCTATTGATTTAATATACATACCCAATACATATGAGAATTGGTTAATATTTAGATGTTTCCAATCATTATTGATTTAATATAAATGTATCATATATCTTTACTGAATAATTGTCATGAATTGATCTTGCATGATGAAAACCAGTCCTAGGAATTTGTTACATCATGGTGTATAGAGTGATACAAACCCAGTGCCAAGTGTCTTTCATTTATTTGGATTTATGGTTTCCTGCTTTTTACTTTTTTCTACAACAAATTTGTTATTGTTAAATTATTTTGGTTGACAATTTATTTAATTAATCATTATTCATCATATTATCTATGGCCAGTATCACCTTTTTCACTTCATTAGAAAATGGGTTAGAGATGGTATATTACAAAATATATCACTAAAATAAATAATAGTGATGGATAACCTTATTAAATTTTCTAATTTCATAAATGATATCATATGAGTCATATTATACTATTCCATGAAAGGAAATTATATGTTCTGGAAACTCTAGTTCCTAATTGACTAGCTAAAGATGTCATAATTTTTTTAAGTAATATTTTTAACAAATTTTTTAATGAATTTCATTATTTTTGATAATTTTTCCCGTATAATTAATTATTTTATTAAAATGTGGCTGATTTAAATTAAAAAAATAAATTTTAATTAAAAGAGATGAAAATGTTAAATCTGTAACTTTGGTCTTACTTATAAAAAATTAAAAGTTTTTTTACCTTTACACATAGCCCAGGGCTTACATAAAGTAAATATATCTTCTACACATAGATATAAGAGTTTTTCATGTTGTGTATATGGTAATTTTATCTATTTTAGCCACTGCATAAGGCTGATTCCAATTTCATTAAGGCTACAAAAATTTATGATAGCCTCCATTTTAGGGTATGATAGCCACTATAAAAGCGTATGATAATTGTTTCATAAATGTTACCCCAGGTTTTCAAGAGAAGAATAATAGTAACCTTGTTTTTCATAGGGATACATAAGGGTAAGACAATAAATATGTAAGGGTCACAAAGTCCATACATTAGGGTAGCTTAGAGTTTCCTAAAGCTATGTAAGGGTCACCAGACCACCACTGCTCCACCATTGACATCATTACCCACTTCCAATGCCATCACTTATGACCACTACTTACTTCCAATATTTCCAACCCAACCTCTAGAACCAATTCCTACTACCATTGGATTCCCACCACCATCTTCCACAACTGAAACACCACTACATTTATGCTTCACTACTTCTCATTCTACCATCAATGTTCCATAATACCACTACCTCCATCTTTGTTTTCTTCCGCTACTTCCAAACCATGCTTCCTTCAGGCCCACTTCATGGATCAAACCATGAAATATATTTCTTCTCCACCAAGTTCTTTCTAGGACTTTATATTTAAATATATTTATTAGGAATTAGTTTTATTAATATAATATGATTCATCCCAATCCTCATCGTTAATTGTTTTGGATTTAATAACATGGTTCTTGTTCTTTGATTTGTGATTTTTATAGGTCAATGAGGAGAATGGAACATGTAGCCAAAAAATAGGATCAGGAAGAAGGGAGGGTACTAGAGCTTCATTTTATAAGAGTGTTTTTTCTTAATTTGATTATATTTTAACGTTTTATTAAATTTAATATCTTTCATGAGATTTAATATAGAATTTTCAATACTATACTTAGAGTATTTTCTTTACCTGGCTTATGTCGGAGATTTGAGTTTCTTAAAAATCCATTTATTCCATGATTCATATTTTAATAATAATAATAATATTGAATGTTAAAGATGGATAATTATATGATTTGAATGAAGCATAGGATGTCAATATGATGAATCATGATTTTTTCAAATCTTTTGATTCATGTAAATGTAATTTTCATACCATTTTTATTTATTATATATTCAAAAATTCATGTTAATTGATTTTTTATAATTATACATGCCATGTGTGATTATACCTATATTTTATGTTTCATTCCTGAAAGGACATAGAGCCGTATTTCTTCTAATACTATCTTTAGAAAATTTATTGATAGAACTTGGGGTATTCCACCTACTAGAACATTCATTGTAACTTGTAAAATATATATTGTATTGTATCACATTTAATATTATTGAATCATTTTTATCAGTTTATCACTAATCCTTGAGACCACATTTTATATAGATCATTATTTATCCCATAGAATCCATGAATGGTCTTATTAGGAATGATCCACATTTCAAGCCAATATTTTACATTGCTAAACTAGTATATGTATATGAATGATAATTTAAAGTCAAAGTGTGGGTGGAAGGGGATGTCATGGTATAAGGGTTGCACAAATTTTTAAGGAAAAAGTGTTTGGTTTCTCTATTAGGTATTGGGAAATTATCATTCTCATTCACTATATTTCATTTATACCTCTCTTAGAAAAAGGATAAAAATGTGATGTGAGTTGGGATAATAAAAAATCACAATTTTCAGATGAATTATTATTATCATATATGATTTGGTTCTAGATTTGAGATTTATTCAAATCATAACATTCAAGAAAAAGAAAAAAATTATAAAAATTTATTGTAAAAGAAAAGAAAAGTAACAACATAAAGAAAACTCAAGAGGTTTTATATCATTCACTATGCATACATTGTTCATAACCTTACATTGATCTTGGGAAGTGAGTGTTGTCACTTATATGGAGGGGAAAATTTCATTGAGATTTTACTTTTGATATAATGTATTATGATCTAAAGAAAAACCTCCTCTTTGATCCCTATTGTTTTGACCAATATTACCAACTAACTCGATGACTCAGATTCATTAGAACATTTATTTAAAATTCCTCATGATTTCATTGGATTTCTGTATCTATGGCGTGAAGAGGGTAGATCCATTTGCATCTTATAGAATGGTACATGTCACAACCCGACCCAATGGGTCCCACCTAGTCAATGATGAGTTAAGTGTTACTACCCCAATCCCGCCTATAAAAGGTCATATGCTGGTGACTAGTGGTGAGTAGATATATAGCACATATTGGAAGAATTATCCTAAAATACATGTACACAGGCACATATATCCAATACCATAAAATTATGAAATTTAAAGAAATAATGGAACCAATAATGCATGCATTAATCCTATCGCACATTGGAATATGAAAAATAATGGAAAGAAATTAATGGGGAAAAATATGAGCCCACCAGAAACTATAAAATAAAGTTTGTCCATATCAGAAGGAGGGGACTACTAAAGAATGAAACACCAGTATACGCATCATTTGGTGTATCCCAAACTATGATGCACCAGCTCCTAGTCCTCTAAAGACTCCATAAAAATCACATAGTCTTCATAATCCATGACATCTATGAGCATAGAAAATACAAATAAAAGTATAATAATAACTAGTAGAATAACTTTTAATAACCAAATATATAACATTAATAATAGTTAGATCATCTCTATAAATTTTTGTAAATCATGATAAGAGACATGACGATAAAAAAGAACAAATCATATACAATCATAAAGGTATCTGATTCACAAAGGTCTCAACCATATCCATAGATCTGCCTGATGTTTTAAGGGTAACACTCACCAGAGAGAATCCACTCAATGAGATATATTACCACTTATGACACTCATATGAGAGGTCATGATCATTAGGTCCAACCAAGAATAAGAAAAAAAAAAGAAAACTGAGAGTGTTTCTCTGAGATACACACTCAATCAGACTAATAACCCCTTAGAAAGATCAGATCTCAATACACAGATAGGAGGTCAAAGATCATGGTTCACCGGGGGACACTATAACCTATCATATTAATCCTCATAGATAGGGGATTGATTCCCATGTAACTGTTGGAATTAAAATTCCACAAACCCTTCCTAGGAACACATAAAAGAAATGAGGATTACTCCAGGAATCTTATAAGGATACATGCCCCAACCAGCTGAAGGGTTTGAGGTCGATTGATGGAGACCATAATCTATACTAAACCATATAGAACCAGATTTTGAAAACTCACTATAGAACTAGGGAACTCACCCACACTGTACTGGTCAATAGGAAGCTACACATGGGTTACCATCCTATAATGAGGAAGGCATGCTGCAACGAACCCTCATAGAAATTGACGAAGGGAAAAACTCAACTGATATTGGTATACATAAGTTCACTCTATCTCATAACAAATATTATATGAGATTAAATGGGAATCCATCCTATCCTTGACGTAGTACATGGTGTATCCTAAGGGGTACATGACATGTCTCACAAATATTGGAACTAACCATGTCTCGCATTTAAATGGAAGTAAATTTTCTATAATATAGAACACGGTCCAAGGTTACCCAAGATGCACATATCTCCTTAGAAATAAGCATTCCATCTTCCTATTCTTATGTACATCAGTTTATGCCCATGCACTTGTTCATGTCTGAGTACTTAGCTCTTCCCCAGTACTTTCTTATGTCCAAGTAATCAACTATACCTATGTATTGTAGCCTACCTATGTACTTCCCAAGTACATGGTGTGTGGGTCCACTTGGCTGCCTAAGAGTGTAATATCGGTACATGCTGAGAAATCTTCTTCCTTATGTTACATGCAATTTTCCATGGAACACATGACACTAAATGGATTCCTTTGAATGTATCCATTGTACACGCTGAGTTGGTAGGTAAAGGATCACATGGCATGTGACACATTTCTCATGTCATGTGATAATTATTCCAACATAGAAGCCCTAGAACCACATAGAGGGGACTATATGACATGCGTTCGTAGGAATACATATAGTGCAGTCAGGGTTTTTCCATAACCTAATAAAAACATCACACGCCATCATATTCCATCACCATTGCCACTGATTTAACCCTAAGAATTCATATCCGGTCCAATTGAGTCCCACCTTCGCCTACTCACTAGATTCTAACCATTATCACTTCTCATAAAATGACCACCATCATACCTTATAAGTACCACAAACCAAAAATGTGAACTCGAACTCATGATCATTCATTAGATCTACTATTATCATCTTGTACTACAATAATTACATCAAATCTATTTCCTAAACCTGTAGAAGGGATCTATTTTTTTAAATACTGAATGAGTAATGATCATTCACCAAGTATTCATCAAATCAGAGGTCAAAAAATGGAAATGATTAATTCATGTAGAACAAGGATAGAAAATGAAACAAAATTCAATAATGGAATTTGGACAATGTTTTTGTTGGCATTGATTCACTGTCATATGGGAGATGAACAAAGAGAAAGAAAAAAACAAAAAAATATCAATTCATATACCACAAAAGTATATTCAAAATACCAACATTAAATATTAAATTAGTGAATTAATTTTTTTAGTGATTAATTCATGTTAGTCATGGGTAAATAAAATTGGGATAAATAATCACAAAACAAAAAGTCTAACCCCACATTTTGATCGAAAAATGAATAATAACAGTCTGAAATTTTCCATCATTGGTGAGATTATAGAACACCAATGACACAATGATCCTCAATCAAATCCATTTTTGTTATCTATGAATTCTGACCTCCAATGGTTCTCTAGGTCCCTAGGGTTATATTGTTAACCTTGAGATCTCACAAAGACCATATATTTATATAGAAAAACAGGTCTTTGTGCCAATGTACTAAAATAAATAAATTTTCTAATTTATTTTATTATTTGAATCTACGATGACATTTTCAAAAATTCCCAATCCCAATAAATTTTATTTCAAGATTAGGGTAAAAAAATATTTTGAACTCAATGGTGGTTTCAGATTTATAACACAAGACTCCTTTCAGGATTTATTTCACTATTTTTTAAAAATAGTTCATAGAAGATATTAATATATTTAATTTCTTTAAAATATCAATTTTGAGGTCACTAGGTCCCGGATTCTAACACCATCTCAGTTCTTGGCACTATAAATCTTCCTATAAATATTTTTAACTCTTATATATCCAAGTTTAAGGCATTAAATTCTCCCATACTTCATGTATTTTCATACTAATAAGAAAAAAACTACCTATAAGGGAAGGTACTAAGTCATCAACTTGGTCTCCCACTCTCATGATCTCCCCCGATGGTTTCTAATTCTATAAAAAACATGCACCTAAGGAAAACACTTATACACAAAGGATCTATACCTTAACGTTCACGACACAACCATATCCTTGAGAAAGGAAACTCCACTCTCATAGTCTTTCTTACCAAGGTCGATATTGTACAATGAGTCGTGCACACACCTCTTTAGCTATGTCATGTGGAAAACACCGAGAAACCTTAACTACTATGGTTACGAGGTTAAGTGAAACACAAAGTCACTAGATTTACATTGTGTCAGGAAGAAGTAAAAAGGCCCACCTCATTATTCCTTAAAAAATCGTAATGTTTTCTAGAAGTCTGATCTGTCTATGGATAAACTTCACCATTCCAACCACCACAAATACCAAACTGATGACTCAATCACGGTTACGCACTAGCTCTAAATTGTATCATAGTGACCTGAAAGGTTCCCTAAAAATGGATGAAAAAATATTCTATAATAGTGGTGGAGTGGTAATCATTATAATACAAAAACTACACCAATTTTACTTGATCCACCCATATATATGGCCCCAAACTGACATGTGAACCCGAAACATGTTCACCATAACATGAATCATTCACCTTACCTAGCCAACTAACTAGGTTAAAACACTATTCTCAACTACAATCGAGTCCCAAAAGGCTTCCCACATCATTACTCTAATAATGATGTGAGGAAAGTATCACAGTCTCTAATAATCATCAATGGAATTCCACAAATCCATAATACCTCTTGTATGCACATTCATCCCAAAATATTCAAAAAACTATATTTGTAATATCCAACATATTGGTGTGAAACTAATATATTATTAATGTTGAAAATATTTTCAACTCTCTTGGCTACCCAACCAATACAAAAAATATCCTGGTATATCTTCATGTCCACCAAATATACTTCTATGGGAAAAAACCTCCTCAAAACCTACTTTTGTAGCTTGACTGGTGTCACTGTCTATCCTAGAACAAGGATAGCATGATCCCCACCTTTTTAAAATCCATCACGAACATAGTTGGGGGATATCTAGTCAGGTAATATCTCGTGGTCAATTTCCATGAGTTATACCTCACTAGATTGTTGAAGAAGAGGAGGGTTAATAACTATTGAATGGAGGTAAAGCATACCATCCTCAATTGTCTCATATGTTCCTCCTCGAACACCAAGCTCAAATTGATGTTATCAAAGTATACTGATTTTTCACCAGTCCATGAAGGGTTAATGATTCAATAAATAAGTCTTATAACACTAATAGGGAATACAACACACCAAAGGGTATCACCATGAAGTCAAAACTGCCATGGTGGATTTTTAATACCACTTTTAGTATATCCTATTCCAAAACCATAACTTGTGATAACTTATCCTAAGGTCAACTTCAAGAATCACTCCTCCCTAAACATATGTCAACGAAATTTATGATTCTTGTGGATGGATACTCCACCTTGAAAGTCACATCATTCAGGTGATGTAGATCCAAACCTAACCTTGATCTCTCGTCCACCTCTTAGGAGAACAATGAAAAACTATCCAAGAAAACACCCTGGGTCTCACGATGATCTATATCTAAAGATCCACCAACTACTATTTTAGCTCTGGCAGATCCACGTGGTTATCCAACTGGAGAAAATATCGGATCATCCCAAGTGAAAGTCTATGTAGAAAATAAACCTTTGATGGGGAGGTAATCCCGACTTATCCTCAGGGTATACATCCTTATACTCCACCAACACCACAAAAAAATAAAATCTCAAAGTATCCGCAAATCAAAGGATAATACTAGCCAATTATTAAGAAGTTGGTTGTACTGTCCTACAAAAGATATCAACTTTCTCTATTGGAATCACTCATTATGAAATTAGGAAAAATCCTTCCCATATGCTAGAAATTGTTCCACACTCACTTGTGTAAGCTCAAAAAGCATGGATGGTATGAAACAATTCCATACTAGGGAAAACATCATTGGGTATCACTGCTACTATGGAATGATTCTACATGATGATCTATGTCTCTCTACACCTAGAGTCAGGTCACTCAATCATTAGAACTCTGTGATCACTAATCATCTCTACAGGAGGATTAAAGACAAGGGTGTAGCTAAAAGTCCCAATTGGTATCATTAGGTATCAAAAAACGGTTACGATCATGGATAGTTAGCTCATGAGTATGTGTGAAAACATTAAATGGGGTAGTGAAAACACACATTGTATCTCAAACCATTCACAAAGCCTCTCTGAGTTCCTACTACCTAGAGAAGAACATTTTCCATTCCCCCTATTCACCATAACAAAGTATTTATCTAATTCCTTAGTACACCAACCTTAACGAAACATACAAGTCAAAAGAAATCATCCACGACACCTTGGCACCAGCCACTTAGGGCAGCACTAACGCACCTGTATGGTTTTGAATCACATCATAAGAACAAGTCTCAGTGGGGGAATCATTCCTCTTTGTTTTGAATCCAAATATTCTTAAAATAATTGCAACATAGGTCTCCAATGATGCCATCTGTTTCTCTAAAATTTATAAAAAAGGAAAAAATGTGACTTGAACCAGTGTCTATAAATTCTACAAAAATTTAGAGAGGACATAAAATGTACCTTGAAACACTCTCAAATACTCATTTTCAAGAGTTTTCGATGCCTATAGTTTTCCAAGTTCCTAACCACTAGCTTCCCAATCCAATAGTGGTCCATCCATGGCTCAGTCTGACATGCTACATCCTCTTGAACCAATGTTTGTGGGTATATGAACTGATCAATGGGTGAAAGTGCCACATGATGGCCATCTTAAATAAAGATCACCTCGTGAACAATCCCTTATATAGAGTACTCATCACTCATCAGGGAATACTATCTAATTTTCTAAAGAAACCTCACTAGATATCACTATTAATACATCCCAAAAGAAGAAAGTACATACCACGGTGAATGATTATGTCTTGTGAGATGACTCAAGAAGGACATGGAAACCAAAATCCATCCCTATATGATGCATGCACTAATATTTTTTCCCTTGTAACAAGTTCCTACATGTACCGAGTCAATAACTCTTTTATGAAAGCATTATTGAATGGATACTGTAACACCCCGAAGATTTAAAAATAAATATAGAATGCAATTTTATAATCTATCCATTAAACACAACTTTGCATCTTCTATGTTTTGAATTTCAAGAAATGGTCATCTAGAGTTGTGTTCAGTAAGTCATTTGGAATCTGATATAACAAACTTAATTTTTGGTGAATAGTAACATACCCTTATGAATAGTAATATGAATAGTAATATGACCCTTATGAATAGTAAATATTATTATTATTTTATTTTCTTAAGGTAATATGATAATGGGATCTTAATTAATTTTTCAATGTCACGTAAAACTAATTGCACTTCAAGATTGTTATTTTTCGAATTAACTATGACCTTATTTAAAAATTAAATTAATAATATTTAAAAAATTATTTTTGAAAAATGGATTTAAATTTCGAATTCTATACTTCGAAATATCTTAGGGTTGAATTTTTGGGATTTTTCTAAAATACATGAATTTTTCATGAATAGTAAAAATACAGTTTTGAGTTTTCGGTAGTTTAATGACATCATAATGATTTAATAAATAAATATAAAAGTATGGTCGACTTGGGTATAGTAACTTATGACATGAGGTGTCCCAAGTGGCTTAAACCATGGGAAAATACCTTGGGAAATCCCATGGTTTGGCAAAAACCACTAATGAGGTGTCCCTTTGACTGACTGAAATTTATATTGTTATTTTATTTTCTGAAAGTCCGGTTAATGGAACCGGTAACCACACATGCGGGATCCAAGACAAAAAAACAATACGAAATTTTAAATTCAAATAGAATCACCACTACCGAGGTGTCCCGAACCAAGAGGCATTGCGTCGTTGTCGTCTTCCCTCCTTGACGGAGCCACACCGCCGGAGATCGTTCCCAAAAGTGACCATCATAGAAAAACCCAAACTGTCGTCACTCACCCTCGTCGACCATCGATGCCGAAATCCATCACCATAGCAGACCAAATCACCAGAACCAAAACAAAATAAGATAGTAATCATCTTCACCAGAAAAACTATAGTCGACATCCTAGATGAAAGCAGATAGCCGCCCCACGCGGCCTCTGTTGCGCCGGATCGGTACGCTGCAAACCCAGCAAGCTGCCAAGAGAACAAAGAGAGAAAGAAGACGTCGTCGGTGTCGAGATTTCCAGAGGACGGTACCTAAGACGTCATACTAACCCAGTAGAAGACGACGAACCTTCCGAACCCAGACAAGAAGAAAATGGGGGGTTCCATCGGCGGTTGCGGCAGTCGTGGATGCGGGGAAAAAACCTTCAAATCTGAATCGTCGGAGGAGGTTGAATAAAGATCTTCATCGACAAATCTCCAAGGTCCTTGCCAGTCCACGAAACCAGAGAGCGGTCTACCCACTGAGCCATGCACAACCCAACCACCAACCGTGCCGAGCCTAGGCACTATCCCAATTCGCCCGAGAATCCTTCGAACCATACATGGGGAAGAATACCGAACACCACCGGGTCGGACTGGCGATCTGTGCACCCATGTCTAACCCGAAGAAAACAACATAAAATCAACAAAACAACCTGCAACCAAAAAACAGACGAGGGACTATGGCATTCCCTGAGCGTTTCTGAGGTTGCCCTATGCGACCTCGTAGTGACTCGGGAGGAAGACGATGTTCCGGGGGCTAGAACAGAAGAGGGGGAGACAATGGAGAAGGCCCTTGCGAGAGCGGACCTACAAAACAGATTCATTGTCAAAAGTTGAAGAACTCCAGATCTGAGAAACCATGGGGAGATTGACAACATTACACCATCACATAAAAACAAGTGAACCGAATATAAAAATAAAGGAAACAAACACTCCAGAACTACGAAATTCAATACAGTAACTTATCAATAAAGACATAAATGAACTAACCAGAATTATGGTAAACTAAATGCATGTCTAATAGGTTTTGAATTAAGTTATTAACAAGTATAATTTCATATTCCAGGATCTTAAGTACAAGATCGGAACACGTTTGGAGTTAAAGTAAGGGTTTTCCACCTGAACTTACATTTTCATTTGGGTTACTTTTATTGTTTAATTTCCTTGATGAAATTATTATGTATTGATATGTACTCCATATAAATTATGTGTAATTATTCTATATATGTACACCATCCAGAATCCTTCCCTATTTTCTGGATAGTTACACGTTCTAAAAGAAACTTTCAAAATTGATTTCAAAATACAAACCTGATTCAAGGGAATGTCTCCACTTCATTCCTATTTTCAAGGGTAACCTCTAATATGTTTTTGGTCACCATTATATTTATAAAATAACAAATTTTATTAGGAAAATAATATCTTACTTCACTTCTGGTTTTACACAAACAATTTTCCAAAAGAACCCTTCTTTTCAAAATAAAATGGTATTTATCTCAAGAATTGCTTAATGATTTTATAAGAGTGTTTTCATCTAATTTAACACTCTTGTTGTTTCCATGGTATTATTAGGATTAATCTTTTAATAAGTTATCTACCATATTTTATTTAATAGTTTATGACTAACTCTATTTTGGATGACCTATCCTAAAACCATTCACCATATTACTTAGAATAGTAAGTGTTTTATGTTTAATGATTGGGGAAAGTTAGTTACATTTCATAAGATAGTTTCAATATGAATGTATACGTTGTTTATGTTGATCCCCACTCATATGAGGAATTCATTGGACTTTATGTGACGGGTGGGGCCTGCTATAGCCCCTCGATGCATCGGTAGGTCTCATGAGACAAATAAATGTGGAATTGGCTGAGGCCTTTCCCAATGTGATATGGATTTTGCCCGAGGCCTTAATCACTAGACGTCTTGGCTGAGGCCATGAAAAAACGTATCATAATGTTCGGCATATGCACTTCCCTCATTATGAAGCCAGTAATAAAAATTTCATGTGGTTATTCGACTAGTAGAATTTCCATGATTATGTTTTATTTTGGCATTATTTACTCTGCTCATATTCCTGCCATAATGTGTTTCAAGTTTATTATTAAAGGCATGTGTTTTCAATTATTCACCATTTCTAATGTTTATATTATCTTCCACTGTATTGGTTACTCTTACTGAGCATTTGAGCTCACCCTTTCTTATGTTTCATTTTTATCAGGATATGAAGAAGTAAATTATGAATGACATGCAATCATAAACTAGGAGACATAATGTTTCTAGTGGAATAATTTTATTGTTGTTTTTCCTTTCCATATGTAAAGTTGAACATATGTATGTAACTTGTTTCTAATAATACTAAACTAATCGGTCCTTCGGGATTCGTTTTCCTTGTATGTATTCCAACATAATCAAACAAGGTATCGGCTCCGGGAAACTGGGGTTGGATCCTTACAGTTGGTATCAGAAGAAGTTTAGTAGAATACTTGGAAACTGAATTTAGAAAACATAGAATTAGGGAAGAGTCCCTAAGTTAGTCTTTGAGGAAATACATACAATAACATCGTGGTATTTTGGTAAGGAATAGATTATGTGGATATTTCAAGCAATACACCTCTGTCTGGATACGAGCAGGTAGAGGTGGCTCTGGCACAGAATTATCTAGGTGTAAAACCCAAAAACACTGCTCTGAGCTAGACTCGAACAGGAAATGGTGCACGAAAACGGGCCTTGCTGCACTCTTGGTTACGACACTCCCAGGGGATACGCTTAGGATAATTTGCATTTTCTTTACAAGCCATTATGAAGGATTAAAATGTTAAATATTCCTCAAAGAAACCATTTTTGTGAATATGAAATTAGTCATGCGTAGGATCTCAATTTTTCTGAGTATTTTTAAGTTAAGATTATACATTATGATTCATAACCTAATATATTGTATGCCATTATCTATATATGGTTCCTAGTGGATGGAATCGAAATCACACGATTGCATGTGTCCCCTGTAGGGATTTTCCTCCAACACAAGATAATAATATTGGTTCTGGTGCTGTGACTGGTGCTGAGCAACTCATAACTATACTGGAAAAACTTACTCAGGTTATGAATAATAACCTTACCCGTATGGAGCATCCAGATCCACCACTTGGAGGAGCCATGCTAGATCGCTTTATGCTAAAACTGCCTCCATCATTCAATGGGACTACAAACCCATTTGTAGTAGAGTAGTGGATATGTTCCCTTGAGAAGATATTTCTCTCTTTGGGATGTAATGAAAGAGAGAAGGTTGTCATGGAAGTATATTGTCTATTGGGCGATGCGGATCAATGGTGGTCATTAATCCAAAACACAAAGGAGGAGGAAGAGATAGAAGAGATGGAATGGAGGGATTTTAAGGAAATCTTCTTAGAAAAATATTTTCCTCGTGAGTAGCGAGTAGATATGGAGAGACAATTCTTCAATCTGAGGCAGAAGGAGGATGAAAATGTTTCCAAGTATGAAGCCAACTTCACAAGGTTATCAAGACATGTTGTGGACTATATACGAAATCCAAGGAGAAAAATTGATCAATTCTTTGATGGCCTAAAGCCATTCCTCCAGTGGGCACTAGTCTCCCAAAGTTTTTCATCATATTAGGATATAGTTTCATGTGCCATCAAGACAGAAAAAGAATTCTCTAAGTCTTATGACTTTAAAGGGAATTAAATAAAAGAATAGGGCTACTGAAAACCCTAGGAAAGTAAATAAGGAAATGGGGAAGAATGGAAGAGTCAAATTTCCACCATGTGACAATCGTGGAAAGAAACACCCCGTTGCATGCTTAAAAGGAAAAAGAGTATGCTACAAATGTGGCCAGAAAGGCCATCTTGCTGGTGATTGTAAAGGGAAGAAGGAAGATAAGGATGTTCAATGCTATAGTTGTTAGGAGATGGGACACTATGCTAATGATTGTCCAAAACATCAAGAAAATATGCAACAGAAAAGGCCAAGGGATCAGGGACAAGCTTATGCAATCACAACTGCAGAGGTTGAAGTTCTTAATGATGTGGTGGCAGGTACTTTAATTGTTTCATCAAGTTTATCCAATGATTTATTTGATTCTGGATCATCACATTGTTTCATATCTTCCATGTTTTCTATGAAAATTAGATATTTCCAATTTGATTTAACAAGGGAGTTGTCAGTCAAAACTCCTAAGGTAAGTATCATTGCTACAAAGTTCTGTCAATCAGTTCCCATTATGGCATATAAATGTTCTTTATCTACTTATCTCATCCTCATACCCATTATTGAATTTGATATAATCCTCGGTATGGATTATCTTTCGGATCATGATTCAAAAATTTATTGTAAGAATAAGGAGGTTACGATTTTTGATGAGGATGATAAAGAACACCTTAACTTTAGAGCAGAATCATCACCACCTGATTCTTATCTAGATCCACCCCCAGTAGCTCAACTAAATTCAATTATTGGGGTGGAAGAGAATGAAATAATTGTGGGTGAGGAAAGGAATGTTCAAAGAGAGGATGTACCTATTGTGAGAGAATATGTTGATGTGTTTCTAGAAGATTTACCTGGAGATCCTCCAGAATGAAAAATTGAATTTTCCATTGATTTAATTTCTGGATTAAGGCTCATATTAAAGACCCCTTATTAAATGGCCACTATGGAATTAGTGGAACTAAAGAAGCAACTAGAGGAATTTAGTAATAAGGGATTTATTCGCCCTAGTGTTTCTCCATGGGGAGCCCCTATCCTTTTCGTTAAGAAGAAAGATGGATATATGAGGTTATGTATCGACTACAGGGAGATCAATGATATAACTACAAAGAACAAGTATCCCATACCTCGCATTGATGATTTATTTGACCAATTTCATGGAGCTCAATACTTTTCGAAGATTGATCTTCGATCCAGATATCATCAGTTGCTTCTGAGGAATGAATATATTCCAAAAACAGCATTTCGAACCAGGTACGGGCATTACGAGTTTACAGTGATACCTTTTGGATTGACTAATTCACCCTCTGTCTTCATGGATCTAATGAATATAGTTTTCAAGGAATATCTAAATTATTTTGTAGTGGTATTTATTGATGATATCTTGCCATACTACAAAAGCTACGAAGATCATGAAAATCACTTGCGCATTATCCTGAAGACTCTTAGAAGACATGAATTATATGGGAAGTTTACAATGTGTGAATTATGGCTTCAGGAGATTTCTTTTATTGTCCATATTGTTTCTAAGTATGGAATCCTAGTTGATCCTATAAAGAAAAAGGCAATACAAGATTGGCCCACACCAAAAAACATAACTGAGGTACGTAGTTTTATTGGCTTAGCAGGTTATTATTGGTGTTTCGTAGATAATTTTTCCTGACTAGCTAACCCACTAACGAAGTTCACATGTAGAGGGGTTAAATTTGTTTGGAAAATATATTGTGAGCAATGTTTCGAAGAACTGAAGAGAAGATTAGTCAATGCTCCTATATTGACTATACCATCAGGGAATGAAGGGTTTGTTATTTATAGTGATGCTTTAAAGAAATGACTTGGTTGTGACCTTATGAAAAATGATAGGGTTATTGCTTATGCATCATGAAAGCTATAAATTCATGAGAAAAATTATCCTACACATGATCTTGAGTTAGATGCTGTAATCTTTTCTTTGAAGATATGGATACATTATCTCTATGGTGAAAAATTTGATATTTATACTGATCACAAGAGTATGAAGTATATTTTCTCACAGAAAGAACTCAACATGAGGCAAAGGCGATGGCTTGAACTATTCAAGGATTATGATTTCACAATACACTACCACCCGGAGAAAGAAAATAAGGTGGTAGATGCTTTGAGCAGAAAGGATCATGGAGTTTTGAACAGGAAGATAGTTGAAAGGGATCTTATTTTCATGGATATAGTAAAGATGGATATGGGAATAACCATAGAAGGTGAAACATCAATGCTTTTTCAAACGGTTTCCAAACCATCTTTACTATAAAGGATAAAAAGTTCTCAGGATGATGATGTGGAGTTTCAAAGTAAGATTAAAGCTATCAATGATGGAAGATTCAGTGACTTCATATATGAAGATGGAATTTTGAAATTTGGGAAGAGACTTTGTGTTCCTGATATACCTGATCTAAAAAGGGAATTGTTGGATGATGCTCATAGTTCCAATTTCTCTATACACCCTGGTAGCACTAAAATGTATAGATATTTGAAGGAAAGTTTTTTGTGGGAAAACATGAAGAGGGAGATTGCTGATTTTGTTTCAAGATGTATGGTTTGTCAACAAGTGAAAGCTGGAAGGCAATAGCCTGGAGGAGAATTGAAACCTCTTCCCATACCTGAGTGGAAATGGGATAATATCACGATGGACTTTGTTATGGGACTACCAAAGACTCCTAGAAGGAACAATTCAATATGGGTCATTGTTGATCATCTTACCAAGTCAGCACATTTTCTTGCTACAAGATAAGATCTACCACTTGAACGTCTAGCAAGACTATATATTAATGAAGTTGTGAGACTTAATGGAGTTCCCCTATCAATTTTTTCTGATCGTGATCCACGTTTTACATCAAGATTCTAGAAAATTATTCAGAAGGCCCAAGTTAAAGATCTTCGTTTGAGCACTGCCTACCACCCACAAACTGTTGGAAAATCAGAACAGACTATTCAAACATTGGAAGACATTTTGAGGTCTTGTTCACTTTATTTTCAAGGCATGTGGGATCAGTATTTACCTCTCATAGAATTTTCCTACAACAATAGCTTCCATTCAAGTATACAGATGGAACCCTATGAAGCATTATATGGGAGGTGATGTCGTACACCAACTTGATGGGATGATGTTGGTGAAAGAAAGCTCATGGGCCCAGAACTTCTTGAAGAAACAATGGAAAAGGTGAGGATTATCCAGAACCATATCAAAATAGCTCAAAGTAGGCCAATGAGCTATGCAGATAACCGAAGGAAGGATTTGGAGTTTCAATAAGGTGATCACATTTTCTTAAAGTTATCTCCATGGAAGGGTATTATACGATTCGGTAAGAAGGGGAAGTTAAGTCCCAGGTACAACAGACCTTTTAAAATTCTGGACCGAATTGTAGTCGTAGCTTACCATTTGGCAATGCCTCCAAGTCTCCCCAAGGTTCACAATGTGTTCCACGTGTCAATGTTAAGAAAGTACATGTCAGACCCAACACATGTACTCACTTATAAAGAAGTGGAACTTGAGCCCGATCTATCTTACTGTGAAGAGCCTATCAAGATTCTTGATACTAGAGAACAAGTATTGAGAAATCGGATGACTCGTCTGGTGAAAGTTCTATGGAGGAAGCAACATGGGAGCCTGAGGAGCATATGTTAAAGACATACCCGAATCTTTTTAGGTAATATTCTGTGAATTTCGAGGATGAAATTTTTGTAAGGAGGGGAGAATGTAACAGCCCAAGGATTTGAAAATAAATATAGAATAAAATTTTATAATCTATACATTAAACACAACTTTTCCTCTTCTTTGTTTTGAATTTCAAGAAATGGTCATCTAGAGTTGTGTTCAGTAAGTCATTTGGAATCATATAGAAAAAACTTATTTTTTGGTGAATAGTAACATACCCTTATGAATAGTAATATGAATAGTAATATGACCCTTATGAATAGTAAATAATATTATTATTTTATTTTCTTAAGGTAATATGATAATGGGATCTTAATTAATTTTTCAATGTCGCATAAAACTAATTGCACTTCAAGATTGTTATTTTTTGAATTAAATATGAACTTAATTAAAAATTAAATTAATAATATTTAGAAAATTATTTTTGCAAAATGGATTTCACTTTCAAATTCTATACGTCAAAAAATGGTAGGGGTGAATTTTTGGGATTTTTCTAAAATACATGAATTTTTTATGAATAGTAAAAATACAGTTTTGATTTTTCGGTAGTTTAATGACATCATAATGATGTAAAAAATCAATATAAAAGTATGGTCGACTTGGGTATAGTAACCTATGACATGAGGTGTCCCAAGTGGCTTAAACCATGGGCAAATACCATGGGAAAGCCCATAGTTTGGAAAAAACCACTAATGAGGTGTCCCGTTGAAATTATTAAAAAATTACCTCTCTTTTTCTATAAATACCCACTCGTCCATTCGTTTTATTTCATTCCAAATACCTCATCCTCGAATCTTTGATGGTTTTACCTCTCTAGGAGTCCTCCCAAGGTGTCCCTAATCCCCAAAGGTCCCATCCTTCGAGATCTAGGAGTTATTCTACAAGGTAAGGGAATCCTTCATTCTCTTCTTTAAGTCAACACTTCTGTTATGTTAGCTATTTGAAATTCCTTTCTAATATGTTGGGGTTTGATTTTATTTATTCTTATTACATTCCTTTGGATTTCAATTTTATGAGATACCCTTTTGTTCTCATCATTTGATTTTATGAAATTTTAAGTGACGTCGTTAGGCTGCCGATTTTTCATAAGGGATCACTTAACTTTTCTTTTATTTTCAAGTTCATCTCTTTTATTTTTCTCTCCTCATCTCCTCTATCCAAATGATCATGGTAACACCAGTAAAATATATATACTAGATTTATATCATGTGAATGGAAGAACCATCATAAATATTCTTACTCCCTCCCTTTTATTTTATAAACGAAATTGATGTCCATATGGTTCCGATTTATAACCTTCGTGGACGATGAAGTTTCGTTCTTCAATTTCCTCTTCATTACTGGTCATGAAACCATATTCATGGTTTAACCAGACTATAATATATTCTTTATAACCTAATTATAATTCATGAACCAGAATATGTACATATAATTAAGTTATATGACAAAACTAGTTCATAATATTCCAAATACCGCCGAATAATCGAAGTGGTGGTAATATAATGATTCATCATCATTCCATGTAACCAAATGATAGAAATGAACATTATAAATTATTTATTTTCATTAATAATATATAATTCCAATCCTTGAGATTTATAAACATTCCACATTAACTTCATTACATAAAAACAAGTGAACCGAATATAAATATAAAGGAAACGAACACTCCAGAATTACGAAATTCAATACAATAACTTATCAATAAAGACATAAATGAACTAACCAGAAATATGGTAAAATAAATAAATGTCTAATCTTAATTCAGTTATTAACAAGTATAATTTCATATTCCATGAGCTTTAGTACAAGATCGGAACACGTTTGGAGTTAAGGTAATGGTTTTCCACCCGAACTTCCATTTTCATTCGGGTTACTTTTATTGTCTAATTTCCTTGATGAAATTATTATTTATTTCTATTTACTCCATATAAATTATTTGTGAGTATTCTATATATGTACACCAACCAGAATACTTCCCTATTTTCTTGGATAGTTACCCTTTCTAAAAGAAACTTTTAAAATTTATTACGAAATACAATCCCAATTCAAGGGAATGTCTCCACTTCATACCTATTTTCAAGGGTAACCTATAATATTTTTTTGGTCACCATTACATTTATAAAATCAAAAATTTTATTATAAAAATAATATCTTACTTCACTTCTATTTTTACACAAATAGTTTTTCAAAATAACTCTTATTTTCAAAATAAAAGAGTATTTATCTCAAGAATTGCTTAATTATTTTATAAGAGTGTTTTCGTCTAATTCAACACTCTTGTTTTTTCCATGGTATTATTAGGATTAATCGTTTATGAAGTCATATACCATATTTTATTTAATGGTTTATGACTAACTCTATTTTTGATGACCTATCCTAAATCCATTCACCATATTACTTGGAATGGTTAGTGTTTTATGTTTAATGATTGAGGAAAGTTAGTTACATTTCATATGATAGTTTCAATATGAATGTATATGTCGTTTATGTTGTTCCCCACTCATATGAGGAATTCATTGGACTTTATGTGATGGGTGGGGCCCTTGATATCCCCTCTACGCATTGGTAGGTCTCATGAGACAAATAGACGTGGAATTAGCCGAGGCCTCTCCCAATGTGATATGGATTTTGGTCGAGGCCTTAATCACTAGATGTCTTGGTCGAGGCCATGAAAAAATGTATCAGAATGTCCGGAATATGAACTTCCCTCATTATGAAGCTAGTAATTGAAATTTCATGTGTTTACTGGACTAGTATAATACACATGATTTTGTTTTATTATGGCATTATTTACTCAACTCATATTCCTGCCATAATGTGTTTCAAGTTTATTATTAAAGGAATGTGTTTTCAATTATTCACCAGGTCTAATGTTTATATTATCTTCCTTTGTATTGCTTACTCTTACTGATCATTTGAGCTCACCCTTTCTTATGTTTAATTTTTCTTAGGATATGAAGAAGTAAATTATGAATGACATGCAAGCATAAACTAGGATACATGATGTTGCTAGTGGAATAATTTTAGTGTTGTTTTTATTTTCCAATGTAAATTTGAACTTATGTATATAACCTATTTCCAATAATACTAAACTACTCGGTCTATCAGGATTCGTTTTCCTTGTATGTATGCCAATGTAATCAAACAAGGAACCGGCTCTGGGCAACTGGGGCTAGGTCCTTACAGATACTGCATATTATACACCAATAATGGAGTTCTTATCCTAAAATACTAACATGGAACACTTAACACTATTTCCATAAATACCAAAAAAATCTCACTTCTAGAAAAAACTCCAAACTATGATCCTAATATGAAATGATTATCTAATACAACTATGTCAGGACCCAAACCAATGAGTCCCACCTAGCTAGAGATGATCTGAGTGTGGCAACAACAATCCCACCTCTATTAGGCCAGGTGCTAGTGAGTAGCACATAGTAGGCATATCACACATATGGGAGGAATTATCCTAAAGTAACTATATTCATGTAAACATCTCTAAGTCAATAAAATGATAAAATGTAAAGACCAAACAAAAATAATTCATGTTATACATTTAACCTACACTAGAGTGTGAGAAAATGGATGGAATGAAATGAAAGTGTAAAATTACAAGCCCTCCAAAAACTAGAAAATAATGTTTGCACTACTCAGAAGGATGGGACTGCTATAAAATGAAACACCGATATACACCTCAGTCTATCTAGCCCAAAAATTTCTCCACCTACTATGAGTCCTCCAAGGACACTGCTAAATGTCCATTATCTATATAAGAGATGACATGTTTGCGTAGAGACCATGCGGGGTTAGGATAACAATAATCTATAGACACCCCAAAATAACCAAATATAAAGCATCCAGAGTAGTTATCTCATCACCATACTGGCATATCATTCAAGAAATGAGATTTAATTATAAACAAGAATATACCTGATATACATACAAAATATTCCAAGTCACAAAGGAATCAACCACATCCATATACCTTTTCAAGGTTTCAAGGGTAATTCCCTTCTGGGAGAATCTACTCTATGAGATATACTGCCACTAATGAACCTCATTAGATAGGCCACACTCGTTGGATCCATCCACGAAGAAGCATGATATAAACTCAGAGGTTTCATCCAAGATACACATCCATCAGACTATTACCCCAGCATAATGATCAAATATTGATACAAATATAGGGGTTCAACACCCAGGGATCACTGGGGGGATAGAAGACCCTACTGGAGTTATCCTTATAAATATGAGATTTATACTTGTGTAAGTGTTAGTAATGACAATTACACAAACCCTACCCTGGGAAACATGAAGGAAATGAGGATCACTTTGGACCTATTGGAGGGATACATGCTCCAAGATAATTAAAGTTCGGAGGTCTAATGATCAGGAATATATTACTTACTAACCCCTATCGAAGCGGAATAGATGTGTCAATATATAATAAGGTAACTCAACCACACTTCACTGATCAACATGAAGTTTCAGAGGGGTCATCGTCCTATGATCAGAATGATATACTGCACTGAGACCTAATAGTAATGGACCAACAGAACACACTCAACTAATAATGGTCTATGTAATCTCACACCAACTCATAATTAAGCTAAACTAAGAATAAAAAGGACTCCAGAATGACTTAATATGAGTTCATTCCTTTCCCTAGTGGTAAAAAGCATGTCTCACAATTACTGGAACTACCCATATATCACTCTCACATGGAATTTACTTTTCCAAAATATTGGGCATGTCTTAATGGTATGTGGTGTGTATATGTCACCCTATAACTCATCATTCCATGATCCTTGGCATGTGTACATAAAGATTTTCCCATGTGCTTGGTTGTGTCCGAGTACATGATTATTCCCGTATACCCTGGTCTTCCCGTGTACTTCCCAAGTACACATCATGTGGGGAAATAGGGTGAACTAGGCATGTACTTTCTATACATGTTGATCCATCCTACATGTGTTACAAAAAAATTTACATACCGTACACAGTGTGTAATTCTACATGGATTCCTAGACGTGTGCCCATTTCACACATCGAGATCATCAGAAAATGATCACATGGCATGTGACACGTGTCGCATAGTGTGAGATACCTATATATACATGTAAACATTACCAATAGATAGAGGGGATGAAATGATGTGTGTTCATAGTACTACATTCTATGTAGTTTGTTTTTTCATAGAACCCATAGAAAAATCTACACACCTTCTGATTCTAAAATGGTTGTTGTCAATTTAACCCATGGAACTCTAATCTGGCCCAACTGAATCCCACCTTCACATACTCACTGGATTCTGGAAATTTCTCATTCTCAATAAGCGACCACTGTCAAACCTCATTGTAGTTTCATTAAAAAACTTTGAATATGATCTCCTGATCCATCCATGTATCTATTTACATCGTCATATACAACATCTGTGACATCGAATCTGCATCCCAAACCTACGATAGTGACCTGTTTCACCAATAAAAAAATGTGTATTGATCATTCAACAGGTATTCGTTGAATCATTGGTAAAATAATACAAAAAAGGAACTCATTTATAATGGGGATATAAAACGCACAAAAAATTAGTAATAGAACTCATCTAGTGTTCGTGATGGTCTTGATTCTTTATCAAATGGAAACTAATAAAGAGAAAGAAAAAAACAAAAGAAATTTGATTCCTATATTGTAAGAAGATAAGGGAAATAACTATATTAAACAATCAATCAATGAATTAATTAATTAGTTTATTAATTCACATTCTTCATTGGTAAATCAAATTTGGATAAATCCATATAAAAAAATCCTACCTCAATTTTGAATCAGTCGCTAATAAATAATGGTCCTATGTTGTCGTCGTTAGAGATATCCTAGATCTTTGATGGAATAAAAATCCTTGTTTCAATCTATAATGACCTAGTAAAAACATATATAGAAATTACATAACTTTTTTAGAGTACTTAAACATTATACAAATAGACTCCCAAAGACTGTATTAGTTTAGAGCCTTTGGAAACATAGAAATCTAATCACTGGTATATTAGTGAGTTGGATTATCTCACACAGGGTTATTCAGGGCTAGAACCATTCTTTGACACATAATAATTAATACATATCTTCATAACCTGGGTAAGGAAACATAAAAGGGGTTATCCCAAATTCTCAGTAAGGGTAAACAAGGGAGACATGTAATAATAAACATGAGCATAGGGGTAAGAGAACATGATCATAACATTAGATGATCATACCAAATATAACAAATATCATGCACATGAGCCTCATACTAGGTGGTGAGGACTCCTTAAGTGCATCTAGACGACCCAGGATCAAATCCAGGCGGACGCTAATTTTGGGGGAACTGTAGCACGTATTGTAGTGGGATTTGTAGCAGGCACTGTTTGGCGCTGTAGCAGCGGAGAATATTCCCCCGTTTGGGCCTTCGGGCCACCGATTTGGTCCCTAAGTCCTTCAACACCTTCGGGCCACCCAGTCCTTTGGGTCAGTAAGGCCTTCAAGCCACCTCAAGGCCTTCGAGCCACCTTAAGTGCAGATGCAAACCAGACAACCTACAAGGAACGAGCTTCAGAAGGAGGTGGAGCAAGGTGATTTCACCAGTGCAGAAACTAAAAAAAAATTGCAAGAATGAGAGGGTTTGGAACCTGCAATCAGGACAAGCCTTTTCATTCACAGGAAAGCCCAGCCAAAAATCCATGAAAATGTGGAGATCTGATTTCACAATGAAGATGATGGGGAGGAACAGTTCCAAGTAGATAGTCTGGGGTTGTATGTAATGTTTGAATCCTACGGGCAAATAATTCCTCTAAGGCCTACGAGATATGTAATACTTATTCCTACTGGCCTTGTAAGGGTTCAACCTCACCCCTTTAAAGTTGTATTATCAAAATCATTAAAAAATTAAGGCCTTCATACCATTGAATGGTATATCAAAGATCATAAATATGACTAATATAATAGATCTTGTAATTTCATAAGACATGAATCATAGAAAAATAAGGAACATAAGTGTAACGACCCAAACTTTTGAATAATTCTTGGTTTCCTAATTTTGTGTGTTTTTTATTTTATACTCAACAAAACTATATCCTTTAAATAATGAAGTGAGTATAATTAAAATGATCATGGTGGGTTTCAACTGTTATATGACCGTTGGAAACAATACTATTAACTTTATGATTATTAATTGTAAATAAAAATTATCATGGTTACATAATATAGAAAGAAGATTCAATGGCCTCATCTAATAGACTCGGGCCATAAAAATCGCACTGTTAGAGCTTGGGAAGGAGGTTGCGCAACTAGGCATTTCTCTGGACCAAGCCCAAGATGAGTTTTAACATTTGAAGCTTGATCAGAATCGCATGTGGGAGAAGTTCAAGCTGATAGAAATAACCACTCACATAATGTTGTCCAAGCTACCCCATGATTCTATCACCATAGCACACCTTACACTTATAGCCGATGTAGGTATTATAAGGGGCTATGTAACGAGGCCTTAGATACTTTGTGTAAAAAAAATTGTTATTTCATCATTAATATTTTTTGGAATAGATTTTATTAATAGAGTATATGTTTAATTAAGAAAAATTTGATAAATTGATTTTAGAAGTAAAAATTGTACTTTTCAAAGATTTCGCATATATAGAGAATTATTATGGTAAAATAAACATCATTTTCTTTTAATTTCAAATGTCAAAATTAACCTTGGTTGAATTTTTAGAAATTTTCTAAGAAGTTTTAATTTTATGAATAGTGTTTTATGAATAGTGTTTTTGATGAATATTATTTGATGAATAGTGTTTTTTGATGAATAGTATAAAATCCTTTTATTATTAAACAACTTTTTCTGGGAAATGATTTTCAAAAATCATACATACATGGTTGTAATCCGGGTGAAAAAATATGGTTCAATAAGATCAAAATAAGTTTTTGTTGAATGGTAAATTTACCCTATGGAATAGTAATTTTACCATTTTTAATGGTAATTTTACCAATGGAATAGTATAATCACTTAAAGAGGTATAAATATGTTTTAGTCATCTTAAGTGGTAATGTGATATAATTATATCATAGTATAAGTAAATAAATGTTTTAGAAATTATTTTTCAAGTATTAGTATTTTATTTATTCTATTTTATTTAAAATGAAATTAATTTTAATAAAATTAATTTCAATTTTGGATTCTACACGTCGAAAAATGATTAGGGTAAATTTTTGGGTTTTTTCTGAAACAGTTGAATTTTCAGTGATTAGTAAAAATACAATTTTGAGATTCGGTGTGTTTAATTACATCATTAATTATGTAATCGTGATGTAATAATTCTGGTAAACTTGTGAATAGTAATATATGTTATGAGTTTTCCCAAGTCTTCAATACTATGGGAAAGACCATGGTTTTCCAAATAACACTAATGTGGTGTCCCTTGGAAATTAATAAAATATTCCCTCACTTTTTCTATAAATACCAACCCATTCCATCATTAATTTCATTCCAATTTCCTTATCAATTAAGCTCTATTTATTTTACCTCCCAAGTAGTCCTTCCATGGTTCCCTCGATCCCCCAATGTCCCAACCTTCGAGTGTTTGAAATTACTCTTCAAGGTAAGGGAACATTTCACCCTCCTCTTTTAAGTCATGATTTCCTTTATGTTGTGTCTTCTAGATTCCATATTATTATGTTTGGTTATGTTATTATATGTCCTTATTAGTGTTCATTTTATTTCCAAATAATGAGAGACCCTTTCTACTCTCATCAACTGATTTTCATAATTTTTAAGTGATGTTGTTAGGCTGCCGAATTTACGTAAAAGAAATCGCATCTTCTCTTTGCTTTCAAGTTTCCTTTTCATGTGGTATGTCATTAAAATATCTATAAATTGATCTTATTTGAATTTTATTCTTTCCTTATACTGTATTATGAGTTATTTATGATTTTTTGACCCATATCCCATCTATTTTTTAATGTTTTATAAAACCATGTTATATAGTCGTTATTCTACAGAAAGTTTGCCTCAAAACCTCTCTCTTTTTATCAAGAAATTATCGTATTTTCTATATGTGAATACACAAAGATATTTTAGTTTTTAGGGTATTCATAAATACATAAAAATGGTATTTTTTGGATTTGACATACATAAATTCCTCATTCCTTTTCCATGGATTATAAATGACATAACGATCAAGTTTTTAAGTACTTTTAAAATGTCACGATTTCGAAATGAAATCCATTTATTTTATTCTCTATGTGTTATTAATGAAATGTTTGATCATGATATATGTTGATAAAATGAAAATAAAGACATATTAAGGGTGCGCCCTGATAGTGCTCCAATGAATTGGGTAAAGAATTTAATCTCTACAGATGACAAGTTTCACGATACGTTGGCGAATAAACTTGGTAATTTTTATGACACCTTGGGGTTGGACCTTGGTGATATGTTCATTAATGTCTAAATTAAATAATTTAGCCACATATTCAAGTTATGAGTCATGTTATTTTTATTATGATATTCCTCTTCTTCCATTGATCATGTCTTTATGTTTTCTATTTAGTTCTTATTGATTTCACAAGTAAACTGATTCCCTTGTCTACCCTTACTGGGCCTTCTTCTCACCCTTTCCTTTGATTTATGTATCCAGTATATGAGATAAAGTAATTGTAATTAGGATGAACCTATTATGGGGACTTACAAGTAGATTAGAAAAAAAAATTATGTTGTTTTCATATATATTTCTCCTGATTTCCAAGACACTGGACTTTAAAGATCCTCTGCTTGTAAAATGTAATGAAAAGTTATGTAATAAAAAGGTGGGATACTATAGTTGGTATCAAAAGATAGTTTAGTTATTTATGGAAATTAGGCTATGAAAACTTTAGGAATATCCTTATATAAAAGTTTAAATATAGAAAACATTCTGGTATTTTAGTGAAATATTAAGTGGTTTCTGAACAAATAAATCCATGTATGGATACGAAAACTTTTGGTGATCCGGCTTGTCTTGCCGGCAGTTCATTGGAGGCTTTTTTGGATTTCACGCAATCACGCTCCTCGAGGTTGTGCGGCTCGAGGTGGTCATGTGGTTTGCTCTGTTTTTGAATTTTCAATTTCTGATATTGTTTTGCTTTTGGATGATGGGGTTTCACTGGACCCGCAGTTTTGAATGTGTTGTTTGGTTGTGAGGTTATCGGTTATACTAAACCGGCTTTATGAAAATCAAAAAAAAAATATTTCCGGAATATGGATACGAACAAGTGGATGTAGCTCTGGCACAAATATACCTAGGAGTGAAAAATCTGACAAGGAGTTTTGGGCTTGACCAGGGGTATCTGGGTACATGACAACGGGCCTTGCTACACTCCTAGTTTGACACTCATGGGGGATATGTTTGGTTAATCACAATCTTTTTATGAATCATTATGAAGGATTTATAGAGAAAAGTACTTTTTTATGAATTTAGTTTTAAGACATAAAATAATTTATAGTAAAAAGATTCATAAATGAAATAAGCTTCTCACTAAGGTTTTATTCTTTTCGAAAATAATGGCCAATAGGAGGTACTATGAAAATGGTTATTGCAATGGACCATGCGCTGAAGGCCCTCCGATGAAACCGGAATGGAAACTTTCATGATAATGATGAACCAACTGACTCAAGTTATGGGAAATAAATTGAATCCAGACTAGAGACTAATCTCACTATGAAGGGAACAACATTCTATTTATTCCTTTATACATCAATTACCACCAACCTTTAGTGGATCTACTGACCCATTGATTGTTGAATAGTGGATTTGCACTATTGAGAAGATCTTTTCTGTGCTCCACTGTTCAGAACAAGAGAAGGTCACCCTGGTTGTTTACCATTTAGAGGGAAGAGTTGATCAATGGTGGGAACTAATTAAAAACATGAGGCCAAGAGTGGAGTTTGAATATATGGAGTGGAAATAAATAAAAGGTATCTTATTCAATATGTATTTCCTTCTTTCAATGAGAACAAGACTGGAGAAGGTGTTTCTCAAGCTGAAGCAGAATCAGAATGTTTCTGTGGGAAGCTACGAGATGAGATTCACAAGTCTTTCACATTACACCTCTATATTTTTCATGGATCCAAATGGTAAGGTTGATAGATTATTTGGTGGATTGAGACCTCGTCTACATAATAATCTATCCAACCGAGACTATGATAGCTATGAGGAGACCGTGCAGAGTGCGATGAAAGTAGAACTTGATTTTGGTGAGATGCAATGGTCTTATAAATCCAATAACAAGAAAAGATTGATGGATCCAAGATTAGGGTAGAATTTTGATCCGGGAAGAGGAGGAGAGAAAGTGAAACATCCCACCAATAATAAATGTGGGAAGAAGCATTCGGGGAACTGACTTCTCAGGAGTGGGAAGTGCTACAATTGTGGAGAAGATGGGCATATCACATGAAATTTTCCTAATGAAGTGAAGTCTCAACTTCCTAACACTAAAAAAAGGGAAGATAGTGCAGGACCTACCTGATGTCCAATGCTATAAGTGTGTACAACTTGGCCACTTTTCTAATCACTGTCCAAATCCGAGGGTAGTGGAGGGGAATCACTATCAGCCTAAGCAATGACCAAGGGAACAAGGTTGTACTTTTAAAATAACTATGGCTGAAGTTGAAGCTCCAAATGATGTGGTGGAAGGTACTCTTGTTATTTTCTTAAATCTAGCAAGTAATTTGTTTGATTCTAGTTCTACGCATTCCTTTATTTATTCCATGTTTGCAAAGAATTTAGATTGAAACTCTAATTTTCAAAAAGTATATTTATCAATCAAGACTCTTGGTGGGATTATCCAAGCATCATCAGTGTTTAGAAACTCTAATATTTACTTTGTTGAGCACAATATTATTGAAAATATAGTAGTCATTCCCATGCTAGAATCCAACATTATACTAGGGATGGAATGACTCTCAATGTATAATGCTAAGATAAAATGCAGAAGCATGGAAATGTCAGCAGTCTTTAATAAAAAACCTATAGTTATCTTCCAAGGAGAGATATCTCAACATGATCTATGTCTAGAAGAACCTCTGATATCCTTATTTATGGAGTTGGTCAGTGAAGAAGAAGAATTAAATGAGAGTTTAAGGATAGAGAATATACCAACAGTCTATAAATACATTGATTTATTTTCAGAGGAGTTACCCGGACCTCCTCCATAAAGAGAGGTATATTTCTCCATTGAACTCATACATGGATCTCATCTGATATCTAAGACCCCTCATAGGATGGAAAATGTGGAGTTGGAGGCATTAAAGAAACAACTCCAAGATCTTTTGGATACGGGGTTTATCCAACCAAGTCTGTCTCCTTGAAGATTACCTATTCTCTTTGTGAAAAAGAAAGATGGATCAATGTGGCTATGTATTGATTATAGAGAACTGAACGAGATCACAGTGAATAACAAATACCCTCTTCCAATAATTGATGACTTATTTGACCAACTTTTTGGGGATAAATTCTTCTCTAAGATTGATCTTTATTCTGGTTATCATCAACTGAGGGTGAAGAAAGAATATATTCCAAAATCCACCTTCTGATCAAGATATGGGAATTATGAGTTTGTTGTTGTACTCTTCAGACTGACAAATTCACTAGATATTTTTTTGGATTTGATGAATAGAGTCTTTAAGGACAACCTTGATAACTTTGTGGTATTTTTTATTGATGATATTCTGATATATTCCAAAAATCATGTGGAGCATGAGGATCATCTAAAGGTAATTTTGCAAACTCTACAAAAGGATAGGATTTTTGGAAAGTTTATCAAATGTGAAGTATGGTTACAAAAATTTTCTTTCTTGGTGAGAATTATTACCAGTGAAGGAATCACAATTGACCCTACAAAGACAAAAGTTGTTGGGGAGTGGCCTCGTCCTATGAGAATAAATGAGATTCATAGTTTCCTTGGATTAACGAGATATTATAGGAGGTTTTTAAAATTCTTTTCACAACTTTTTAATACATTAACCAAGTTAACATGAAAATGGGTCAAGTTCATCTGAAAAAAGGAGTGTGAGGAAAGCTTCCAAGAGCTGAAGAAGAGATTGGTTACTGTACCTATGTTAACTCTTCCCTCAAGTGGAAAAGGATTTGTTATTTTTTCAAACTCATATCTTAAAGGGATTGGGTGAATCCTCATGAAAAATGACAAAGTCATTGCTTATGTATATCAACAGTTGAATTCATGATCAGAACTATACTATTCCTGATTTGGAGCTGGTTGTGGTAATTTTTTCTCTAATGGTATGGAGGAACTATCTTTATGGGGATAAATGTGATATATACACATACCATTAAAGTTTGAAGTATATTTTCACACAAAATGAATTGAACATGAGACAAAGGAGATGGTTGGAACTTCTTGAAGACTATGATTTTCAATTCATTATCATCCCAGAAGAGCAAACAATGTCGCTGATGCATTTTGCAGGAAAGACCCTGTTGTTCTATCCATGATGATGATTCAAAGAGATCCTTTGATCAATGACCTGGTAAAGCAGGACATGGGAATTATAAGGTAACATACATCATCAACACCAACCCAAATTATTTATCAACCATCATTACTAGAGAATATCAAGAAATCTTAGAAAGAAGATTTTTTTTTACAGAAGAATTATGTGGTTGTGAAGGATGGAAAGTTTTCTGAGTTCACTATTTATCAAGAATTTGTACTGAAATTTCATTCAAGACTATTTATTCCATCTATTCTAGAAATAAAGAAGGAGCTGATGGATGAAGATCATACCTCTACTTTCTCTATACATCTTGGAAGCATGAAAATGTATAATGACCTTCACAATCATTATTAGTGGGATAATATGAAAAGGAAAATTGTTGACTACACTAAAAGGTGACGGGTATATCTGCAAGTAAAGGCAGTGCGACAACTTCCTAAAGGTGTATTACAACCACTACCCATACTAGTATAGAAGTGGGACAATATCAATATGGATTTCGTTACTGGTCTCTCGAGAACTTCCAAAGGAAACAATGCGATATGGGTTATTGTGGGCCATCTCACCCAGACATCCCATTTTAACTCTATTCAGGAATATTTCTCTCTTGATCAACCTACCAGGATTTACATGAAGGAAGTGGTAAGGCTGAATGGGGTTCCACTTTCTATCGTATATGGTCATGATCCAAGGTTCACATCAAAATTCGGGAGAAGTCTTCAACATGATCTAAGCATTGAATAGAATTTTAGTATGACCTATCACCCCTAAACTGATGGAGAATATGAAAGGACTATTCAAACACTCGAGGACATGCTGAGAACATTCACAATAGAATTTAAAGTTGTATGGGATTAACATATCCCTTTAGTTGAGTTCTCTTAAAATAACAACTTCCACCTGGGCTTTTAAATGGCACCCTATAAAGATCTATATGGGAAGGGATGTAGAACAACATGTTGGGATGATGCAGGTGATAGAAAGATTCTTAGGTCTGATCTTGTGCGTGATATGATAGAAAAAGTCCATGCCACCCAGTAACACATTAAGGATGCTCAGAGTCAGCAAAAGAGCTATGTCGACAACCGTCAAAGGGACTTGGATTTTGATGTTGGTGATAAGGTCTTTCTTTGAATTTTACCTTGTAAGAGAGTCATGTGGTTTGGTAAGAAAGGGAAGCTTAGTCATAGGTTCATTGGCCCCTATGAAATCCTTGATCATGTGGGAGCAGTGGCATATTGGCTTTCATTTCCTCAAAATCTAGCACAAGTTCATGATGTCTTCCATGTGTCCCTCTTGAGGAAGTACATACCTAACCCTTCACATGTACTAAATCCAGAGGTGGTACAATAGGAACATGACCTCTCTTATGAGGAGTAGTTGGTGAAGATCCTGGATAATAGAGACAAGGTTCTACGCAACAAGACTATCCTCCTTGTTAAGGTGTTTTGGGGAAACCAAAAATGTGATGAAGCCATGTGGGAACAAGAGGAGTCTATGAGGAAGAAGTACCCACACCTTTTCTCTTCTGAGGGTATGAGTAAAAATTTCGGGGAAAATTTTTCTTAAGGGGGGAAGAATGTAACAACCAAAATTTTTGAATAATTTTTTGTTTCCTAATTTTGTGTGTTATTTTATTATGTGCTCAACAAAAATACATCCTTTAATTAATGAAATGAGTATAATTAAAATTTTATCAGTGGGTTTCGACTGTTATATAACTGTTGTTCAATATGACCACTAGAAAATATACTCTTAACGTTATGATTATTGTTTATAAATACAAAATATCATTGCTAATTAATACAAAAAGAAGAGTTAATGGCCTCATCCAGTAGACTTGGGTCATACAAAGCCCATCTGTTAGAGCTTGGGAAGGAGGTTGCGTCACTAGGCTTTGCTCTGGACCAAGATCATGTTGAGATTCAACATGTGAAGCTTTAACAGAATCACCTAAGGGAGAATTTCAAGCTAATAGAAATCACCACTCACACATGGTTGTTCGAGACACCCCAAGATTATATCACCATAGCATACCTTAAACTTAGGTCTTATGCAGGTGTTATAAGGGGCTTTGTAACGAGTCCTTAGATACTTTTTTTAAATAAAATTTTTATTTCATTATTCCTATTTTTGGAATATCTTTTCTTAAGAGTGTATATATTTAATTAAGAAAAATTTGATAAATTTATTTTAGAACTAAAAATTGCACTATTCAGGGATTTCTCATACATAGAGAATTATTATGGTAAAATAAACATCATTTTTGTGAATTTCAAATGTCTAAATTAACCTAGGCTGAATATGTAGAAAATTTCTAAGAAGTTTCAATTTGTTGAATAGTGTTTTTTAATGAATAGTATCTGATGAATAGTGTTTTTTGATGAATAGTACAAAAATGTTTTTTTATTAAATAACTTTTTCTGTGAAATGATTTTAAAAAATCGTACACACATGGTTGTAATCCGGGTAAAAATGTGGTCCAATAAGATCAAAATGAATTTTTGGTGAATAGTAACTTTACCCTTTGGATTATTAATTATTCCCTTATGAATGGTAATTTTACCAATGGAATAGTATAATCACCTAAGGAGGTATAAATATTTTTTAGTCATCTAAAGTGGTAATGTGATAAAATTATATCATAGATTTAGTAAATAAATGCTTTCGATATTTTTAGTCAAGTAAAAGTATTTTATTTATTTTATTTAATTTAAAATGAAATTAATTTTTATAAAATTCCGTTCACTTTTGGATTCTACATATCAAAAAATGGCAAGATAAATTTTTGGGTTTTTTTGAAACAGTTGAATTTTTAGTGAATAGTAAAAATATAGTTTTGAGTTTTGGTGTGTTTAATGACATCATTAATGATGTAATCATGATGTAATTATTCTAGTAGACTTTTGAATAGTAAGATATGTTATGAGTCTTCCTAAGTGGCCAATACTATGGGAAAATACCATGGGAAAGCCCATGGTTTTTCAAATACCACTGATGAGGTGTCCCTTGGAAATTAATAAAATATTCCCTCATGTTTTCTATAAATACCAACCCATTCCTTCTTTAATTTCATTCCAATTTTCTCATGAACTAATCTATAGTCTTTCTACATCCCAAGGAGTCCTTCCAAGGTTCCCTAAGCCCCCCAAGGTCTCAACCTTTGTGTTTTTGAAGTTACCCTTCAAGATAAAGGGAACCGTTCACCCTCCACTTTTAAGTCATGAATTCCTTTATGTTGTGTCTTCTACATACCATCTTATTATGTTGGGGTATGTTCCTATATATCCTCATTGCTGTTAATTTTATGTCTAAGTAATGAAATAACCTTTCCACTCTCATCAACTGATTTTCTGAATTTTTAAGCGACGTCGTTAGGCTGCTGAATTTACGTAAAAGAAATCACATCTTCTCTTTTCTTTCAAGTTTTCTTTTCATTTGGTCTGTCATTAAAAAATCCATACCATGATCTCATTTGAATTTTATTCTATCCATAACTATATTATGAGTTATTAATGAGTGGGTGACCCATGTCCCCTCTCTTTTTTAATGTTTTCTAAAACCATGTTATATAGTCGTTATGCTTCAAAAAATTTGTCTCAAAACCTCTATCTCATTTTCTCAAGAAATTCTCTTATTTTCTTTATGTGAATACCCAAACCTATTTTAGTTCTGGGGGTATTCATCAAGACATAAAAATAATATATTTCATTTTGGATTTGACATACATAAAACCCTTATTTTCCTTGGGTTATAAATGACATAACGATCAAGTTTTTAAGCACTTTTAAAACGTCACGATTTTGAAATGAAACTCATTTCTTTTATTCTATATGGGTTATTTATGAAATGTTTGATTATGATCTATGAGGATCACATGAAAGTAAATACATATTAAGGGTGCACCTTGATATCACTCTGATGCATTGGGTAATGAATTTAATCTCTAGAGATGAAAAGTTTCACGATACCTTGGCAAATAACCTTGGTAATTTTTATGACACCTAAGCTTGGGGTTGGACCTTGGTGATATGTTCATGAATGTATAAAATAAATGTTACAGAAACATATTAAAGTTATGATTCATGTTATTTTTAGTATTATATTCATATTCTTCCATTTGTAATGTATTTATGTTTTTCATCATGTTCTTATTGATATCACAAGTAAACTCATTCCTTTGTTTACCCTTACTAGGCCTTCTTCTCACCCTTTCCTTTGATGTATGTCTCCAGGTTATGAGATGAAGTAATTTTATTTAGGATGAACCTATGATGAATCCTTACGTGTGGATTAGAATAATGTTTTATGTTATTTTCATGTATATTTTTCCTGATTTCCAAGACACTAGACTTTAAAGATCCTCTGTTTGTAAAATGTAATGAAAAGTTATGTAATAAAAAGGCAGGATGCTATAATAAGACATGAAATCATAACTTAAGAACAATAAATGGAATTTTGTAATCCATAAACATGTGATATCATTACCTATAATTCAACACACATTGCTAGAACTTATCAAGGAACTTCATGGGAACTGAACTGACTGTGCGGGACACAAAACCATCCCCAATCAAAGTTATTTCCTTATAAGGGTATGATTTCTCCATCTCCAAATAATGGATTAGGTTTCCCCATATTCCATCTTCATGGTGACTACACTTATTTGGTGGGAAACACCATTATCCCCTGTCACAATCCTTTCCATGTAAGGGACCGAGTTTCCCCATTTTCAATCTTCACGGTGACTATACCTACTTGGAGGGACCCACCACCATGCCTAGTTGTATTCATTTCTTTATAAGGAATTGGATTTCCCAATATTCATATAATATATCAAGCCTGTTTAATTTATTCCCATCATTATATCATTAGATACAAATAATTACACAATGAATTAGAAGGAGATATAGGCCCCACCCATCTCATAATAAAATCATTCTTACATGTTCTACAAGATAACAAAACAATAATCATGTCATCAAAAATAAAAATAGATGGGTCTTATAAAAATAAAATCACAAACCATGAAACTAAATGGGTATCACTACAATTTAATTAGATCATAATGTATGGAAAAGACATAGGTTTCAAAATCATTCCATCAATGCATAACATGTGAAAGAAAGTGGGTTTCAAAATCATATAACCCATTGAAGATAAAAATATGTCATAAGAATAATTTTATCATAACATTAACCATTCAATAAAGAATATGAATGGAAAATTTGATTCATTTCCTAGTATGGCATGAGTAACCTAAATAGATGTTATCTTTGATGGAAACTAACTTTTAAGGATATTTTGAAAACATTTCATGAGGTAAATATCTATTCTTATTTAAAGAAGTCTATTTAGAACATAAACACCATTAAACTAACTTTTCATGAAAATAAACATGAAAATTTATGAATAATGATTTGAAAAAATTTCAGAAACCTTTTTCTTTGAAAGAATATAAATAGATATTGAAAATGTTTTGAAACCCGTTTTCCTATAAAACTTATAAAAGAATCTTGAAAACGTTTTTGAAATTTTTTTTTCAAAATACTTTGAAAACTTTTAAAATAATATTGAAAGCCATATATAATGTTTTAAATAATGTTTCCTTGAAAATGAGATGAAAATAAAATATTTGAAAACATTTATGGAAACTTGGTTCTTGATGTTTATGGGGTGTGTCTCAAAGAAGGTAAATTGATACCAAAATAATTTTATGATTTGGTAACTATTGAAACATAAAAACCATGAAATATGGGTCATAAAATGGTTATGTAAATACCCATAAAATTAAGGATAAAAATCATAGAATATATTCATGGGATTTATAATTACCACACAAAAGAGATGAGTGGGTAATAAGGTGTAAATCTCACAGAAATAAAAGTAAGAATAGAAATCATGTTACCTTGTGTCTTGAATCTCTTCATACTCATTCAAAACTAATGTATAATGAATTTAAGTTTATTATAAATATTTTATAGAATCATATTTTTATATATAATACCATTTATGGTTTTATTATTACTTTATATTACCTTCTTGTTAACAATTTAATTTTATTGTTATGCTTTAGGTAATATTCTCTTTTTTTCACTTGGGTCTTAATTTATTATATCTTTGATCCTTATAGTTATATAATTATTTAAATAATGTTAAAAATTATATAGATATCATTAATGTTAAATATATATATATATTTTTACAATCTATATAATATATAATTATGAAACATAATACATTATTCATGGAGACGGTAGGTCGTATGTACACACGAATGATGCTTCTGTTTTGTTGATATATTGAAAAAATAAAGTAAATCAAATATATGTATTATTGTATATGTATATAATGTCTTTATATTATAATTATTATGTTAAATATATCATATTGGTTCAATAGAAATATCCCTAATATATTAAATGTTGTGTGTGAACAAATCACATCGCTTTGAGGGGTGGTAGTCCACACTTCACCAGATGAAATTATCGTATTTATACAAGATAGAAATAATAAGGTTATTCTATAAATAAAAATTATAGAAGAATAAGGAAATTATAAAATATTAAATGTATCATATATAAATACATTTTACATCATAATTTCTACCATGAGAGGCGGTAAAGGGAAAATGATCCATCGTCGTTTTGTGAGGTGGTAGTTCATCGTACTGGTAAATAGTATGATTGTTACCCATTATATGGAAGTGTGTGTAAGTTTTGTTATAAAAATTAGCATAAAAACATCATAGTATATTTAGGATATTTGTTTTGTTACACAATAATGTAATAATAAGTTTTTATGGAGTCAAAAATGGAAATAAAATAAAAATGCTTGAGGGAGGGTGCTACCTCTTAACCAGGAAACGCCTTTAGGTTTTCACCAAAGGGATTACTTGGAAGTATTTATTAAACAATAGAGGATTAAAGGTGTATTTTATCAATTTTTGGAAGTTTATTGGGTAGATAATGGATGAAACTAAGTGGTTTGAGATGTATGAGAAAGTGGGAGAGTAGGTGGCCTTTTTCATGAGAGGGAAAGGATATACATGACATTATTCAAAACAAGTTATGTTTATCCACGTTTTAACCAAAAAAATCAATTATGGATGGTTTATGGATGAAATATTTCCATCTAATGTGTTTATGACAAGTGTATATGTAATATTGGTCCATATGATTGAGGTTTGTTCCCTTGTTAAGCTTAATTTTACCTTAATCATTGTAATTAATTTTAAATACATTCACAAATAATTTTTGAAAAATATTAAGTTAAAATTATTAGACATTATAAATTATTCAAATTCCAAATACTGAATCCAATTTTATAATTTCCAATCAAAATATTGGTAGAAATTAATTTAAAATTAATCCCACATACGGGACGACATTGTAGGTTTTTTTAAGTAAAAAATACCAAATGTTTTCTAAGTTTTTATAACCAATATCAAAGTAAAATTGATTGAAATGATGATAATTGGATTAATTGATAACAAATGATCTAATTATACTTTTAAAACAATTTAAAATATAATAAGTTAGATGAAAAATCAGTTTGAATTAAAATTCAATATTTTAACTAATCATTAAAAATTAAACCTTACAAAAAAAGACTAAAAATTTATCATAAAATAATTTTGGTGTTTATATAAAAAATTTTAAGTCTCTTTTGACATATTAAATCTGTAAAAGTTAAAAATATTGGACTTAATATGTGTTCTCCATTAAAAGGTGGTAAAACTACCTTAATAATAAATATAGTATTATATGCATAAAATTTGGTTTGTTTTTATCGTAATCCAATCAAATATATTAGATCAATATAAAAAATATATTATTGAGTATGACATATGTATATAAAATTAATATCACTGAATAATTTTAATTAATTAAATTTTTTAGGGTAAAACAGCTTTGTGGATATAATAATATTTTCATTTATATTCAATAGGGTTTCATATTCATTTCTAAATAATTATTACCAATGAATTAATATTATATTATTTTAAAGCATATATTTTAGTTAGTTAGTTATGCATTTTTATAAATAATAATTTAATGTAAAGGTTATAATAAATAATATATCATTATTTGGTAAAATACAGTCTTACATATTATACAATCCATTGTGGAAAAAAATTGTTGTGTGTAACACAAGCTAACCTCGATGTATTGTGTTGAGGAACCTAAAATTCATGTTGCATATAGTGAAATTTTAACTTGGTTTTTTGGAATCCAAATATATTTATTTAATAAAAAATAAAGTATTTTTAGTGTTTTATAAAATAAAAAATATCAAAAGAATAAATTAACTAGAAAAAAAATATTTAACAAAATCTTGGGGAGTTACATTCTACCACCCATAAAATGAATTTCTCCCTCAAAATTCATCTGGGTTACCAAAGGGTTAATACTTGAATGTTCCATTCATAGATTTCCATATCATAAAAATGAATCCTAAAACTTCCTTTAAAAATGGATATTTAGAAACATAATGGTTAACTGAAATAACATATAACTAGGTTTCCATATAGGGGAACATTGGTGGAAAGTGAACACATGGACTTAGAGGAAAAGGGTAAATATTCAAAGGGAGTGATTGAGGTCATAAATAAAAAAAATTGTGCTATAAATGAAATATTTTGGGAATAAAATTCATAAATATGTGACAATTTAATTGGCCATTGGTTCAACTAAATTTAAGGTATTAGGGAAACATTTTTTATTATTATTTTAATAACGTTGAGTAATGATTTTATTGACCAAGAATAAATGGAAATTTACTTACTTGATATATTTATATAAACCAAATTTCATTCTTTGGTAATAATTTTATCAATCTCAAATTCATCCATTACTTTAGGAAATGGATGTTCAAAAATTAACTTTGGTGCTTAAAGTATTAAAATACAATTTTAGTAGATCTTAAGGCCCATAAATGAATGAAAAGTTTAAATATTTTTATATAACCATTATTCAAAATCAATATGGTATATACATAAATCTCTAAAAATAAAAATAACTCTATTGGTCCATCATTAATATGTATTCATAAAACATAATTACCCATTAACTAGAACATCGCATAGGCTAATGGTGGGCATGAACCCCTTATTGTCCTTCAGTCATGGGTTAAAGATAGATGACCTTTCTAGACTTGACTGGTTTTCACCCAACTTGCATGATATCCTTTTATAAAACAACACTAATATAATTTCTACAATATGATGGACATCCTTGAAAATTGGTTAATAAATAAATATCATTTTAACCATGGTTTTCAATGCAATCACAATACATAAATACTTTCTTATAATTTTAACATAAAAATTTCAAGAATGGTTAACCATATAAACCTTATAAAAGATGAAAATCCAAAACATTAGAAATAACCTCATGCAATGAGCTTAATATTAATCACCAATATATAAAAAAGTATCTCATGGTTGTCATATTCCAGACATGTGAATACCCTCATCGTAAATCCTCTTGAAACATTGTAACAACCTAACTTACCATAAATAATTATATAAAGCATGCATGCTTCCTTATTATAAAGATTACTGGATATATTAGTTTTTATCCAAGAAGTTATTTACTTCATGTAAGATTACATAGACTAATTTTTCAAAATAATTATTACCAATTCTAAGGTAATCATTACCATATGAGATATCTGTATCCAAACATGATTATCCCAACATAAGGAATAAATTTAGGATTACCTTCCCTTAATCCAAATATCACCTTTCAAAGAAATTTTTTTTTACCACACCAGCACTGTTCAATGTATCATTTTGAATCCTAAATGAAAATAATATACTGAAAATACTTATATATATCGATATTCATATAACATAATCATTGAATTCCAAAATATAAGTACTTCATTCACCCAAAATTATTATTAAACCATTACTGAAGGTTCATCAACTTATTCCTTTATACGCCTTTCCTAGAATATGATATATGAATCATGTATTAAGGTTACTCAACCTCAATATAATCATGATTTTTATGATTAATGTAAACAACACTGAAAGAACATCACATACCTTTCACATTTTGATTGGGGTAACTTTATCTTCAAAAGTATAACCAACACTCATACCACCTTCATGGTTCTCTTTATCCACTTGGGAAATCATTTTTCAAAATTTCTATATTTTTAATATCTGAAACATTAAATGTTAACCACGTTCCTTCTAATTCTTTCAAATGAGTAAAAACTAGAAATCACGGGGTGAGAAAAACATATCATAGTCAAACACCACATAATCATGAAAAATTACTTATAGGATATCTAAATCAAAACACCTACCTTTTAATAGATGACGCTATACTTTTATCATTGTTTATTCATAGTCATATTATAATAAAATCCTTCATAATTATTTATAAAGAGTTTTTGAATTTCCAATGTACATCCTCAAGGATTGTCAAACATGGTTTGTATAATGGCCCATTGTCGTGTAACAGATTACCCCAAGTCAGGCCTGGGACATCTTGTTAGATTTGTTACCCCTAGGTACACATGTTCTTGACACACATCCATATTTAGTATCTAGATAGAGATGTATTTCTAGAAAACTACTCACTCTATCCTTTACAAAAAATCCAAGATATTTTCCTAAATTTTAACTCATCCTTGTACTTATCCTTAGAGACATCCCTAGATATATTCTTACAAATATTCTGCGAGATATCACTAAAGTTTTATCATCCTACTTTCCAAAGGATAACTAAACATTTTCTATGATACCAACTATAAAAACCTAGTATTAACATAAATAGACATTACATAACTTTGGCAGAATACTTAAAACATTATACAAATAGACACCCAAATACCATATTAGTTTTGTGACATTGGAAAAATGGAAACATAAACACTGATATATGAGCAATCTACATTATCTCCCACTAGGTACTTTATGAATAGAACCCTTCTTAGAGACATCATACTTAATATATATCTTCATAACCTAGAGAGGGATACATAAAATGGGTGATCTCATATGGTTATTAAGGTTAAATAAGGGATACATGTAAGAATATACATGAGAATAGGGGTATACGAATGTGATCATAACATTAAAATATCATACCTACATATATAATATCATATACATGAATAATGGAATAGATCATGGTAGTTCATGAGACATGAATCACATGGAAATAAAGAACATAAGCCATGGAATCATGACTTAGGAATAATAAATTGAATTTTGGAAAGCATAAACATATGATATCATTATCTATAAGTCCAGATGCTTTGCTTGAACATTTGAAGGCACTTCATGGGAACTACACCTATTGGGAGGGACACACCACTATCCCAAGTAAGGGTTCTTTATTTTTAAGAGGTCATCTTTCCCAATATTCCAATAATAGATTGAGTCTCCCCCTATTCCATGTTCATAGTGACTACACCTACTTGGCCGGATAGACCACCATCCCTAGTCATAGTCATTTCCTTGTAAGGGGTCAGGTTTCCCCATTTTCTATATTCATGGTGACTACTCCTACTGGATGGGACACACCACTATCCCCAATTAAAATCATTTCCTTATAATGGATTATATTTCACCATCTTCCAATAATGGATCAATCCTGTCAATGTGATTCCCATAATTATCTCATGAGATATAAATTTTTAACCAATTAATTGGAGGGAGATATTGGTACCACCCATCACATGATAAAATAATTCATACATGTGCCACAAGATAATAAAATATTCATCATATAACAACCCATAAAAATATATTTTTCTATAAACCTTCAATCATAAACCATGAAAATAAGTGGGAATCATTATCATTTTATCATATCATAACATAATGAAAATATATAGGTTTTATAATCATTTCATCAAAGAATAACCTGTGAAAATAAGTGGGTTTCAAAATCATATACCTCGGGGAAGAGAAACATATGTCATAAACAACATTACATCAAAACATAATCCATTCAAGAAAGAAAATGAATGTAAACTTTGAATCATGTCCTATGTGGGCATGATTGACATCAATTAATATTATCTTAGATTTAAAATAACTTGGAATGATATTTCAAAGACATTTATTAAGTTAAATATCTTTTCTTCTTTGAAAAAGGATATATATAACATAAAACCCTTTGAAAAACATTTTCTTGAAAATAAACTTGAAAAAATATAAATATATTTCTGGAAACCTTTTGGAAATGTTTTTCTATAAAAACAAAAAACACAATCTTGAAAACATTTTGAAAACCCATTTCCTTTAAAACTTTTAATAGAAGAGTGAAAACATTTTTTTTTAAAACATTTCATTAAAAATAATTTAAAACATTTAAAGGAAGATTTAAAACTACAAAAAAAATTAAAAACTTTTTCCTTGAAAATAATAAAAAAATATCATCTTTGAAAACATTTTTGGAAACATGTTCCTTAAAGTTCATGGCATGTGTTTCAAATAATGTAAATTGAGACAAAACTACTTTTTCGATTTGGTAACTCTTGAATATTAAACCCCATGAAAGAGAGACCATCAAATGGATATTTAAATGATTATAAAATTATGGATAAAAATAATTGAATATATTTATTTTCATTATAATCAACATACAAAATATATGAGTGGTAAATAAGGTATAAATCTCCCAGAAATAAAAGTGATACTTGAAATCCCCTTACCTTGTGTCTTGACTCTTATCGTACTCGATAAAAACTCATGTATAATAAATTTAATTTTATTATAAAAATTTTATAGAACCATATTTTTATATATAATACCATTTATGTTTTGTTTATTAATTTATATTACCCTCTTATTAACAATTTCATGTTAATTTTATGCTTCAGGTTATATTTGGTTTTTTCCACTTGCGTCTAAATTTGTTGTATCTTTGATCCTTATGATTATGTCATGATTTCAATAATGTAAAAAATAAAATAAATATCATTAATATTCATTATATTTTTATTATAACAATCTATATAAGGTATAAGTATTAAATGGAATACATCATTCATGGAGATGGTAGGACGTACGTACGAATGAACGCTGCTTCTGTTTTATTGATGTATTGAAAGAAAGAAAGTAAATGAAATATATGTAAAAGTATATGTGTATATAATATAATTAATATAGAATGATTATTTCATATATATCATACAGGTTCACTAAACATGTCCATAATACATTCCATGTAGTTTGTGAACGAATCACATCACTTTGAGGGTGTGGTATTACACACCTCCCCAAAAAAATTATCATATTTACATAAGATGGAAAGAATAAGGGCATGTTCTAAATAATAATTACATAAGAATAAATACATTATAAATATCATAAATATCATATATAAATACAGTGTCTATTATAATTTCCATCATGATAAATGGTAAAGGAAAAATGAACAATTATCATTTCATGAGGCAGTAGTTCATTGTACATGTAAAAAACAAGTTCGTTACCCATTAGATTGATGTTTTTATTATTTTTTGTGGAAAAAATAGCATAAAAATACTATTATATTTATGATATATATTTTTTACAAAATCATTGAATAAAAGGATTTTATGGAGTGGATAATTGAAATAAAATAAAGGAGCTTCAAGGAGGGGTTTATCTCTTAATTAGGTAACTCTATTTGGTGCGAACCAATTGGATTCCATTAAAGTAATTAAACCAAAAGTTAGGATTAATTGGAAAATTTAGGGTTGTTTAGAATTGTATTTGGAAGAAATTTTTTGAACCTAAGTGTTAAGAGATGTGTGAAGAAGTGGGAGCGGTGGTGTTCTTTTATAGGGGAGGGAAAGGACACACTTGACATTTTTTAAAAGAAGTTAGGTATACCCATATTTTAAAATAAAAAATCATTAAAAACAAAAATAAATTAATAATGGAAGGTTTATGGACTAAATATGGACATACAATGGTTTTTGGACATGTGTCTAGGTCATTTAGGCCCTTAAGTGTAAGGTTTATTTCCTTGTTAAGCTTAATTTTACTTTAATCAATGTTCTTAATATTAATAGTGTTCAATAATAATTTTGGTAAAACATTAAGTTGAACATAGTATAAATTATAAATTATTATTATTCCAAATATGGAATCAAATTTTCAGAATTAAAATCCAAAAAATTGGAAGAAATTAATTTAAAATTATTCCAGTAGATGGGACGATAATGTTGGTTTTTTTAAAGTAAAAACGTCTAAAAGATTATTATGTATTTATAACCAATATCAATGTGAAATTGATTACAATAAACAAAATAGGATTAATTGAATAAAATATGATCTAATTAAACATTTAATATAAATTAAATTATAATAAATTAGATGAAAAAGAAATTTTGAATTAAAATTCGATATTTTTATCTATTCATTAAAAAATGAAACCTGACCAAAAATACCAAAAAATTATACTAACCTAATTTTTATTTTCTATTAAATAATTTATGTTTATTTTAAAATATTAAATCTATAAAAGTACCAAAAATTGTAATTAAAATTAATTCCCCATTAAAATGAGGTAAAAATACCATAATTTGAAATATAATATTTTATGCATAAAATCCATTTTATTTTTATCTTAAGGCTATAAAATATATTGGATCAATATAAAAAAAATTAATGAATATATATTATATATATCACATTAATATCCCTAGAAATTTAAATTAATTTAATTTAGATGGTTGAAACATCTTTGTGGGTATACTAATATTTTCCTTTATATTTAATCGGTTTTCATATTCATTTGTAATTAATTTTAACTAGTGAATTAATTTTATATTTGTGTAAACCATATATTTTCATAAGTTAGTTAACCCTTTTCATAAATACTAATTTATTTTCTAGTCTATAGTAAATAATATATCTCTATTTATTAAAACTCGGTCTTTTGTGTTACACAAGCCATCGAGGAAAGTCAGTATTGCGTGTAATGCATGCTAACCTCGGTTTGTCGTGTAGAGGAAGATAAAATTAATGTTTCATATAGTAAATGATTAAATTAGTTTTTTTCAATAAAAAATATTTATTTAATATAAAATAAACTATTTTAGTGTTGCGTGAAATGAATAATGTTAAAAAGATTAAATTAATTTGAAAAACATATTTCACAACATCTCAAGGTGTTACACGATCCATTGTGGTTCACTAGAAATTATCTCCTTAAATGATCTAATTGGTCTCTAGGGATATTTGTGTAACCTTAAGATCTCATAATTACAATATATTTATAAGGGAAAACAATTTTCTGTGTCAGCCTAATAAAATTAATTAATTAATTAATTATTTTATTATTTTAATCCATGATTAGATTTTCATAAATTCTGGATCCTGATAATTATTGTGTCATATCTATGGTATATCCCATGTTATAAACCTAAATATGATCTCATATTTTCGATTTGACACTCTGTTTGGGGGTTATTTCACTATTTCTAAAAAACCAGCATGCATTATATTAATAAATATATACAATATCTTTAAAATAACAATTCTAGGCTCACTAGCCGTCATATTCTCATATTGTCTCAGTTCATGGCTCCCAAAATATTCTTAGAAATATTAAAAATCCTTACACAGTAAAAATAGAGATAATATAGTTATGTATTCAATGTTTCATCATAACTCTATTTCAATTCAATACCATGAATGATGAGAGATGTAAATTAATCTATGGTATATCATGACTTAGAATGCTTAATGATAATGGATTGAGTATCTTGAATAGAAGGAAGAAAAAACCCATCATTTTATAATGTATAAAAGAAAAATAATTGGGTTGGTCAGTCTCTTTGAAGAGTGTGAAGTTGAATTTATATTTTATATAGACCATGAATGTTTATTTTCCCATTGATAATAATTTTGTTTTGTTACATTGAAATTTAAATCTTAGTAGAATTAGATCCCTTTAATATTAATCATTTAAATTCAATGCATAAAGAAAAGGATTATTCAAGTATGGGGGTATTTGATGCCCTTATTTTTCATGTAATGTTTTTAACATATTGATAAATAATTTCATCGATTTTAATAAGTTTCTCGACTGAAATTATTATTTTTAAATGTTGTAAATTAATATTAAAATTAGTATTTTGGATTAAAATATATGAAAATGAGGATTTCTATGTCTAGTTTTAATTATGCAAATTTAATTCTTTTTTTGTTACACTTACACATGGACTAGGTTTCTTTTTAATAGAAATATGTTTTCTACCTATATGCATGGGTGTTTTTTAAGAACTATGTAAGGTAAAGTGTTTAGGTTCATCCATTATGTAAGGGTAAACATAAATTCCTAAGGATGTGTTAAGGTATGATATCCTTTGTTTATTGGTAAGACAACCACTATGTAAGATTAAGAAAACCGCATTATAAAGGTAACACTAGGTTTCCAAGAGCAACAAAAAGGTAACCTTATTTTTATTAAGGATATGTAAGGGTAATAAATTCACTATATATGGGTCATCTATATTTTATATGAGGGTAACATAGATTTTCATATGGCTACTTTAGGTTTTCCAACCCAAAACTACTCTAAGGTTTCCTCCACTACTCACTACTACTATCATCGCATGTGAACACATCCCACTTCCCCCACCTCCCATAAAACTTATACCCCTACTGCACACTAATGTTGGAGTGCCACTTCTAGCCACCACCACCACCGCAATTATACAACTATAAATATTTTTTACTTCTAGTAGTATCATAATTGTGTCCCACTACAGCTACAACAAACCTTTTATGCTATCTCCAACCTCATCTACCTCTACTACTACATGTCCATGATGCCACTGTTATTCCATAATACCAAAGTGCCTCTACTAATTTATATCATAACTATACATCGTGTCATTATTGTGATGCAATTCATCAGAGAAGTACAGTATTGTATTTGGGGAGCTCAAGAATGAAATCCCATTTCACCACTACAAACAAGACAGATCAAGATGGTATACAATGGGATTTCAAAGACAAAATGGGGATGACCATGCATAGTGGTGTCCTTTCTAGATGTGTATGAAACCATGAATATATCCCATGGTCGACATGAATGATTGGATAAATAATTAACACTAAATGAAGAGGTGTGAGATAATGTTTATAGAATAAAAATGTTAATGTGAATGTATATCCCTAGAAATCCCTTCTTGAACCTCCTTTCACATACGATATAGTGATAAGAGAGAAGTCAAATGAAATTTTTATTTTATATAAAATGGATGATGAATTGGAAATTAATCTTGAGATAAAACAAATGATTAAGATACAAGAATATGGGAATGTTGAGCCACATTATCTATCACTCTGATGTTGCGGAAGATAATTTAAAAGCAGGACTGAGTGTGGATTAAAAATGGAAAGAATTTGAATGATTTAGAGGGACATTTTTAAAATATTTGAAAATAATACTTTCAAGATTCAAAGACCATAACTTGGGCTTCCAATATCAATAAATCGAGAGGCCAAGCTATTAGATATAGGAACAGTCACTTCATTGAGAAATTAGGTTGTTGATGCGGTTTATTTTTCTACAGTTGTTTTGTTTTGTTTATTTTTTTAACTCATATGTATATTTAGAATAAATGTGATCTTCTATCTCTTAATCTCTCTATCCCCCCATTTCTCTTCTATAATCTCTTGTACTCACAAAGATGAGTAACTCTCTTGAGGAATATCCTTGTGAAGAAACCCTTTTTTGAACTAGATTCCATGTTAAATTTCATATTTAGGTTAGTCTAAGGATGACCTATAATGGTTTTAATCCTAATTATCATTATATAATGGTTAAATTATTATGCTAAAACTATTCTCCACGATTGAGGTTGTGGTTATGCAGTGTACTTAGTGATTTTATAGTGATCTATATATTTACAATAGGGGAGAATTAGCTTCTAACACATATAATGGAGTGTGTGAATCAATTATATTTGAAATAAGAAAATGAAGGTTCACTATAGATTAATCTCTGAGGATAAATTTCTTTATTTTCAAACACACATTCTTTATATTTTTCATGAAATCTACAGGTTATATTTAGTCTTTAATTACATTATCTGTCCAACCCCAATTTCTCATTGATTTTATAAAATGAGAAAAAAAATAGATCAAGTTAATTAAGAATAGTTTGTGATTAAATGGTAAGGTCTCTAAGTGAGATGTCCCTGGCCATTTACGGTGCTATTTTAGGGAATAAATTTATAATTTTTCACCACCCTATGATAGGTGTGTCAAGAGGATAATGGGGAAGAATAATATCTCTAACTTAAACATATATAGGATTAAAAAAATGTCCAATATATAATATTATCATTTAAGTATAGTGAGATCATGAGGAAACATGAATATGTGGATGCATATGACATGATATATCACCTTCATGATCTTTATCAGGAGAAGGAAATATAAGAGAGATATGATATGTCAAATACACTATTCACATGGAAGCATTGGTAGCCATCACTGACTAAGTATTTTTTATTCATGATTATTGGTAATATAGAGAACATATAGATATTATAATTTATGATCCTTGATGTGATACACACATATCACATTCTTTCCCCAGTATGTAAATACTCCTCTAGTTTCATTTTGAATTATAATCTGATAAATAGTGAGAATAATATTTCAGAACATGTTAATTTAATTCACCAAGTTTATAAATACATGGGGATTGAAAATCCAATGATTTGTATAGTGTATTTTAAAAGGAATAACAAGGAAAAGGTTCCTAAGACTCATTCCATTTCAAAAGATCCTAATAATTATAATTTCATAAAGAAGAAGATCCAAAGTTAAGAAAATAAAAAAGGAAAAATATATTTTTCATGTGGAAAGTTAGTCCGCTAGAGAAAGAACTACACCACATTGAAGAAGAATGGGGAAGCATCAGGTTCAATAATTATTTTGTTTATTCTATATATTTCTACACATTGGTTATTAGTTATAACTTTTGGTGCTCACATCTATATCCAAATGAAGGAACTAAGTAGATTATAGAAGATTTTTATGGGAGATATAGATCTTCGAGTAGCCAAGGGAGTGATGCACACTTATTTGGATATAAGATACTACCAAATTCAGTTGCCAACACTAATGATATTTTTAAAGTATTTTTATTAAGTATGAAATGTTACTAAAATCATAATTTTTTATCCTTTTGAAATAAATATAGTATTATTTCCTTGTTTGTAAAAAATCTATTTATTTTATAAAGATGACATATCTTATCATATGGAACACTTGAATAATATTCTTTATGTATTAAATTAGGAAAATTAAGTATTTTTAATATATAATGAATAAAATCTACATGAATAATTTCATGCACAACTATATAATCAGTATCTTGGATAAGAAAATGAGAGGAATCTTATTAAGCTACATCAAGATAGTTATTTTGGTCACTTTGAGATAAAACCACTTGAATGATGTCATGATTTTTTAGAATTAAATATGACCAAGAAACTTTTTGCAAGAAATGGGAAAGTTATGTAGATCTTATGGAGTTGGTATAAATTGATGTGTGGATAAATATTTTAGTAGAATCTATAACTGGGTATTCTTACTACATAACTTTTACAAACAACTTAATATGAAATCATAGTTAAGGTACATTCTGTTTCATTTGTAATAGGTATATTTTTTTGGTTTGAGTGGGGTTAGAGATGATCCATGTATTGTTCTAAATAATTTGGGATGAATATAGCCTATAGAAACATATTCATTCCATGAAATATATATTAATAAAGTGAAAGACTTCTGGATAGAATCCATGATTCTAGTTCTGGATATGAAAACCATTAATGATGTGAATTGTTTTTTTCATCATGAACAATGGTTTTGATATTTAAGTTAAGGTGATGTATTTGTTATCATATTAGCCATTCTAAATGTTCAAATCATGAATTTTTAATTCATTCTTGAATTATGTATTTTCCATTTAATTAATTTATTTTATCATCTAATACTTTTTTAATTTTCCTTACTCCTCTCACCCCTGAACCCTAGGTCTACTTATGGTGATTTGGGGTGATCTAGATCCCACCAACCACCTTTTCTTAGCGCTTTGATCTTTGGTTGGTTGGTTGATCCTCTTTTAGTAAGTGTGACCATTATCCTCTCACTAAATTAGATTAAATTAATTAGATTTGGTTATGGGATTCATTTTCTATGATATATTGTTCTTATTATGAAACCTCTCATTTCAGTTCTATATCCCTTGTGAAACTATCTTCTAGAAGATGGATCTCATGTTAGTTATGGTGCGATATATGATAATTTATAATTATGTGATGATATTACCTCTATTAAGACCCTTTTTCTTATATAAATAGGATTATAAGATGTGAGATTCTCTTCTAGGTCCACCATTCATTGTTATTACATTCCTTCCCTTTCAGTGTGAGTGGATCCCATCATGGTTGGTGTGCAACCTAAGTTTGAGGTAGGTGGTTCTTTTTATAGTTTTTGTTGGATAAACATTGAATGTTATTATTTCATAAATGGTTTTATATAATAATTTGAATTATCCTTGAACTGGTTGACATGTTTGTGTAAAAATTGGTTTCTACAAAAAGATGTGGGTTTCCCTCATTTGGGTGAAAGAAATATATTTTTCAAAGAATTTAAAATTTGATTGTGAAATTGGTTTTCAGTAAATTTTTTTAATAACTATTAAGTTGTTTGTAAATTTTCAGTGAAATTTAAATACCATAAAAATTTATTTGATACATGACACACATAGGAGCCTTGAGTTCATAGGTGGAAGGCGTAGTATTGGGCTCAGTCTATTGGTATTGTAAGAGGGGTCACTTTTTTGGGGTTACTCCACCATTCCTAGATCATAGAAACATTGGATCTATGAACTTTATTAACATTGTATGGTGGTGAATTTAAGGGGTTCTCTTATGTTCTCTAGACATTAACTCATAGAATTTAGGGACTTGAGTGTGCCATAGTCTTTGATTGAGATTGAGGTATGAGTGACCCTCCTTACCTAACCTTATGCTATACTTGGGGTGTTTTCCTTTGTGTATTGGAATTATAATTCATGTTTTGATATGTGATGATGCATTATTTGATTTATTTAAATGGTTATTGGAATTATTATTTAACTTTTTTTCCTAGTTTTCTAAACGATTTAGAAAAGGATTACTATTTACAATGAATTTTATATAAAATATTATAACTACTTATCCAACATTACATTAATTAAATTTAATCATGTTGATATTATTTTATAGTCACTTGATGTGGATACCCTGGGTGGGATCCTATTGATCATGTTTATCTCACACCCTACACACTACTTTGGGGGTGTGTAAAACATATTTTATCTAAATCAAAAAAGGAAGAGAATTGTAGTGAGGTGATGTTTATTTTGGTCAAGTAGTTACTGGAAGATGGTGTCTATATTATGGGTCATTTCCCACATATCACATGGATTAGAAGGAGTTGGTTTGATAATCCTTTCTATAGGTTATTTTTGAGTACATGTACTATGTTTTTCTCTTTCTATCATGGGTTGTATCTCTACATTTTTCACTCTTTTTATGGTATATTTATTTTATGGTTTTATTTATATATGTGGGTGCCTTGTATCTTGTTTTAGGTTAGGTAAAATGATTATCTCTTGTTTTTGTTCACTGTGAGGGTGTTAGTCTCCAGCCTATGGGGATATATAATTCCCTTATGGTCATGCCATAGTCTGGTTAATAGCCTAGATATATGGGTTTTTTGGTCCGGTTTACAAAAATTTGGTATCAAATGCATGGTTATGATCAGTGTTAGTAAGGTGGTAAATATGATATATAATTTTTGGGACATTATAGGTTGGTTGCGGTGACTATCTTGCTAGAACTTTCCATAATGATCCTTAAGTCATTATGGTATGTTTTAATACACATATCCCATATTAGGTTTTCACCATGATCATATTTTTTAATTATGATATGTTGGTTCATTATGAGATCATCATGTTGTCTGATCATTTTATTATGATTCTGGTGTGTCATAAATTTCTATGATATTTCTTCTATAGATTCCACTGGAGGGTGTAGTGGGAGATTCACCCCAATTGAATCCTCCTTTAGATCAAAATATCTTAGATCCTGTCATATGGGAATTTCATTTTTTGGACTAGAAATTATAATAGGTTCGTAATAAGGATGTTGAGACATAAACAGGTGATGGAGGAGACAAATATCATGTGAGAGAGTTCCTATTCTATAATCCCACATAATTTAAGGGTACTAATGGAAACTAAGAGGTAGAGTATTGTCTTAAAAAGTTTTTTGTATTCATCAATATCTTAGAGATACCTATGCCTTTCATGGTGAAATTCACAATGTTCATGCTCAAGGAACATTGTTTTTTTGTGTGATTCCATGGTTCAGGTAAATAAGTATACATGCCTATAGTGGAAGGCCTTCAAGACTATTTTAATTCATTTATTCTGCCCAAAATCATTTATTATAGAAATACCTAATGTGTTCCTCTCCTTATAGTAGGGAGACCATTAATATTTGGAGTGTACCAACTATTTTGAAAAGATGGTTCATTTTTATCAATAGGTGGAAATGAACGATCATCTAAAATATCATAAATACCAAAAGGGTTTGAAACTATACTTCTATTAAAATTTATAAATTATAAATCATTCTAGATATATCGAGATAATTAAAGGGGCTATGATGGTGGAAATGTACATGGAATGAAATATTAGATTATCTGGATCTTCTCTTCCACCCAATGGTTCTTTCAGTAGTAAAAAAAATGAAGATACAGTGTCATGATAATCAAAATGGGTGGTGGAGGTGGTTCACAATAGCAGACCTCCTATGTACTATTAGAATTAACCAAAAGTGTTTTTATAACTATCTATTAGTGAGGAAATATAGGAAATACACAACATGATTGTCCTATACCCATTAATATATATATATCTTTTCACTATCAATTCCATCTTTATAGGTTCTTCCCAGATATGTCTATACCCAGTTATGGATTGGGATATTCTTCCACAAAGGAAACTATAATGAAATCAGATACATAAAAGTATTCAAGGATCTATCTAAAGGTTTAATGAGTGAATCACCTTTATGAAGTATATGAGTTTCTATAAAAGTATAATGTAGTTTTGACTACAGTGAGAGGTATTATCTTTGTTGCATCTTTTATAATAATGTCTCTCTTTAATACAGGTTCCTCAAAATATTTCATATCTACCAATTTTTATTGATGCGATTAAATATATGATGATGCTCATATCCTTTGTTATAGATATGGGTATGGTATATGAAATGAGAATGGATTAGGGGTTTCTTTTCCCTTTGTGTTCTCTATTGATATATGACATGGATTAAGTTTTATATTTCATAGTTATTGATCACGATTAGATTTAGATCATTATCGAGATGGATTATCTAGTTTCTTATCATTTCTAGATTGATTTTAATCATCGGCATGTCATGTTCTTTTCTTCTGATGGGAGATCATGGGTATTCCAAGAAGAGTGGGACCCAATGACTGATCATGCAGGACCTTCTAGCTTAAATTTATGGGTTTTTGGTTTTCCATTATAGCTAATCATGATGATGTTTCCCGCCATTCTGATATTCAAATGTTTTTTTGAGACTCTCGATGTTTTTTCAAATTATATATCTATTATTCATACATATGGGGAGGTAGAGTTTTGGATTAATTTGGTTCTGGTTATTCAGCCAATTTTTATACCCTCTTATCACTTTGCACCCACTCAACTAAAGGAGATCACAATTTTATTGGAAGATTTTCTAGTGAAAGACATTGTTTGTCCAAGTGTTTTTATTTACACCCCATATACTCTTTTATAGGAAGGATGATGGTTCTTTATGTCTCTATATAGGTTAACAAAAGTTGAATCAGGTGACTATTGAAATTAAATAAACTTTTCCATATGTTGATGACTGGTTTGATCATTTAAAGAGGGAGAATCATTTTTCAAAGATTGATATTTGGTGGAGATAGAACCAGCTCAATGTTCAAGAGTCAGATACCCAAACTACCACTTTCAAGAGTAGTTATGGCCATTATGAATATCTTGTGATGCCTTTCAAATTATGTAATTATTTTTTAGTGCTTGTGAATTTTATGAACCAGGTATTTCATTAGTATCTCAACACCATTGTTATTGTATTCATAGATGATATCATAGTTTATTCATGATATTAGCATCAGTATGATCACGTTTTGAATTTTATTTTTATAATATTAAGGAGTTACTCCCTTTATGGGAAGATATCAAAATATTGTTTCTAGTTATAAGAGGTGAAGTTATTTGGGAATGTGATTTTGGATTATGGTATCCCAATAGATCCTGAAAAGGTCAAGGATACCTTGTCATGGGGAGAACCATGTATGAGCTTTGAGATATAGAGATTTCTAGGTTTGGTGGAATAATATTTTTTGGTTTTCTGAGGACGTCTCAATTATGGAATCATCTTTTATTTCACTTACCTAGAAATGGTTTAATATCAAATTGGATGTTAAATGTAATAATTTTTTGATGAATTGAAATGAATTAGGACTTTATCTTCTATTTAGACCTTACCTGAGCCTAGTAATGGGTAAGTTGTATTTAAGGATTCTTTTGTTGCTAGTGTAGTTTTCATGCTCATACATAATGATCACATTGTGGATTACATATCATGTCAGCTACGACCACATGAGAAAATTTATTACACTCATTATTTATAGATATCTAATGTTATACATGTAGATAAGTGTTGGTGACACTATATCATTTGGGAGAGGTTCATGGTCATTTATGATAATAAGAATATAAATTATATATTTTCTCAAAAGAACCTGAATTTTAGGAAGAGATAGTGGGTGCAATTCCACTAGATGTTTAAATTTTACATCTCCAAAACTCAGAGTAAAGGCAATACTATTATTTATTCGCACAGCAATAATTTTAATTTACAACCTATCTTGGAAGTGAAGGGGGAGTGGAAGCATATAGTTCTCCTCACTTAGTTTAATTTGTATGCACTAGAGGATGAATCATGTCTAGATCTAACAAATGTTTAATTATCATCATCTAGACTTTACTCTATTCTGTAGGATCAAAATTAGGATGATGAGTTCATTCACTACTACAAAAACGGGCTTTATTAGTGCTCAAAATGGGATCTAACCGTGCTAAAAAAGCGCTGATAAAGGGATCATTTATCAGCGTTAAAAAAGAACTGATAAAGGGATCGTTTATCAGCACTAAAAAAGCACTGATAAATTCCCTGCCTGCTGTAACATTAAATTCTACAGTAGAACACCCAAACAATACCTACAAAAAAATTAGCATATCAACTAGTATACTCATACAAAATTGACACAAAATTCATAAGGTAATTACAGAAAGTATACACAAACAACAAGTATACCCATACAACCCATACAACAAGTATAACCATACACCATTAACACAAAATTCATAAGTTAAATAAAAACATAAAGAATTCAATTCAGAATTCAGGGGGTTAGGTGGTTGTTCAGGGGTTTGTGGTGGTTGTCCAAGGGGTGTAGGGGTGTCTAAGGGTTGGGGGCTATCCAGCGTGGTTGGGGTTGTCCATGGTTGTGTCCAGGGGGTGGGGTGGTTTCTAGGTGGTTGTGGGATTCTTATGGGGTGGGGGTGTCCAGGGGGTGGGGTGTCTAGGGTGTGGGGGGGGGGGTTATCCAGGGTGGTGGGGGGCTGTACATGAGGGTGTCCAGGGGGGTGGGGTGGTGTCCAAGGAGGGAGGGGTGGTGTAGAGGGGGTGGGAGGCTTTAATGGTTTTAATAGAATGAATTTCATGGATTTTAAGATCATTGGTATTTTTAAAATGGTTTTTGAATAGTGTTTATTTCAATAGTATGTGTTTATTTAGGAAAAAATGAATGATTTTGGTGTGTATGGTAGGAAGGGGGTTTTCCGTACGTTAATTGTTGTTTTCACTTAAAATTTTGTCCATTTTAAACAAAAGAGAGACACTTTGAGTGACACCGGCCACACCATTCCTTGTATTGAGGCGAGGCTGACTCATACATGTCACACATGACCCATGGATCATTCTCCTAAAGTATCAACACAATCCGAATGTGTTTGGTCGGATTTCTGTACGTCAGTTGTTGTTTTCACTTAAAATTTTGTTCATTTTAAACAAAAGAGATACATTTGGAGTGACACCGACCACATCGTTCCTCGTATTGAGGAGGGTTTGACTCTTACACATCACACATGACCCATGGATCGTTCTCCTAAAGTATCAACACAATCCGAATGCATTTGATCAAATTTATGTACCTCGGTTTTTGTTTTAACTTAAAATTTTGTCCATTTTAAACAAAAGAGAGACACTTTGAGTGACACTGGACACATAGTGCCATGTATTGAGGCAAGGTTAACTCTTACACATCAAAAATGACCCTTGGATCATTCTCTTAAATTATCTACACAATCCGAATGTGTTTGGTCAGATTTCCGTACATTAGTTGTTGTTTTCACTTAAAATTATGTCCATTTAAAAAAAAGATACCCTTTGAGTTAAACCGACCACACCATGAATCATATTAAGGCGGAGATGACTCGTACATGTCACACATGACCTATGAATCATTATCTTAAAGTATCAACACAATTCTAATGTGTTTGGTCAGATTTTTGTACGTTAGTTGTTGTTTTCACTTAAAATTATGACCATTTTAAACAAAAGAGAGACACTTTGAGTAACATTGGCCACATCGTGCCTTTTATTGAGGAGGGTTTGACTCTTACATGTCACACATGACCCATGTATCTTTCTCCTAAAGTATCAATACAATTTTAATGCATTTGGTCAGATTTCAATTTGTAAGTTGTTGTTTTCACTTAAAATTTTGTCCATTTTAAACAAAAGAGAGACACTTTGAGTGACACCATCCATACTGTGACTCGAATTAAGTCGGGGGTGACTATTACACATCACACATGACCCATGGATAGTTATCCTAAAGTATCAACACAATTATAATGTGTTTGGTTGGATTTCCATATGTCAATTATTATTTTCACTTCAAATTATGTCCATTAAAAAAAAGAGACACTTTGAGTGATACCAGACACACTGTGCCTCATATTGAGGCAAGGTTGACTCGTACACATCACACATGACCCATGGATAATTCTATTAAAGTATAAACACAATACTAATGCGTTTGGTTGGATTTACTTACGTCAGTTGTTGTTTTCACTTAAAATTTTGTCCAATTTAAACAAAAGAAAGACACTTTTACTGATACCGGCCACACCGTGCTATAGATTGAGGCATGGTAGACTCCTACATGTCACACATGACCCATGGATCATTATAATAAAGTATAAACACAATAAAAATGTTTTTGTTCAGTTTTCCATTCGTCAGTTGTTGTTTTCACTTAAAATTCTGTCCATTTTAAATTAAACAGAGACACTTTGAGTGATACTGGCTACACCGTGCCTCGTATTGAGGCGGGGTTGACTCGTACATGTCACACTTGACCCATGTATTTTTATCCTAAAGTATAAACACAATAAGAATGCATTTGGTCAGTTTTCCGTACGTCAGTTGTTGTTTTCAATTAAAATTTTGTCCATTTTAAACAAAGATACACTTTGAGTGATACCGGCCACACTGTGCCTTGTATTGAGGTGGGGGTTATTCGTACACATCACACATGACCCATGGATCATTATCCTAAAGTATAAACACAATATGAATGTTTTTGGTCGGATTTCTTTACGGCAGTTGTTGTTTTCACTTAAAATTTTGTCCATTTTAAACAAAAGAGAGACACTTTGAGTGATACCGGCCACACCATGCCTCGGATTGAGGAAGGTTTTACTCATACACATCACACATGACCCATGGATCGTTTTACTAAAGTATAAACACAATCTGAATGCGTTTGGTCAGATTTACATACATCAGATGTTTTTTTCACTTAAAATTCTGTCCATTTTAAACAAAAGAGAGACACTTTGAGTGATACCAGCCACACCATGCCACGGATTGAGGAGGGTTTGACTATTACATACAACAATGTTTCATATTTTTATCTCCTAAAACCCTCTCAAAAATGTCCACCAATTGTATACGTCCCCAAGTTAGATATTCATTCTATTTGTGTACAATCTTCCATCAGGTATGACGCCCACTCATTTCTGAACAAATCTATATTGTCTTGTGAATATGAGGCATGTTCTGATTATTGTTAGACCTCAAAACTATGAGAAGAAACATGTTTAGAAAATATTTATTGCTCTGCACTGTGTGCAGCAGCAACAACATCTTGAGAGACTTCTTCATCCTAGAGGTTAGGAGCACTAGAATGTGCAGAAGTCATTATCTGCAAATGTGGTTGAATTGTTAATTTAGATTACATAAATTCAGTAATGATAATATAATAATATGAGATAAAAAGATCTATATTAAAAAAATAATAACTTGTTTATTGGACTCCCTCTTTTTCAAGGGAATAAGGGATTTGACACCTCTATCGATTATCCAAATCCCTTCATTGTGGTCTCCTCTAACAAACAAAACATCATCTACATTAATACCACTGTGAAATGATTGTGACATACCACTAAAAGGATCATCCTAAACTAAATTTTCATCAGACCCCTCATTAGTTTTGGACGATAATAGAATAATCAACCACTTTTGGTTTGCGGGATCTGGAACATAAAATACTTGTACCGCTAGTGATTCCATTATAAACTATTTTTCATTATACCCTTATTTACTAAAATAAACTTTCACAAATCCCAATTCATCTATTTTAACACCAATATTGTTATCAACCCATTTGCATTAAAAAATAGGAAATTGGAATGTCGTATAATCCAACTCTCATATTTGATTGATAATGCCAAAGTATGACATATTCACATAAATTGGATTTCTATCCTTACTACCAAAAACATTCATCGCTTTAGCCATAAGTGTAACTCCACTATTTTTCATGGTACTATATCTATTATGTTCATCTGTATAGAATTTATAACCATTAATTACAAAACCATTGTATGATAATACATACACACTTGGTCTGGCGGCTAGCCATCGAAGTCGTTCTGAAATTGAACTCAAATTTTCAGCTAACTCCTTAAAAATATGGTACCGAAACCATCCTATAAATTGGTGATTATGTGTATTAGATATCCATTTTTCAACCCTTGATGGATTCAACTACCTAATAATTTATTTGTGGGTTTCAATATATGGAGAAACCTCTCAACTATTATGCAAAACATAAAGGTGGGTCTGCTCCCTATCTATAATATTGATTGTCACAACACCTCTTCCAGAAATTCTCTCACCCTCAATGTGTCAAGTGTGACGAGATTTTGGGAGACCAATGCTATCCACATTAGATAAGTATTCAGTAGATAATTCAATGGCTTCTTCAATAATATATCACTCCACAACACAACACTCTAGCCGTCTTTGATTTTTTACATACCCTTTCAAAATCTTGATATACCGTTCAATGGGGTACATCCATCTATAGTGAACAGGACCACAAAGTCAAATGTATCTCACCAATTGAACCATAAAATAAACCATCATATCAAATAATGATTTCGGGAAGAACATTTCTAATTCACTTAATATGGTGACAATTTCTCTTTCGATAGATGGATATTTCGCCGAGTCTAAAACTTTACTACATATATCTTTGAAAAAGAAACAAAGTTTGGTTAACGTATGTTGAAAATTCTTGGTTAAAACAAAACATAAATCTATAGGAATTAAATCTTGCATCAAAACATGGAAATCATGTGATTTAAAACCTTTTAACTTCAAATCATCCATTGAAACAATGTTCTAGATATTTGATTAATACCCCTCTAGAACCTTTACATTATTGAAGAAGTTTCAAAACTGATATCTCTCCTCCCTGGAAAGAGTGTAAGTAGTGGGAGGAAGAAACATTCGATTTTCACCCTTCACGGGGAGCCAACTCTTCTTATATTCCCATGTAAACCATGTCCAACCTTTCCTTAATTCCATCCTCTATTTTTACAGGGGCATTTAGCAACATTCTGATAAAACTATCACATGCATTTTTTTCCACATGCATCACATCACGAAAATGTCTGACGTACAGAAAACTCCAATATGGTAATTAAAAAAAATCTATTCTCTTTTTCCAACTGATTTTCATAAGGTTTTTCAAAAATGGTTTACCAAAAATAGTGTTCACGTCATTTACTTTATCAAACATCTGATCACCTGTTAGTGGAGACGGTGTTGTGCCTTGTTTTGAACATCCACTAGAATGATTGGAAAGTACTATAAAAATTTTGTAGGACTGGATTCATATTTCTTGTATTAAGAAGCACCACACTTTGGGCATTCTGTAAGTGATTTTTTCTCCTTCTGATACAATATATAGTCTTCAGGCAGGCATGTATTCATTCAGAAATCATACCCATTAAGCATAGCATTCGTTTAGCTTCATATGTCTGGCTTGGGAGCTCATTATCTTCTAGGAGCATGTCATTCAAGAGAGCAAGTTGTTCCGTAAAATTGATATCACTCCATCCATTGCCTGATTTTAATTTATACAACTTCATTACAGCTGAAAATGCTTTATATTTAGTGCAACCAGCATACAATGGCGTCTTTGCACAACTCCTTAACTTATCAAAACAATTTTGGGCTATCATGGTGTTTATGTTCAACTGTCCATGTCATTTCCTCAATAATATCTTCATCATCATTGACATCTGTAATCACATCCTCCATATGTTCTTATTCATTATCCATATTTGTATTCATTGATGATCCATAAAATGCGGTTTTATCCCAACTAGCAGCTACATTCACTTTTTCTCCATGTTTACTCCAACATTTATAACTATGATCTATTCTGTGGCATATCAAATGTTCTTCCAACTCCTCTATAGTAATTAGTCTATAATAAAAACTATGTAAACATGAAAAAAGGATTTGAGAAGGATCGTTTGCTTGATACTTTGTAAACTTGATGACCATTCTCATACTTTATCGTCAAACGATTATTATCCATCCAATATTTATTCATCTCCATCCTATTTGAATCTGAAATATTATTATTTATGATTAAAATACACAAAACAATACTTCCAAATATAGTAGAAGAGAACCACTTATAAAAATAGATATTAATAGAGCCTAACCATTTTCAATAAATATTTGGAAATTAATAGAACTAGGACAGACCCCCCATTAAAATCAACACACTTTCCAACCCCCTTACCAATAGTTCTATCACCCACCACACTTGTAGAAAAACATTAAACATCCTTTTAACCAACCCTACCATCCACCTCATTCATAATAAAATAATCACATTAAACAGCCCAAAACTAGTGACCAAACTCCAATAAAATGTAAACAATGATACAACTTTGATGAGAAAACTAATATAGTAGATACATTTCCATACACATGAACTTTAGATAAGAAAAATTCTCATCCATTTAGGTAAAATGGAAATATGATTCCTTTTTTTCTTATCAATCATTAAATTTGGACAAACACACTAACCAACTCAATAAAATTCATATTTTCATAGGAATTTGAAGGTAAAGAGAGATAAATAATTCAACTGAAAATAATTCAACTGAATCTTTTAGTATCAATTGAAAGTGAGTATTTGTTAATAAAGAGATGGGGTCAATAACTCAGGACATAATCATTCCTAGAATATCAAACCAAGCTCACCACATCCCAAAATTTTATCAACTAAAACATGACAATCTGGCTAAATAAAACTACACCATAATGAATATTTGCATAAGAACAAAAGGAAATAGATGAGGATGAACAAAGAAATAGCCAAAGATCAAAGATAGGAAGCCGATAATCTAACCTCATCAAAGGGAATCTCAAACACATGAAGTAGGGTTCGCGGGGATTAGGGTTCAGCAGGGAGGAGGAGAAGTAGGGTTCGTGGGGAGGAGGATCCCTGGTAGGGGTTCGAGGGGGAGGATAAGGAGTTGGTATAGTGGAAGTGGAGTAGGTTAGTGGTGGTGAAGTAGGGTAGTGGCAGCGGAGTAGGGATAGCGGTGGCGGAGTAGGGTAGTGGCGGCGGAGTGGTAGCGGCGGCGGAGTGGTATCAGCGGTGAAGAGATGATCGGGGGGAGGGGAGTCGTCGCAGGGGTATAGTCTCTCCAGAGCTTAAGAGCACAATAAACAGAGGGCACTGTGCACCCTATTTTATAAAATGGGACTATGGTTTTATCAGCGCTGATAAAGATCACCATTTATGAGTGCTAAAATTTTAGTACTGATAATGTGTTACTTTATCAGCACTTTTCTAGTGCTGATAAATATTATGTTTATCAGTGCTTTTTGCTTAGCGCTAAAAAAAGGTGGCACTTCCCATGCCTGTTTTTGTAGAAGTGATTAGAATCAAAGAAACCTTATATGGTGGGGAGACCATTTTTGGTCGGTCACTCACTTCTTATTGTATTATCTTCTCTAGGGATTAGTTTTTTATCCCATCATCTATGACTAATTAACTATTTCATGATTTCCATTGATCTTTATAGCCTGTTCACCCTTGAATTTTGAAGATGTATTGTAAAATGAGATGATGTTTTATTATGGATGGGTATGAAGAGATACATCGTGGATTATGTGTCCCACTATTAGAACTTCCAATAGATAAAGTAATAGCACCACAATTCTTTTGGTCCTCTGTATTCACTTACAAAACTGGTTAAGAATAAAATAATGAGTTTATGTACTTCATTATTGGATAACCATAAACACCTTGAGGAAATAATGTCATCTAGGTGTTGATCAATCAATTTAAAAAATAAAATCATTTTATTATGAAGAAGGAAACCCATATGGTTGAATATCTTGGTATGTTCTATATGTAGGTGATTTGAACATTTGATGGGGTCCCCTCAGGCATTATCCCTCATATAGATACCATATTTACCAATTGGTTGTATAAGAGTATCCATGAGGTGATGAGGACTAATTCCAAATTGAGTACAACCTACCATCCATGGATTATTGGTTAGGAAAAGTGAGCTATACTAATATTGGAGGATATTATCTATGCATGCATCTTTGATTTTTGTGGATCATGGGAAAACCATATAGGTCTGGTCTAGTTTTCTAAAAATAATATTTACTTGTCTTCAATAAGAATGGATCCCTTTGAGTTTTTTTATGGTATCACATAATGGTCACCTCTTTATTTGTTTAATGTGGGAGAGGCCTCAATTTTGGGACCAAGACTCATTTTTGAGACATCAATGAGTATCTAGGATATAAATTGAAACTTGGTTATAACCTAGAGTCAGCAGAAATCTTATGCATATTTTTGTTTCCAACTGATAGAGTTTTCCATTTGTGACTATGTATTCATGAATTTTACTCCTTACTTGGGTCATTGTCATCTTTGAATATATGGGAATCCAGCTTTGATAAATGTTGTAAATTTGGGATAACTGATTTGGTTTGATAAGATGCTTATCCATGGTCATTAACGACTTAGTTGATGGGTAATCATGATTTTTTACACATATATCATCTAAAGAGGTACCATCCTAGTCCTTACCATGTTATGAATTTAGAGGAGATTAATTTTTTTCTAGATGTTCCTGTTGTGGAGAAATTAGTGGAGATCTTAGATTATTAAAGTAAAGTCTTACATTGGAAATCAATTTAATTCTCCAAAGCGGTATCGAAGAATGGATCAGATTCCCAAAAGACATTACAGCATGAATCATTAGTGATATAGAAAGGGCCTCACCTCATTCTATATAAAACTTCTTCCATGTGACTTTATGGGGGATATAAATTCCTATAGTTGTGATAATTGTAATAAATGGATTATGGTATAGTATATTTTATGTTTTTAGAGGCTATTTTTTGGGTATGAGTGTTTCTAGTGGTGATCCACTATTTTTATAAAGGACTAGGATAAATAATAGCTTCATAATTTGGTTCACGTTATAAAATATATATTTATGACCTGAATGAATTATGGGTAGAGGTCATGATTATGTTTGAGGATGTGAAAAATACAAATGATTTTAAAATATTGTTCACATTATGAACATGGAATTCAAAATTTTAAGTAGAGGTAATGCATTTTTTGGTGTATCGTCCATTATTAAAGTTTACATATTGAATTATATCTTTCATAGTGAATTGAATGTGCTGATATCTTGAAACAATTTTCATTATACTTCCTCACCTCTCCCCCAATCCCTAGGTCTCTTCTTGTTGATTTTGGGAGATCCAACTCCCATTGACCTCCTTTACTTGGATATTTTGATATTTGGTTAGTTATATTATCCTCTTTTGGGAAGAGTGATTGTTATCTTCTCATTCCTTTAGTTTCTATTGAATAGAGATGCTTTGAGATCTATTTTTTTAGTTATATTGATCATGTTAATATCTTTTTCAAATCTGTTCTTTACCCCTCATATGATTATCTTTTATAGGTAGTTTCTTATTTTGGTAGTGGTACGACACTTGAGAATATTAAGGTATGTGATGATATAAGTTCTCTTATAATTTTTTTTCTTGTCAAAATACAATTGTAATATTTGAGAATCAATGATAGGGAATCTATTAATTGTAATTTCATTCCTTCTATTTTAGTGTGAGTGGATCCTATAGCAGTTTGTGTACAACCAATGTTTGTGGAAGGTACTTTTTTCTTTATCCTATGTTAGATGAACCTTGAATTCCCTAGTTTTCTAAACAAATTTTCATAATTCTTGAACTATTTGACTTGTGTATATGAAATGGTGTCTTTAAGAAAATATTATTTTCCCAAAATTTTAGTAAAAGAAATATGATTTTGAAAGAATTTTAAAATGAATTATTAAATTGTACTTTAAAGAATATTTTTGTTGATTATAGGTTTGTTTATAATTTTTTTGTGAAAATTCTAATCCATTGAAATTGATTTGATATATTCTTCACATGGGAGAATTGGGTACTTAAGTGGAAGGTGTAATATTTGGCATCATCCATTGGTATTGTGTAGGGGTTGATTTTCTGTAGTTCTCATCCATTTTAGATCGCAAATATATTGGATCCTGTAACATGATTAACATTGTTGGTGGTTCGCTTTATATGGAGTTCCTCTATTCCCTAAACTTTTTTGCATGGTCTTTATTTACTCGATTGCATACTAGCCTTTGACTGAGATTGAGTTACGAGTGACTTAGCAAGCCTGACCTTATTTTATCCATGGGGTTTTTTATTTTTGGGTTGGATTTGTAATACTTGGGTTTATATGGGGTGATACATTATTTGATTGATGTAAATGGTCATTTTAATTATACATTCAAACTAATTTACCTATTTTTTAAGGATTTAAATAAGGGGAACTATTTACCATGTGTATAACATAAAATTATTTATCTTCTTAGAATGAATTGTTTTCTTTATATTTGATTGTATTGGGATTATTGTACAAATACATGACATAGAACACTTAGGTGGGATCCTACTAAGCCTATTTAGATCACACCCTTCACACTATTTTGGGGGTGTATAGACCATGTTTAATCAGATACATTAAAGGTAAATTTTCCACAATGAGGTGAGAAGTTTTTCGTATGCTGGTAATAGGTACCTAGTGGTACGATGATGGGAAATTTACTACAAGTCCCATGGAGTATAATTTATTAATTTGGGTATCCTTTATATTGGTTTTTTTAGGACATGTACATTTGTTTTGTATTTATTCCGTGAGTTTGGTTGCTACTAGTGTCACTATTTTTTTGGAATTTTTATTTTAAGATTTTTATATATATATGGAATGTATCTTTTTCCATGTTAGGTGAAATTATTATATCTTCTTTTTCTTTAATGCTCAGGTGTTGTAGTCTATCCCTTGGGGATCATGAATTCTCTTCGGGTCTTTCCATAGTCCAATTCAAAGCCTATATTGATGGGTTTTTGGGTTGGATCCTGAATTCCCTTATGGTCTTTCTGTAGTCCAATTCAAATACTATATTGATTGGTTTTTGGGTTGGATCATGAAGCTTAAGTATATATGGATATGTATACTTGATGATTTATAAGTTTGATTCCATTGAAATATTCAAAGAGTTCAACAATGAAGAAGATTTAAGAATATATATGTAAGATTACGTGAACAAGTTAGAGAATATCTTAACCAATAATTTACAAACTTTCTATGGGAGTTTTGGATTCTATCTCAAATTACTCAACCTTAAACACCATAGTGTAATAGTGTTGGTGAAGGAAGTAACTACACCTTTCTAGACATGGTGAGGTTAATAATGATTCATGTTGATCTTCTATTATCTTGTTTGGGATATGCATTAAAAACTATGATATATACAGTAAAACATAGTACAAATAAAGTATAAAATGGAATTCACTTAAGGTATTGGGTCTTCAAGAATCCCATTTTTTCACATATTCATTAATGGGGTTGTGAGGCACTTTTTAAGGCCTCCTGAGGAACCAAACATGATCCTAGGGGCATGAATTATATCTCTGTATGATGTCCCAAGGAAACTAAGGAATATTTTCTGTTCAACCCATAATGAAAGAATATTTTATTTACTATACATGAAATTTTCCTTGATATGGAGAAAATTTAGAAGAAGGACCATGGAATAGAGATTAACATCGATGTCGTTTATTCTTCATATGCCTAGGAGTTATCACAAGAACACATTCTATTGGTTAAAATAGAAGATGTTGTTCCTAAAACACAATAACTATATAGGATCACAGGAGGTTTTAGATAAATACCAAGATATGGGTGTATAGTCATATATGTTTTGGACTTATTATTAGATGACAATAAGGATCCTCTTTCCTTTAAAGAGGTAGTATTATTTTGATAATCTATAACTTTGAAAGAATCCATGAATTTTGATATGGATTATATTTATCATAATAATAATTGGGTTCTTTTCAATCTTCTAGTTTATGTGAATGATGATGGGTAAAAATTGGTATTCAAAAGAATATTGGGCATGGATGGTAAAGTGGGTATCGATATAGCATGTCTAGTGGCTAGATGTTTTAGAAAAAATTAAGGAATAAAATATAGTGAACCATTTTCTCTAGTTTCCATGTTTAAATTTTTTAAAAATATACTTGTTTTAGTGTATTTACATAAATATTATAATTTATATATGAATATCAAAATAGATTTCCTTAATAAGAACCTTTAAGAATACGTCTACCTGAAATAAGAAAAAGGGTTTGTGACTCTATGTAATTAAAAAAAATGTATGCAAGTTTTAGAGGTGTATTTCAAAATTGAAGTAAGAATTTTGGTCCTATAATAATTGGTTAAATGAATACAAACAATAATTTGGTTTCATAAAGAATAAATTTCATCCATGTTTTCATAACTAGATAGGTGGTAGTGCATTTTCTGTCCTTTTAGTATATGTCGATAACATATTACTTATTGGAAAAGATATACAAGTTGTACTGTCAGTTAAGGACTAGTTGAATAGGTTCTTCTCTCTGATGGACTTAGGTTATGTATCCCATGTTATTAGTATCAAAATCATTTGTGATGTATCCCAATGTATTTTTTTGATATTCCATCGTACATACATTGACCTGATGCTAAATAGATTTATTATTTAATAATCCAACAGAGGATTGATTCCAGTTTCACATGGTACAAATTCCTAAGAAATTGTCTCCTTAGACACAATAGAAAGACGAGATTATGAATAAAATAACACATGCTTATTCAACAGTTTCAATCATGTTTTTAATTTAATGTACTAATATTTATGTTTCCTATACCATAAGAATGATAGTAAGATATCATTTTTACCAAGGTCAACAACATTGGTTTGTTGTTAAGGATATACTTAAGTATATATAGTGAATTATGGATATGAGCCTATTTTGTGGGGGAGATGAGGAGCCAATCCTCATGGGTTATACAGATTTTAGATTTCCAATAGATTATAGTAATTTGAATTTATAGACAGGTTATGTATTCAGTCTCAAAAAAGGAACTGTGAGCTGGAAGAGTTCAAATCAACATGTTTTTACCGATTATAATGTGGTTTTGGAGTATATTGAAGCTTCTAACACAACCAAAAATCTCTTAGGACATAATAAATTACCCAATATCTTGACGTAGTTCCTAAAAAATACCCTCTTACATTGTATTATGATAATACTACTACAGTGGATCTTTCAAAGGAGCAAAGGCTATATCAATGGGTAGCAAAAAAAATATGCAAATATCACATTTTGATGTATTTTTAAGAAAGGGGTAAATTCATTGTTACTTTATTTTTCATGGAGGAGAATTTTTTTTAACCCATGACTAAATATTTATCTCACCAGAAACATAAACTTCATGTGAGAGCTAATAGACTGATGATTGGTACCAGTTGGATTTAGTGAAAGTGGACTTTTGTTGGAGTTTGTTCTCTAGAACCAACTTCAATGTACTCTATCATTACCTATATTACTAGTTATTAAATATTAATAAATTTATATTCAAATAAATACTATTATGTTATGTGAAATTGTAGGTGATATTGTCCCATGCTTACCTATCACACTAAAAAGACATAATATTTTCCCACTATGATGAGAAACTAGAAGTGCCATCACATTATAAATATATAAATGTTATCTATTAAAAGGATATCAGTTAATGAGATATTAATGATATAGTTGATTAGAGGTGGAGTCTCACATGAGTTTTAGATACTTTACCCTAGTTTAAAAATGGAATCCCACCTTTTTATTACAAAACTTTTCATTATATGGTACAATCAGATGATATTTTGATGTTTAGTTTCATGGACATCATGTACATAATACATGAAAATGTAAAATATAATTCTTATACACTTAAAAGGATTCTTCATGGGTTTCTAATAATTTATTTTTACTACCTCTCATAACCTGGGGACATACATCATTGGAAAGGGGTGGTAATGAGGCCAAGTAAGGGAATAAACAATAGAAACATTTTTCATGTAATCTTGAGAAATACCTATAAGAGCATGAGTAATAAAAATAAAGCTTTAACAAGAGATCATGAGAAATATCATAATAAAATGAACATGAATCATAAAAAGGAAATTTGGCTAAAACATTTAAATGAAACATCCATAATCATATCACCAAGGTTTGTCACCAATGTTTCATAAATGAGAATTACCAAGGTTGGTAACCAATGAATCATAAAATAAGTCATCTCTAGAGATTAAATTATTTACCAAATGTATTAGAGATTTATTAGGGTTCACCCTTAATTTTTATTAACTAATGTGTACAACATAGATAAAAATAAAACATTTCTTAAATAACCCTTGGAGAATAAAGAATGAGTTTCTTATCAAAATCAGGGTGTACAAAAGTTCTTATAGACATGATAATTATGTCATTTTTACCCTAAGAAAAGGGAAATTGGGTTTATTATGTGTAAAACCAAGAATAAAATACATAATTATTACATATAGGTGAATACTGAAGGAAATGAAAATGGGTTTGGTGTCCACACAATGAAAACAAAATGGAATTTCCCAAGGAAAATAGAGAAAGTTTGAGAAGAAAATCTGGAAGCATAACTAATATAAAATGTGGATTTATAATAGTGAAAAATAAGAGGGGACAAGGGTCCCTCATTTTTTAAACATAATCTGGTTGGAAGGGTATGAAAAAAGTTTAATAAAAGATAGCGACAATATCATTTAAAAGTAATATCCAAAAATATGTTCTTGAATTGAAGAGAAAGGAAGGACAATTTCATTAAATTGAAGTGTTACTCCTAAAACGTGAGAATTGGGAGCTTGGGGGCTTGAGAACACCTTGGGGGACTCCTTGGGAGGTACAAACACCTAAAATTTGTCAAGGATGGATTTTGAATGAATTTAAATTGATAAATTAGTGGGTATTTATAGAAATAGTGGAGGGGTTGTTTAACAATTTTCAAATATAGTTCCTTTAAATCTAGGTTGTGGGAAATGAAAACCCATGGGATTGACCATGGTTTTTTCCAAGGTTTTGGACATTTGGGATATATTTTATGTTATTTCAACCTTTTTTCATGGAAAATTAAAGTTTCAATAAAATAAGGATTTTGAAGACAAAGTTTCTATATTAGACTTTGGAAAGTAGCATCTATGTTTGGAAATTGATTAAAATTTATTAAAATAATTTTTATTGACAAATTAAAAAAAATTAGGTCTTGTATTATGGTTAATTAATTATTAAATCCTTATTAAATAATTATGACTTAATTAAACATACAAAAAATCACAAACTATATTTTTAATATTCAAAGAAAAATAAATTATCTTATAAAATTCTCATAAATTCATCAAAACCTAATATTGATGTGATGATTTAGAAAAATATTTTTATTTTATTATAATAATTCCCTATGTATGAGAATTTTAACTTTTAAATATAAAAAACCTTATTTATTAAAAAATAGAAAGTTGATAATTCATAAACAAAATTTTTACACATAGAAATATTTTAGGACATAATAAAATTATTTTATCATTTATATTTAAATAAGAGTGTTTTTGAAAAATAACATAAATCAAAAAAATTATTCATAATACCTTGTTTTATTTTAAAATTTTATATTTTTTCTAAAAAGTAAAATATGTATCCAAAAAATAAATTGATCAAATTCCATCTCAATGAGACCAATATTTTATCAAGAAAAACTATACTTAAAATGGAATTTATGAAAATTTTATTTATATATAGGAATTATAATTAATGTAACTAATTTTGGGACACATAAACCCTTATAACACCTACATATGACCAAAGGGTAAGGTGTGTGATGGTGATATATTTGTGGGGTGTCTTGGCTAACATCAGCCAAGTGGTAAAGTGAACTAAGTTGAACTTATACTCTAAGGGATTTCATTCTAGATTTAGTTTTTGAATCTCATATTGGGATTGGTCAAGGGAAAACCCCATTGATGTTACCTCCCTCCCATGTTCTGATGAATGGGATTCATATGACATGGCTCAACTAGTTGAATCCATTACTTCTCCTTTCTAAATTAATCATCCTTTATCTTTTCTATATATAATTAAAACATTAAAATTATTATCAAGTTTATAGTTTCCAATGTTCATATTAACCAATGGTCATATTTTACAAAAAATAATATAATTGTTGAATCCTAATGGTCACATTTTCCTTTATACCCAATAAATATCACTTCATTAATAAAGAGATATAGATTTTCTCTATTTAATATAATGTAACACAAATTTTATTTGTAAAAAAATATCATTTAAAATTTATCAGTCCTAATATTCTCCCCCTTAAGAAATTTTATCCCAAAAATTTTAACTCTTTCACTCAGTTGAGAAAAGGTATGTGTACTACTTTGTTGTTTTCTCCTATTGTTCCCACATCGCTTCTTCATATTTATGGTTCCTCCAAAACACTTTTAATAGTTGGGTTTTATTTTTTGCATTGAACATTATATCTTTGGTGTAAGATCTTACATAAATGATTCTTATAAGGGAGGTCATGTTCCAGTTCTACCACTACTAGATTCAATAAATGGGAGTGATCGGGTATGTACTTCTTCAAGGAAGATACATTGAATACATCATGAACTCGGTCTAGATTTTTTAGAAGTACAAGAAGATATACCACTTCGCTTAGAGTTTCAAGCCTTTCATAGGGTGAAATGTAAATGATGTTAAGCTTCCCTTTCTTCCCAAACCACATGATTCTCTTCCATGGAGATATTCAAAGGAAACTTTTTCACTAACATCAATCTCCATGTCCCTTTGGTGGTTGTCAACATAGCTCTTATACCAACTATGGGAAAATTTTATATGTTGTTAGATAGGATGAACCTTTTCTCTCATATCTTTCACAATATTTGGGCTAAGCATCTTTATCTCTCCAACTTTATCCCAAAATTATGAGTTCTATATCACTTCCCATATAGATATTCATAGGGTTACATTTGAATACTCGTGTAGAAGTTATTATTGTATGAGAACTCAACTAATGGGATTTATTGATCTGAACCGTCTTTAAATTACATTGATCATGTTATCAATAGTTCCTTGAGTGTCTAAATATTCCTCTCAGATTGGCCATCATTTTTGGGGTGATAGGTTGTACAGTATTTTCATTATTCATTAAAAATAAAATATTATATAAAATTATCATAAATTCACCCAACCTGATTTGGATGTTGTGACTTCAAAAATGATAATTTTTTGTCTTAATAATTTTCAAAATATGATAATTTTAACTTTTATATATATAAATCCTATTTTTAATAAAAATATTAAAGGATAGAAAATGCATAGTAAGTTGCATATTAAAATTTCCAACTCGTGAAAGAAAAATTATCATTTAAATTTAAATAAGAGTATTTTAATCATTATATTTCATTAAAATAAACATTATTCATAATACCTTAGTTTATTATAATAATTAATTCTTTTCTATAAATTACAATTTTTGACCGAAAATTCAATTTATTAAATTCCATCTCAATTTTATTGAGGAAAAGTATTATTAAAATGTAAATGATAGAGTAAAATTTTAATTTATAAAAAGGAATTACACACTATGGTTTGGACACATAACCCCTTATTATAGCCACTTATTCCCAAAGAGTATGGTATGTAATGGTGGTAGTTTCATGGGGTGCCTCTACTAACATCAGCCAAGTGGTAATATCCACTAAGTTGAACTTCTCCTAAAAGAAATTTCATTCAAGCTTCGCATGTTGAATCTCGACTTAGACTTTTCAAGGGAGAAAACTAGTGATGATACCACCCTCACAATCTCTGATAGATGGGCTTCAAATGACCACACTCTACTGGATGAGGCCATCAACTATAATGGTCAAAACAAGATTCTAACATTTCCATTAATATTAAATTTAAAAAAAGTACAAATTTTTTATTGTGAATAATATAATATAGAACACATTATATTAAAGTGGAATTTATTAAAAAAATAGTTCATTACATTCTTCCCCTGTTAAAAAAATTCATCCATAAAATTTAAACTTGTTTTCTTAGTTGAGAAAAGGTGTGGGTATTTCTTCCTCATTGTCTCCTCTAGTTTCCACATTGCTTCTTCATATTTATGGTACCTCTACAAAACTTTGATGAGGTGGGTAGTCTGATCTCATTGAACCTTGTCTCTATGGTCCAAGATCTCCATCGGATTCTCCTCATAAGAGAGGTCAAGTTCTATTTGTACCTCCTTAGGATTTAGTACATGTGAAGGGATATGTATTTACTTCCTTGAGAGAGACAAATATAATAAATCATAAACATGAGGTAAATTTAGTGAAAGTGCAAGGTGATAGGCCACTACTCCTATGCAATCAAAATTTTGATAGGGGCCAATGTACCTGCAGATAATCTTTCATTTCTTTCAAGAAAACATGAATCTCTTCTAGGGTGATATTTAAAGGAACACTTTGTTTCTAACACCAAACTCCAAGTCCCATCGATAGTTTTTAGCATATCTTTTATGCTGACTCTAAGAATATTTTATGTGTTTTTTGGATTGGATAAAGATTTTCTATTATCACTTGAATAGGATCAAGCCCACAAAAATTTATCTCACCAACTTCTTCACAACAAGTAGGAGCTCTACATCTCCTCCCATATAGTGCTTCATAAGATTCCATTTGAATACTCAAATGGAAGCCTTTGTTTTCTGAGATCTCAACTAATGGGATATAATGGTTCCATCCACCATTATATTTTAATCATCATGTTCTCAGCATGTTCTCAAGTATCTGAATAGTATTTTTATATTGGCCATTAGTTAAGGGGTGATATTCCATGCTAAAATTCAATTCAGTACTCTAATAATATTGAACACTTCTCCAGAATTTTTATGTGAACCTTAAATAAAGATCAGATATGATAGAGAGTGGTGCCTCGTGCAGCCTTACAACTTCATTCATGTATATCTCAGAAATTTGTTTAAGAGATAAATATTCCTAAATAACGATGAAATGGTCTGTATTTGTGATTCTGTACACTATAACCCATATCACATTATTTCCTTTGGATATTTTTAGGAGACCAGTGACAATGTCCAAAGTTATATTGTCCCACTTACATTTTTTTATGGGTAGTTGTTTCAATATCCTTTTAAAAAGTTCCCACCCCACCTTCACTTCTAGACACTCTAAGAACCTTCTAGTATAGTCAACAATCTCCCTTTTCATGTTATACCCCCAAAAATGACTATGAACAACCTGACACATTTTCGTTCTTCTTGGATATATAGTGAATGTAGAGCTATGAGCTTCTTCCATAAGCTCTTTCTTTATTTCTAGAATAGATGGTACACATATCCTTCTATGAAATTTCAATAATCCTCCTTGATCAAAATTGAACATAGGAAACCATCCATTTTTCAGAGCCTCTATCTTCTTTTGTAACAAAGGTTCTTCTCTTTGATATTTTGTTGATATTCTCATGTAATGATGGTTTATAAATCATTTGGGATAGGATTGATGATGTCTCTTCTCACATGATTCCCATGTCCAAAAAAACTAGGTCCTTGAACAATATATCTCCTTGAATTCGCATCATTTCCAGAACAACAAAGCCTTTCCTACTTAATGCATCAATGATATTTTTTATGTTATAGGGTGAAAATGAATTGAACAGTCATAGTCTTTAAGAAGTTACAACCATATCCTTAGTCTCAATTTCAATTCATTTTTAGTGAAAATATACTTCAAAAAATGGTGGTATGTGTATATAACACATTTATACCCCTAAAGATAGTGCATCTATATCTTCAGAGAAAAAACAACTGTAACTATATCAAGGTTATGTGAAGGATAATTTTTATCATGAGGATTTAAATTTTGAGATTTATAAGCAATCACCTTATAATTTTGGATGAAGACACACCCATGCCCTTTCAGATATGCATCATTAAAAATAGAGAATCCTTTTATGATAGTGGATATAGTTAAAATAGGTACAGTAATAAATATCTTTTTTATCTCTTGGAAAATAACTTCACTCTCCTTTCTCCATATAAACATGGACTCTTTTCGATCGAACTTGGTTAGTGTATTAGAATATCATGAGATGTTTTTCAAAACACCTCCTATAATATCATGCTAAATTAAGAAAACTATGAGTCTAAATTACTATTGTAGGATGAGGATACTCCTTCAAAACCATTGTCTCGGAATGATCAACTGACATTCCTTCGTTGCTTACAATTTTCCCCAAGAAATAAACTTGTTGCAACAATAATTTACATTTTGTAAATTTTCCAAATAGACACTCCTTCCTCAGAGTTTTAATTATAACCCTTACACAATCCTGATTCCCCTCTAATATTTTGGAATATGTTAGAATATCATCAATAAAAACTACCAAAAGTTTATTAAGGTGGTCATTAATGACTCTATTAATCAAATACATAAATATAAAAGGAGCACTAGTGAAACATAACAAAAATATCATAATTCCCATATCTTGATCGGAAGGAGGGATTTGGAATATCTTCTTTCCCCACACTCAATTTATGATAACCATATCAAAGATCAATCTTGGATTAGAATTGATCCCCATGAATCTGGTAAAATAAATTATCAATACTTACGAGAGGGTACTTATTATTCACCATGATCCTATTAAGTTGTCTGTTGTCAATGCACATCTATATTGATCCATCATTTTTCTTCACAAAGATAATAGGTTCTCTCCATGGAGATAGACTTTGTAGGAAAAATACCTTCTCCAAAAGATATTTAAGTTATTTCTTTAATTCATCTAGCTCTAAATTTTATATTCTATATGGGGTCTTTGATATCGGTTTGGATTTAGTTGTGAGTTCAATGGAGAAATCTACCTATATTTTTTGTGGAGTTTTAGGAATCTCCTTAGGGAATACATCAATGTATTATTTAATGAGAAGGAAATATTATATTCTTATACTTTCATTTCCATCTTCATTATCACATATCATCTCCATAAAAAAGGTTGTGGGAGGTGATTCCAGAAAATCTCAAGTCATGATATCTCTCCTTTGAAAATAAATTTAGGTTGTCCAGTCATGACTAATTTGATTTTCTTTCTTAAGCTAATTATCTTGGAATTATTATTCTAGAGCCAATCCATCCCAAGTATAGTGTGGATTTCAATCATGTGAATGACTACTAGATTAATGACGATATTGAGATTTCTAAAGTCAATACTAGAGTTTATATACAATATTGATGCTTGGGTAATCCCTATATGAATCATTGTAGATAACTATTATTATATAATATTGTGTAATTAGTCCTTATTCTTCACAAAATTAGAGTAAATAAAGGATTTTATAGATCCATAATCAAAAAACGTTCTTTATAGATTTGAGAGAACTATAAAAGTACCTTCCCCCACATCATTTGAAGCTTCACCTATATCCATTGTGGTAGAAAACCCCAACATTTCTCCATTGGATTATGATATGGTTGATGATGATTTCCCTATGTTATCTTTTTATTTAGATAGTGATTGGAAAAGTGAAAAAGTTGTCCACACAAGAAGCATTGGACCTCAGGATGAGCCTACACCATCTTCCCTTTACGCTCGTGTTAAAAAGTTGAGGCTTCACCTCACCATGACGGTTCTGATCTATATGTTCATATCTTCCACCCTTGTAAAATTTTACACTCATAAGAAATTAATTCGATGAATGATTTTTCCCATATTCATTGATTGTGGAAATTTTCACTTTCTTTCCTTCTCTTCCATGATAAAACTTCCTCCCTAAATTTGGATACATATCTCTCTTATTTTCATTCAATCAATGTTACTAATACACCTATCCAAACCCTATTTTAACCTTTATAGCACTCCACACTATCTACTCATAGCATTTATAATCTTTATTGGATATATTTCTCTATAGATGGGGTCTTAGTCCACTGAAGAATCTATCAAACTTTCCATTAGGATCCAAAAAATGAGAGGTGTAATGAGAAATTCTTCTAAAGTTCATCTCATAGCTTCCAAATGATTCATTTTTATTCTTCTTTAGTTTAATGAATTCATTCTCCATTTTCATATGAATCCAATGGGGAAAATATTTATTGAAAAAGATTATGTTGAACTCCTCCCACTCTATAGTGTTAATATCCCTTCTTAGATTTGTGTTTTTAATAAGTGTCCACCATAGATCATCTTCCCCTTCTAAGGGGTATGCTTACTCGGTCACATTCAGTTTCATTGAACAATGGAGTTTAGAAAATATATTTTCTCTAGGTATTATCCAATTTTCAACAATCAAAGGTTTGGTAGATCTACTGAAAGAAGGCGGTCATTGATGCATAAATGGGACAATAGTGAGTTAATCCTTTCGAGGTGAATCCAGTCTCTTGAATTGATTCAAGTTATAATTAAAAAATTAATATAGTTGATTCATCAATCTCATTAATATTTCCATTTTAAATTCCATTAGAGGGTCATCACCACATCGAAAATTGCGCTCATTATTTATGTGGTTCCTCCTATTTCCCTCCATTTTATAAAAGAAGAAAAAAATTAGTGAGAAAATTGTATATTTTAAGAATATTATAATTCTAAAATAATTTTATGTATTAAAACATCATTATAAAATATGTTATTCTTCAACATCAATTACATTTTCTATATATCGTGCAAAATAGTTAATAAAAATCTTGTGATTAACCAAACATATCCCCTGGGAGTGTTAAACAAGGAGTTCATCAAGGCTCATTTTTGTGCACCAGTTCCCATTCAAGTCTTCTTCAAAGAAGAATTTTTAGGTGTTATCCCTATATATATCTATTCTAGAGCCACATAGACTTGTTCATATCCATACATAGCCGTCTTTTCTTGGAAACTAGTTACTTAATACTTCACCAAAATACTATAATGTTTTATTATATTTAACCTTGTCCGTAGGGTTCTTTGTAATCTTATAAAATCTTAATTTCTAAAAATAAATAAACCATCCCTTGATACCAATTTTTTAATTATACCTTTTTAATACATAAATTTTTATTACATGGTACAAACAGAGGTAATTTTAAAGTTTAGTTTATTCTAAATCAAGTACATAATACATGAAAACATAAAATATTCCTCCAATCCATTTGAAAGACTTATACATGTGTTTTTTCTAAGTAATATTTACTTCCTATCATAACATGGAATCATGAATCAAAATATATGGGTGATCATGAGGCCTAGTGAGGGAATAAATAAATGAAATATCTAGTATGTGAACACAAGGAATACTAATAAGAATATGAGGTAAAAATAATATATTTTAAACAAGAGTCCATGAGTCGTATCATAATAAAATATACATAAAACATAAAATGGAAATGTGGCTACATATTTTAAATGAGATATTTATAATAATATTTCTAATGTTTGTCACCAAGGTTTCATAAATCAAAATTACCAAGGTTGTTCACCAAGGTATCGTAAAACATGTCATATCTAGAGATTAAATTATTTACCCAATGAATTGGAGTAAAATAATTGTACACCCATAACATTTCTTAATTAATATGTTCAACATAGATCATAATCAAACATTTTATCAAAAACCTATTGAGGATAATGAACGAGTTTCTTATAAAAAGCATGGTGTACAAAATTTCTTAAAGACATGATCACTACGTCATTTTTATCCTACATAAAATATAAGTGGGTTTCATTTATGTAAATCTGAGATTAAAATTAGTCCTTATTACAAATATATGAATAAAACGGGAATATATAATGGGTTGGGTATCCACAAAATCAAAATAAAATATAATTTCTTGAGGATAGAAGAGAAATGTTGTAAAGTAAAATTGTCAGCATAACGGGTGTAAACCGTGTTTTTAGAAAATGGTAAAATTAGAGGAGATAAGGATAACCCATTTATAAATATTAATTTTTAAGTAAGGATATTGATAAAATAAAAAAAGATAGATTGACCAAAATATTTAAAATTCATATATAAAAATAGGTTATTGAATTGAAGATAAAGGAAGGGAAATTCCCTTACCTTAACAAGATACTCCTAAAACATGAGGATTGAGACCTTAGGGGATTGATGTCACATTGGGGGACTCTTTTGGAGGTGAAAACACCAAAAATTCGTGGATAAGTATTGTGAGTGAATGGAAATGGATAAATGGGTGGGTATTTATAGAAAAATTGGTTGGTTTGACAAATAATTTCCAAATATAGGCCTTGAAAATATATTTTTTGGAAAATGAAAATCCATGGGCTTGTCCATGGTTTTATCCCATGGTTTGTACATTATAGAAATATTTTATTTTATTTTAACCCAAAATAACCTATCTTCATAATATATTACTTCTTGTGTTATAGAAATGTATTGTTTTCACAAAATAATGTATTTAATGATAATGTTTCAATTTTAGACTTTGGAAATTAACTTACAGGTTTTGAAATTGATTAAAATATAATAAAATAATTAAATTAATAAAATAACATATTTTAGGTCATGGATTGTGTTTAATTAATTATTACGTAATTAATAAATAATTATAAATTCATTAAACAAATCAAAAACCTCAAACTATATTTATACTATTCGTGTAAAATAAAGTTATTTAAAAAATTCTCAAAAATTCTCCCAAACATAATTTCAAAATGATGATTTCCAAAATTTTGTTATTTTATCATAAAAATTCTCTACATATGAGAATTTTAACTTTTATATATAAAAATCCTTATTTATTAAAAAAAAATAGTGGGTTGATAATGCGTATCATGTTTCAGACACTTAAAAATTTTAAAGTACATAATTAAATTATTTTATCATTTATATTTAAGTAAAAGTGTTTTTAACATAATATTTAATTAAAATATATATTCTTCAAAATACATTAGTTTATGATAAAAATTTATATTTTTTCCATAGAATTACATTTTTTTTTGAAAAATCAATTTATCAATTCTCAATTAAACCTATATTTTATTAAAAAAGAATTCTTAAAATGGAAATAATGGAATAAAAATTTTATTTATAAAATTAAATTATAGTTTAAGTAAATATGTTCAGGACACATAACCACATATAACCCCAGTGTATGACCTAAGGGTAAGGTTTGTGATGGTGATAGATTCATGGGGTGGCTCAGCTAACATCAAGTGAGTAGTAATTTTCATCAAATTGATCTTATCCCATTGGTGACTTCATTCTATCTTTACTTATTGAAGTCCATCTTTGAAATGGTCAAGGGAGAACCCTAGTGATGATACCTCCCTCCCATGTTCAGAAAAATGGGCTTCATATATGATGACTCAAATGGTTGATTCCATTGCTTCTATTTTCTGTATTAATTATCCTTTTTCATTTCAACTTATAATTATAACATTAAAAATATTACCTAGTGTATAGTTTCCAGTTTTCCTATTGTCGAAAGGTCATATTTGACCAACGATCATTTAACGATTGAATCCTGATGGTCACATTTTCCTTTATAATCTATAAATACCACGTCTTTATTAAAGAGATATAGTTTTTATGTGTTTAATGACATATTGCACACATTTTATGAGAAAAAAAATATCATTTAAAAAGTCTAGGTTGTAAAATTACTTGCTTAGTAATCTTAAAAGAAGAGTATTATGAGAACCTAACCTGTCAGAAAGAAATAAATATTTATATTTTTCATTGAATTTTTCTTTCTGAAGACTTATGTAATGGTCTTTAGACATCATGATTGTTATTAATTAATATTACGAGCCACATAACTTGATGTACTCATGAAATGCATGATGACATATTCTCACAAGTAGATATGATAAATTGGGGGAATCATGATTAATATTTCATTAATGAATATTGTGAGAATTGGATTTCCCTTCGATTATTTAATAGATGATGATATCTCAGTCCCATTGATGGAAATTAAAATTCATTATTATGTCAATTACAATGGTATTATATGGGCATGTTTATTTCTAGATAGTCAAAGAAAGGGACATAAATCACATAGGATTATGACACCAACATGAAATGTTCTTGATTAGAGACACAGATAAAAATGGATTATATTGAAAATTGAGAATTCATATATGGTTATAATTATTTGTGATATTAACATCCTTCTTCATAGTTCATTGAAATATTTATATACTATAACCTTAGACTGTGGGTAATTCTTCATAACTCCATTTAGAAAGTGTCTTAGAGGGACACACACTAAGTATATCAAGAACCTCTATAAAATTCCATATGAATTTATCATGTTGGATAAATATTATTTCCATATATAGTTTTGTAATTATTATTTTTCATTTGATCACATATATTTAGCCACAAATTATTTGGCATAATATTTATGAATTAAATTTTCAACAAATATTTATTCTATACTATTGTGAAAATAATAATTATTTATTTATATTAAAATAATGTTGTGATATTTATTTATTAAATAAATGTTCATTATATATGGAAAGGTTAATATTTAAGAGTATTTGTGACTTGATTTTAATGCTTTGATGATAATTGAAAAATTAAATGTTTTTTAAATAAATTTTCTTTAAATAATTATTAATTTATTTATTAAGGGAAAAACATTAATTTTATCAATGAGTTTAGTACATTTATAATTAATAATAATAATATAATTATTATTTATAAATGGGGTTCTTATGGTATTAAAAATCATAAGGGCCTATGTGAAATTATTATTTTTTAACCACAAATCTATTTAAATTCAATTATGATAAGCCCTAAAAGGCTAATAGTTGTGAAATATGAATTATAAAAAAATCTATCAAACTATATATAACTCCTCTCCACGAACTCTATTAAGAATACAAATAATCCACCTCCACCGCCCTCTGAATTATTGTGCAAATTAGAAGAGTCCTTAGACCCAAAGCGATTCTTGTGGGGATCAATGAATAGTAACACCGGTGTTTGGATATTCTATACTACCAACCTTATATCTTTATAATTTAATTTATAGTTTCATGGGGCATGTTTGGATCATCATTAAATTGAATCAACCATTTATTACTTTAACACAATGAAAAAATGATTTAGTACATCATCAGATTTATCAGCGATCAAAAAATTTGAACACAAGGTAATTATTTTTCTATGTAAATTATCAATAAATTTTTCTGTGATGATCTTTTATTGTTGGTTTCAAGTTCATAAGAAATTAATCAATTATTTAATTCTATTATTCATGAAATTATTCATCATTTACATCTTATATTCATTATTGATTACAACTAAAATATTTGTTGGATACTTCCAAATAGAATTTCGCACTAAACCTAAAACCTTTAAGATGTGTATGTCAGTTTTGAACCAACAATTTGGGAACCTAAACATGGTTAAACACTACATTTCAACCTAAGTATCTTCTATTTCAAGAACCACTAGTTTGAAAAATCTACCATCAAAATATATTCCCAAACCTTCCACAGTCCTTGATCATTCTAATATATTTATCCTTAGAAACACTAACAAAACTTAAATTCTATTAAAAAATTTCCTTCTCACAGTTCTGATATCTCCAGAACCAACTTACCCACTTAACTTGTTTGGCCTTCTTGAAATAAACCCAAATAAACTTTGGTATGTGTCTATTTTTATTATCAACTACTTCTTCCTTTATATTTTGATCTATCCAAAGCATATCCCCATTTAAAATATCATCCATACATAAAATTAGATTATTTAATCCATTGTTCCAAATCTAAAATCGAAAATTTTCATCTCTGTATCCTATAAATAATCATGCCTAAGACTTTTATAACAAAATTCACTTTTTCTTACCATCAAGGTGGTTATAGATGACACAAATAAATATTTTTTGGATTGATATATCAACTTTTATTTTGTTCTAAAGTAATTCTAGTGGATCATTGTAACAAATGAGCCCTACTGAAAGTACAAACACCCCAACTTAGCAAGACCATCAGGTCCTGGACCACAAGATACCACAAGTTTCCCTATAGACACATCATCCCCTACCTTGGGCCCGCCCATGTGACCAAATGGGTCAACCAACTAATGGTTGTCCCCACTGGCCAACACATGTTCTTTATAGAGTGTTTTCTACTCACTCGCACACACCTTAGGAAACTTTCAAGTAGGTAACTCATGCTGATCAATACTCCATGACAAACATGCTTAAATTTTTAATTATAATCAGGTATGATTTTGTAAATAATGATGATGCTTTTTAACATGAGTCACATAATTTAGTCATTTATACCTTTATAATTCTATGGAATTATGTCTACCCCCTTTACATCACAACGTCCTTGTAGTGGACCCTATATCTCTATCCAGATATTGCCATTGCAATTAAGGTTGGGTTCCTTATCTGATACCAATGTTACAACTAGGGACTGCTGACATAATAGACACCCCACCTTAACATGGTAATCGGGTCATGGCCTTCCAGGTACCACTGGTTTCCCTACAAACATATGGTTCCCTACCTAGGGCCCACCCATTTTCTCAAATAGGTCATTAGACAAAATTAATTTCCCCACAGGCCAAAACATCTTCTTTTTAGTGTGCATTGTCATCATTCACACACACCCTAAGAAATATCCCAGGTGGTTTCCCATCATTAATACTACTCCATACCAAACATTTCTAACTGTGGAGTTTAAATCATGTAGCATCAAAAATAAAAGTACACATTGTTTAAATGACTCATATCATTTATTAATTTAACCCTTTATAATTCATGGTTGTTAAAATCATACCCCAATTGAGCATAAATACACTGATTCAAAATATGATATATATAATCCATAGACTCCACCAAAAAATCCTTAGTAAAATCACAATTAAACCTTATAATTATAGCCCTAAAATTTAGTACATGATTAATTATTTCCATTATGACATTATACTTTGGTGATCTAGGAATTATATTCTAAAACTCTATACCTTTCCTCCAACATAACTTTTGGAATTATCTACTCATATAATCCCCCCACTGTCATCCCTTTATCATTTTATTTTAGTTATTTTATGCTTTTCCACCATGGTGCACCATCTGAAAAAATTTCTAAAGAAATCCGACATTTTGTTGGGAATGAACACCCACACATTCTGTGAAGAATTATTTATTAAGGTACAATATTACAATGATCCCCTATGATATTGAATCACGTATGTTCCCCATAAATGAATATTAATCAAATATAACTTGAGATTAGTATTTGATTTTTATTTTATGTTAAATTACACTTTACTCTTCTTTCAAAGGATACTCTATTCATATGTTTCATACTCCATGTGTCCAAGTTTCAGTATACATTTTACAGTGTTGAATTTCATACCCTACCCACCAATTTGAATTATATATTAATTCCACAACTTTATACTTTTAGCAGTGGATTAACAGACATTCATTTCTCAAAATAAATTTTTTATAAGATACAATATTGTGTCATTCAAGCCATTGGGAATAACCATGGAATGCTATTTTACTTTTTACATGTAATCCTATGGTGATTTTAGATAAAGAAAAATTATTTTATTGGTCTCCATTCACCCAATATAGTAACCATTAAAAACTTGTATTATGTATCATTTTACATATCTTAGTCGCAATCTACTTGTTCCATATAATACTCTCAAATTTTATTAATTTAATAGTCCATGATAATCAAATAGAATAAGTATTCCCTTATTTCTATAATTTTGTTAATGTATTTTTGACTTTCCATTTTAATTTCAAGATTGTGGTGATCATTTGATTATTTTTAATGCGATTGGAAGATTTATTAAGGGAGAATGATAAACTATCACAAGTAAGAAACTGATGCATGATATAATTTTCATTGAATTATAATTTTTGAAACCTATTTATAAATTTATTTGGTTTGATACAAAATAGTGTAATAGTGTTCTTTAATATATTTTGTTTAAATCATCTATTGATTTTTCTTCTACCTATGACTGGAATTGTCAATTATTAGTAATTCTCACTGAGTACTAATTCTATTGTATTATTTTATGTTAACAAATATGGAGGAGTGTCATTCCATGAATTATATCCCTTTTCCAGTGAAAAATGATAGGGTATAAGTAGAGAAAGATGGGTCCATTTGTATTTATTCTCTTCCCTTTATATTTTGAAATTTTTGGGCATTTTTTTTCCTTTAAAAATACGTTACGTGTATTGTAAATAAATTTTATGAGAATAAATAAGGTATATTCTCTCATTAAATGTATAATATTAGGTTCTCAAATATATGGGGAGTTTCCATGAAAATATTTGTTCTTTGGATTTTTCAATGATTTATCCTGGTGTTGATAAAATGAATCTTGGGTAGGATACCTCTATCATGGTTATTACACCTTTTGTTTTAGAGTTGTTCATGTCTAATGACCTTTATAAGGTTTATTCCATATATGGTGTAAATTTATTGATGATTTATTAGGGATATTTTATAATTATTAGGGTGGATATGGATAGTTTCATTAATTATAGGTTCCTTTTATCCCATCCTTTACGTGGTTCTAAGAATAGACCTCCCCAATGAAATTTAAAACTAAATGAAGCTAATTTCCATCCTATAAAAGTTATGGTTACTCTCTTTGTAAGTGTGGTTGTATAACTATATTACAAATCTTAATTTTTATCTATTATCAAAATAGAGTACAAGAGGGAGAAATAATTAAAGGAAATATTAAGACATGTAAATGAATCAATCATACTTAAGGATTGTCTAAAATACCACTATATTGACTAGGATAACCATATTATCCTAATAATAATAAGGACGAGAAAGAAATTTTTACCAATGATCCAATTCATAAAACAATATTGAATTTATCAATGATGTTGTAGTATAAAAAGGTATGTCTGATGGTGTATTCTATAAATGAAAGGTTAAAATATGAAAAGGTGTAGATTTTATGGGAAGGGGATGGAGGTATTTTGCTCTCATTCAATACCACACATTAAAAAGGACTTTAATTTATCTATTTTATAGGGTAATTGGTATATAAAACTAAGGATTGAATATTTTTCCTCCCATATTTTTTATTCTTAATTATTTTTCTTTATACTCAATAGGAAACTTTCATTTAATTATTTCATTATAATAAGAGACTATTTCTCTATTATATATGTCAGTTTACCTAGAAATCCCATTGAACATACAAGAGGGATGGATCAATGACAAAATGATTGTTCCTATAGTTTTTATGTATATGTCCATCATTTTAAATATCTATAATATAATGGACATTTTGATTAAGCTTCATACAAATGACTTCACCAAACCTAAATAACCATTAAGAATTAATAAAATTTTGATATGTATTTTGAACTAGTAATAATTATCATTCCAAATCCATTTCATTATCTTTTATTTTATAAAATATTATAAGTTTATTTGTAGTTGTTTAATTTAATTTTATTTGGAACCATTATTATAAATACCTTGCCATTTCATTTTTTACTAAAATTATTTAATATAAAAACTCTATACCTTTAAATATACTTAAGTAATTATATATATATTACCTTAAAAATTATCCAATCATTAAAAAAATTAATAGTTTGACATGTAGTGACAACCCTATGAAATTTTAACAACCTTCTTTGGGTGTTCTACCATTTAGTTTTTTTATAATTAAAAAGTGATTTTTAAATTATATAAATATTTTGTATTCCCTATATATCATTCAAATATTATGGTGAAAATATTATTGTAATTTTTTTATAAATAATTCTAATATAGAAGAAACATTTACTTTTAAAACCCCAAAAATATTTTTTTACCAAAAAATTAAAACAAATGGGTAAAATGTTTGTAAGAAACATAGATGCCTGATTATTTTAGAAACCCTTTTAAAAAAATAATATTGCATATCATGTAACAACCTGACCCAAGTCAGGGCTCAAGCCATAACTAGCCCAAGCTTGGCTCCATAGTCCAGGGGGTGGCGACAAGTGTATAAGGCATAACTAAACCATGGAGTCCTTTACCGGAGAACCTGTACACACACATAGCCAACTCAATGAAAAGTATAGAGGGGAAATAAATAAAGGATGCAACATTGCTATAAATATACCAAATATTCATGGACCACTAAACATAACGATGTATAGTAGTATATACTTTAAAGTGAAAGGGAAAAAATACATTCCAAAACAATAATTCATCCCAACATGAAAAAATTGGAAATGAGTAAATTACAAAGAGATCCCAACTCCTATATCGCAATTTACAACCACCACGCATGGTCCAAAAACCTCATATCTCTAAGCTCCTCTAATGTAACGATCGACCTATCCTCCATCTTTAAAATATATGTCATTTATTGGGAAAATCCCGTACAGTGATGAGAATATACATACCAAGTAGAGAGACTAAAAAGTTTTTAGGGGGAGAAATAAGAGATACAAATGAATAGGAAAAAAATAGATAAAACATGGTACAGTAAGAGAGTAATGATTAACCCAGTAGAAGAGTAAATGTTAACTCATACAAACATAAGGAGCTTGATATGGTGATATGATGAAATTCTTGTCGAGTCTTCACTACCTATAGCAGGAGACTGGACTCATCCAACCACAAGAAGATAAACATGGAAAGTACATGTCATACCCCACACATCTTTCCCACTTCTAGAAGAAGAGTAACTATACCCATGTAGTGGGTTTTGAAGTAGGATATATATGTGCTCAGTCAAAGAAACCCAAATGAGAGAGTAAGGGCATCTCTGTCTCACATCTCATCCTAATAATATGAGTAGCCACCAATTCCAAAGGTAGTCCATTTTTGATACCTAGAATCTAATGTGTCTAACCTGAAAAAATAATTCTAAGGGAATCAATAACCACACCTTAATACTATCCACTTTTGGAGGAATTAACTCTCTTTCATGGTTTTATGTCACATCAAAATAACACATCTCAGTGGGGAAAGTGTACCTCTTTCTCACATGTCCAAAGGTTTTCAAACCATGCCTCATCACTTTTCCACATATTCAAGGGGTCACCATTTTTAGGAAAGTATCTTGTGCCCTGGTATGATAGGAGGGTCCTACTTTGGTAGTCACTGAGGAACGCCACTGCCCAGTTCTCCTGGAGGATAATCCTTGTGAGTCCTTAGTGAAATCCACTACCTATAATGGATGGAGGGTTAGACCTAGAATATGAAATTTGGTAACACCAATATCCATCCCATCTAGAGGGTAGGCTCAGAACATCGAGGAACTCCACTTTCCAATCATACAGGAGGGCAACTCAGAAATTTAATTGGGGAATGCCTCTGCCCATCCCAACTAGAGGGTAAGCCCAAAACATCGAGGAACTCCACTACCCAGTACTATTTTAAAGTATCTAAAAAAGGTCAATGAGGAATTACACTGACAATTCCTACTGGAGGGTCATCCCAATACTGTCTTCAAGGAACTCCACTACCCACCACTGCTGAAGGGTTACACCCATGATGCTCTTGCGATTCTGCAAGATTTTTCCATCTTTGGGTGTAACCTAGTAACATTAAAAACTTGGAACATTTAAATCACATATCAAAATCCACTTCTTAGGGCACCATGGTGTTATATGTGGATGAACACTCATGATAGGCTACCTGTGGGCTAAACCCGAAGTTCAAATAATGGAGATATAGATGTTTGAAGATTGATCAGAAGAGCTCAAGGGAAATACAACGTATGAAAGGACCCACACAACATGTGGTCCCTCTCCATAGCATGTCCATGTCCCTAGAAGGCACAAGGATATACCCATGTAGTAGAACATGCAATGTAGGTGGTCTACTCACTGTGTCTAGGCTAACCGGAATATGAGCCTTGTCCAGTGGTCGTGTTAGTGTACTCGAACTCCATGTTTGTGCACTTTGTACATGGTGTGTCTATGGATTTGTTGTCTATGACATGACTCATACACAAAATAATTCATTACACAACAATTCAAGTAAGTACACTCCATGCCATCCTTACGGGTTCACAAACCCTAGTTCCACTACTGATGGAGGCTACACACCATGTGTTCTTTATACTACATGGCGTGTAGTTGGGATTTTACAAGAATCTTCAGATTTTTTTCAATATTCGTCCTCCCTTTGAATAAGCTTCAACTACCTTGGATTATGTCTCTATTATTCTAAAACAACAGGGATCTAGCCATGAATCATGGTTTCGAACCACCATTCTCTGGATATCAATCGCTGGAAGGTACGAGGGTTTTTCTTGTTCATTTTGCACGGACCCGTTCATTCAAAAATTGGTAATCTAGATAAAAATAACTAGATTTAGTAGACTTTCATCACTAAATTTCTATATCTATGATCCTTTTGTGATATATTCACTTATTCATCAATCCACCATAAATCTGGGAACCTGATCAAGCTCAGGTCACCCGAAAACTATCGAACCAGGAACTGTGGTGTTCTATTAGTGAAGAACGTGAAGAGTGAGGGATAAAAGGAACAAGGAAATAAGTTTTTATAATCATTGTCCCAGAATTATATTCCAATCTATAAGGAATGGACAATTCATATTATAAATAAATTGGTAAATAATTATTTCCATACTTAGTCTCATGTAATGTTTTCAAAAGGGTGATAGATCGAAGAATAGCATTCAATCTACTCTAAAATTTAATCAAAGGGTCAAGAAAACCAATTGATGATCCATAACTCTTGTTTTGATCGATATATTGTGAAGAATGTGTTTTCCAACAATTTAATAGGACCTGTTGTGTTCCTTCCACTTTGATTCGCCTTGAATCAAAAGGTCGTCATATGTCGTTAACATAGAAGGAAGAGTGATCTCTCATTAGTGAATTATAGAATATGAGAAAACCTTTTCCAAAAACCTCTAGAAATATATTTATAACCAAAAATTAGGTTAGAAAATTTTAGGTGATTAATTGGTTAATTAATTAATCAATCCACATAAATGTACCACCAACGATCAAGGTGTCCGAACATCCCGCATTGACTCTTTTTATGTTTCACCTAGGCTAAAAATGATATTTAAGACTGAACCATGGTATTAGATTTATTGTTTGACCAAGTGTTTAAGATATGTCTCGTTTTCTTTAATTAACCATGCACACCTAATAAAAATATATTTAATAGTTTTATAAAATTAATTATGGGCACACCAGACCTCATAATGGAATGTTGTCTCAGCGCCTATATCTTGAAATATATTTAGAAATATTTCAAAGTATTAAAAGGAAATAACTAGGTCTCTAAAATTTTATCTCATATAGGATTTTCATACTCAAAAAGAAGACCTAGGAAAACAACTCATGATACTAAGCCCGCATCTGGCACTCCCGTTCCTAGGAACCCACTTCCACATTTCCATACTGCCACATCATGTGAATTAAAGGGATGGTCTTTCCTCGTAAGGTCTACTTAGGTAAGTCCTTGATCACCATCGGTTTCTCTGTAAAGGTGACTCCATCATCAATGTTTATCTCACCCCAATCAATGATGTACATAGGTACATTCACGTATTTCATCAGATGTGACACATGGAAGACTCCGTGCACCTGCTCTAGCAACGGGGTAGGGAGAGGCAGTAAACAACCTTATTATCCCTCTACATGATCTCGAATGGCCCAATGAAGCTCAAGGATAGCTTTCCTCTCATGTCAAACCTTTTCATTCTTCATTTTTGGAAGACTCAATAAGTCTTGGTATCCATGTTCAAACTCCAAGGGCCTACCATGGAAATTTTTTTTGGATTTTTTTTTGTTATGGCTCATCTTCATCTCTTCATTAATGACTTTCACTTTCTTCGTTGTTGCCTGCACCAACTCTGGGCACACATGAGATGACTCCCCAATCTCCTTCTAGTACAAGGGTGACCTTCAAGGTCTCCCATACAGGATCTCAATAGGTTCCATGCTGATGGTAGAGTTATACATGTTGTTTTATGAAAACTCTACTAAAGGAAGGTGATCCTCCCAACTCTAGATGAAGTGAAACATGCCAGACCACAACATATTCTCTAAAAATAGATAGTGTTCTTGGTGTTCCTATCAGTCTGGGGGTGAAAGGATATACTCATCTACAACTAGGTATTGAATGCCTCCTGCAGTACCCTCCATCATCATGATGTAAACCACATGTCACAATTAAAGATAATCATCGAGGGTACCCCATGAAGGTGGAAAATGACCCATGCATACAACTATCCAAAACACACCACCAAACTATGTTCCCTTGTAGTAAGTAAGTGTGTTGAATTTATGAGTCAGTCTACTATCACCCATATGGTTTCATAGCCCTTGTCAATGTGCATAATCCCTATGAAGAAGACTATGGATTTTTCATCCCATTTCCACTTAGGTATCTCAAGAGGATCCAACAAACCCGTTGGAACATGGTGTTCAGCTTTCACCTACTGACAGGTGAGGCACCATGAAAAATACTCAACTATGTTTCATCTCATGTTGTACCACCAGTTGCGAGTTCATGAGGCTGATATTCCAAATTTGGCATTCCAATATTTTTATGGAAATCGTGAGTCCCTAGTGAATAGGGGAATCATGAGATCAGGATCTCGTGACTAGAATCACTTTGTGGTTTGAGTAAACCATAAACTGATCTCCCAAAATGTAGTGCCTCTACATCCTCAAGGTGAACAATACAGTTTTTAGCTATGTGTCACAATCTGCACAGTTCTGATCAGGGGGGCTCTACTACCTCAACCCACATGTGATGAATTCCTTTCATTGCATCAACACCAAACTGAGCCCACATCCTGAGGCATCAAAATACACCACCAAATCAATTTCTTACTATGGTATCCTCTACACTAGAGCCCTCATTAGTCTCTGCCTCAACTCCTCTAAGGATTTCTAGAAATGCTCTGACTTGGTAAATGATTGTCCCTTCCTCTTCAAGTTGGTAAAAGGGTCCATGAATCTAGAGGAGCCTACCAAGAACCTCATATAGTACCCCCTCTATGGAAAGGAAACTATGCACCTCTGATACATTCTTAGGTTTTTCCAAAACAAGCACAACTTTGATATTTTATGAATCCATAACTAAAACTTGTTCATAAAATAAATTCCCCGGAAAGTGAACCTTATATTTCCATAACTATCACTTCATGATATTTCCATAAATTTGGTGCTATCAAAGTAATTCTAGGACCATCCTCGAGTGCTATTCATGCTCCTCATGTGTTGTAGAGTAGACGAGTATATTATCAATGAAGATGATAAAAACTGGTCCATGTATGGATAGAATACATGGTTCATTGAATCCGTAATGATGATATGGGATTTTTCACACCAAAGGGAATCACTAGGAACTCATATTTTCCATAATGACATCGGAATTCCAACTTTGGAATATTAACCTCAAGAACCCACAACTGGTGGTAGACGAACGTGAGATCAATCTTGCAGAACCATATCATACCCCATAACTAATTGAAGAGGTTATCAAAACATGGAAAGGGGTTCTTATTATTTGTCATGGACTACTTCAAGTGATGATAATATATGTAAATCCATATGTTCTAGTCTTCCTTTTTCATGAAAAGAATTAGAGATGACCAATGGGACACACTGGGTCTAATGAAGCTACTTTCATGAAGGTCCTCCAACTACAAACATGGCTCGCAGATCTCAGTGGGTTTCATTTGATATGTTGTAGAATATATTAGGGTAGTCCTAGGTTGAAAATATGTCCCAAAATCAATCTACCACCTTATAGGTACTCCCATAACATCCTTGGGGAATACATTCATATAATCCTCCACTAGTAAAGTAACCAAGACGCTTGAAGAGTCTGATTCTCCAAGGGTTACACTTGTAAGGTGATTGGTGATATGCTGCAACCTCCTACTCAAAACATCCATTCATCTGACTATGAGGTCTCTCATACTAGAAAAGGATAACATTTTCCTATCAGTGTGTATGCATCTGATTAGTATCTAGTGACAGTTGATCTGGTCTTAAAATGTAGAAATACAATCCATTCCTAGGATATTGTCATAAGGTTCCCTCATGACTACCAAAAATTTTCATGTTAACCTCTCTCCTCCAATCGATAGCTCACACTGCTGATAGGTGAAAGATATAAAATAAGTGTTCCCTATAGGAACCTCAAGACTAAGTTGCGATGATTGCATCACTACTAGGAGCTCTAGCTCTTCGACTAGGACCTGAGAGATAAAGGATTGAATGGAACATGTGTCTAGTAATATTGATGCTAGAGTAGAATAAACCCAAATAATACCTTGAATCATCTCCTACGCTACTGGATCATAGACATCCAAATCCTATAGCTATCAATAACCTCAAACACCATTTTATTGATCCTAATGTGTTCTTCCTAGTGGTGTTGTTGAATGGATATCATAGCTTCATCCCCCACCTACATCTCCTCAGGATCCTTTTTGATCTCTATCTCCCTGAAAACAACTATGTCTCTGCATAGAAGATTCTTGATCACTTCGTTGTCTCTACCGTGGTAGTCCATATTTTGTCTTCCTTTTATACTCATCATATTTGATTGGGAAGTCTCATTCCATGTGTTATTTCTCACAAAAAACATATCACCACCCCCCCCCCCAAGATACCATGGTGGTCTGCAAAATCCATTTACTATACGACCATGTTCCAATGCCAGTACATGAAAGGGTTCCTTGTTCTGAGATCTCTGGTGCCTACCTACAACTGTAGATGTTTCAGTCTAATCACACCCATTTCTAGCTCCAAATATCTTGTGTCCCTCTAATAGAAATATATCTATCACAAGTTCTTGCTCAAGCACACAAGAAAAGGTGTGGATATATAATGGCAATATGTTGGGTCACATCTCTCTATGGAGTCCCTATTCAAACTTCCATGCCTGAAATTAATAATCGTAGTTCATGTAAAGGGAGTAGTGTGTATGGTCTGTGAATTTATCTATGTACTCATCCATAGTAATCCCACCTTGCTGAAGCTCCATAGACTCTATAATCTGGACAGTGCATAAGAAGGAGGGAAATTACTCCCCACGCAACAGCTTCTGGAATTCGTCCCATGAGTGTGTTGAATCATTGTGAATCTGGGTAACTAGGATCCAACAATTCTAGAATGATCCATGGAAAATACTGGCTACCAAATAAACCATCTAATCTGTCGATGTACAGATAATCATGAAGATATGGACAACTAAATCTATCAAATCCTTTCCCGCATGGGGATCTAACTCATTGTAGAACCATAGTGGCCTATAATGTGGGAACACAAAGAGTGTGCTCATCCCGTGCACATCCTCAGCCTTCTCTACTAGGAGGATCTTCTGCTTCATTGGTGGTGGTATAACAACCTACCCACATGGAGGAATGGGATTATGATATAGGCTCTAAAATGAGGTCTTGTTTCTCATGGGGTCATTGTCATGAACCATAGCTAGTATCCTGGCTGGCTATCATCACGGAGGAATCTTGAAAGTTATCAAAGAGTACTAAGGTTATATGAGAATATAAATATTTATATCAATAAAAATGGGGAACAAACTCAAGAAGGAAAATCAAAGACTCGATCCTATATAATGCATGTACCATTGATCCCTACAATAAATGTCTCTACATGAATAGTTGAGAAGAATGTATTCAAGATCCGGGTAAATGGATATGTAAACCACAACACCCTTATTGGACTCCCTCGGTAGAGATCTATATTCAAGACACTTTGACACTATTTCCCTAAACCCAACCAATAACCTTTTTAGGGAAAAATCTGAAAAATTCCCCAAGGGTTGAACCACCACAGATAAAAATCTATCACAACCCAACCCAAGATGTGACTCGATCCATAACTACCCCAATTTTGCCTGCATTTTCTAGAAGATAGTGACTAGAACTGATGGCATAACTAACTCATGTAGGAATTTTCCTAAGAACCTGTACATATTAACAAAACCAACTTAATGAAAAAGTGCAGAGGGGAATGAAATTAAGGATTCAACAATTAAATAAATTTACCAAATATGCAAGGACCACTAAATATAATGAAGTATAGTAGTTTATAATAAAAATTTAATGGAAAAAAAATATATGCCCAAACCAAAAATATTCCATAACCTTATAAAAATGGAAAAAAAATAAATGGCTCAGATGGATCATATCATGTATCCCAAGCTATGACCACCGTACGCGGTTCAAACACCCAATATCCCTAAGCTCCTATAAAGTCACGATCCACATGTCCACCATCTAAAAAATAAATGACACATTTTTGTAAAACCCCATGGAGGGGTGAGTATGTGCACACCCAATAGAACAGCCTAAAAAGGTGAAGGTGGAGTAGTAAGAGATAAAAATGAATAGGGAATAGATAGATAGAACAAGGTATAGTAAAAGAGTACAACTCAACCCAAAAAGAGAGATAAATTGAACTCTTCCAAACACAAGAACCTCTACATAGGGAGAAGTTCAAATTATCTTAAAGTCTCTGCTACCTATAGTATGAAATTGGATTCATTTAACCAATATAAGATATACACGAATAGCATGTTCAATATCCAAAGAATATTCACCTCTCGTGGAAGAAGAGTAATTATACCCATGGAGTGGGAACTAGTTTAGGATATATGTATAAATTCTCAATCAAAGAAACCCAAAAAAGAGAGTAAGGTGATCTATGTCTCACATCTCATCCCAAAAAGATGAGTATCCAATAGTTCCAAAGGCAGTCCATTTGTGATGACCATCATCTTATGCAAATTCCCCAAACACATGATTATAAGGGAATCAATCTATGCACCTTGATACTATCCAGTTTGGGCTGAAATGACTCAACCACATAGTTTTAGGTCATGTCATAATAACATTTCTCGGTGGGGAAAACAACACTCTTTCTCGTGAGTCCAAAGGTTCATCAAACCACACCTCATTATTGTGCTGCACAATCGAGGGGTCACCTAGTTTAGGAAAGGATCTCATGTCATGGTAAAAATTGAGGGTCTTGCTCTTGTTGTCACTAAGGAAGACCACTGCCCAATCCTACTAAAGGGTACCACTCAGGAACATAATCAAGAAATGTCATTGCATAGTTCTACTAGAGGGTAATCCCGATGAGTTGTTATAGAACTAAATTGGACAACCTGGCCAGAGGTTTATGCCTGGAAGATGTCTTTGGATAATTCCACTACCCAAACCAGCTATAGGGTAAGCTAGGAATGTCACATAACTCTACTTTCTAGTCTTATTAGAGGGTAATAAGGAAAGGTCATTAGGGAACACTGCTTCCCAGCCCAGCTTGGGGGGTGGGGTAAGCCCAACACATCAAGGAACACCACTACCTAGTACTACTAGAGGGTAAATAAGAAAGGTTATTAGGGATCACCATGACCTAGTCCTATTGGATGGTATGCTCAGTAATATCTTCAAGGAACTCCTTTTCCCATACCTTTGAGAGTGTTATGCATGTGATGATCTGGTGATTCTTCATGATCAACTCCATAATCGGGTGTCGCCTCACCACCATCCAAACCAAGAAAATATTACATCATATCTCCAAATCCACTTCTAAGGAAATCATCACATTCTACAAAGAGAAACACTTAGGATAGGCTACTTTCAGGCCAAAATCTGGGTTCAAACAAAATAGATACATATGTTTCAAGATTTCTCATAAGAGCTGGAGGGTAACACAATATGTGAGGGGAACCACACAGCATATGGTCCTTCTCCATAGCCTGGATGTGTCCCTGGATGGTGCATGGATCCAATCCATGCAGTAGAAAATTTTGTGTAGGTTCACTACACACCATTTCCTCACTGACCAAGACTAGGTACGTCTTCAGTGGTCGTGTCCGGGTACTCAGACCCCCTGTCTGTGTGCTCTGTACATGGTGTGTCTTTATCTGTGTAGTTTGTCACAAAAATCCCACACAGGAGAAGGCATTTCATGGTGTGTCAATAAATTATACGCCATTCCATGCTTATGGGTTCCCAAACCCCCGTGCCACTACTGAGTGAGGCTACACAACGTGTGTTCTTTATATTTCATGGTGTGTAGTAAATATTTTTCCAGAATATTTAGTTTTTTCCATATATTCATCAACAATTCTAACCAACCTCAACCACTTTGGATTTTACCTCGGTTATGCTCAAAAAATGTGGATCTGGTCGTGAATTGTTGTTCTGAACCGCCATTTTCTAGAAATAGATATCCTTATGGTATAGTGGTTTTGTTTTTCATTCCATAAACACCTATTCATTCAAAACTTGGCAATATGGCTCAAAATAATTATATTTAGGATCCTTTCATTGAAAAATATCAAGATCTATGCTATACTCAGGATATAATCATCTTTTATTCGATCCGCTACAAATCTGGGCACATGATCATGCTCGGGTCGCCTGAGAATGATCAAACTGGGAACTGTGGGGTTTCATCTCTGAAGAAATGAAGAATGGGGGATAAAAGACATAAGGAAAAAGTTTTTATGATATTCATCCAAGAATTCATGACCAACTGGTAAAGAAAAGGAAATTCAGAATAGAAAGCAACTGGTAAAGTAATATTTCAGTAGTTAGCCTCATTAAAAGGTTTTCAACAGGAGCACAGATAGAAGAATAATGTTTTATCTTCTCAAAAATTTAATAAAATGGGTGAAAACCACAATTGATAGGACCTACCTATTGTTTGGATTTATTTATGGTGAGGAACACATTTTCCAATGAGGGTTGAGGAAGTATTGGGTTCATTGTGCTTTGATCCACCTTGAATCAAAGGGTTTTCATTCATCATTAATGGAGGAGGAAGAGATATCTCTCACCGATGAATGGTGAAATATGATACAACCTTGGAAAAATACCTATAAAGATGTAATTATAAAAAAAAGTAGGTTAGAAGATTTTAATTGGTTAATTAATTAATTAATTATTAAATCCACTTAAACATATCACCAATGAGCAAGGGGTCTGAATATCTAACACCAAATCTTTTTATGTCATTCCTATTGAAAGCACCATCTTACAGACTCAACCATGGTCACAGATTTCTTATCCAGCCAATTTTTAAATATATATCCCATTTTATTTAATTAACCACACCCGCACAATATAAATATATTTAATATTTTTATATAATTAATTTCGGGCACACCGTTCCTTAAAATTACATGCCACCTTAGTTCTTATCCCTGAAAATATATTTAGAAATATTACCAAAAGTTAAAAGGAAAAAATTGAGTCTCAACATATCATGAAATATAACATCTAGTCTTAAAGTAATTACCTTATCTTGATGTTTAATAAAAACATACTTTATATATATATCATGGGAAATAGAAAACTTTGAATGAAAAATTGGGTTAATTCATTTTTTAGAAAAAATTTATGCCCATACTAGAGAGAAATCACATAAACAAATAGAAGAGTTTCACACATTCTTCTTGACCATAGAATATATGAGAGTCTCTGAAGATCATATAAAATTAATGGATTTGACTTTTTTATCTCTAAAAAATGTTTCAAATGATTGAATCTACTATTTTAATTCCTAAATCTAAAGAATGTTATACATGTAAAATCTTATTAAAAAGAATGTATTATATCCTCACCAACTTTATGAATAATAAAGTATTTTTTTGAAATAAATAAATTTCAAGGAAAAATACTTCATAAATATTGAAGAAAAGTTGTTATACTCATTAAAAACCATATTATTCAAAATATGCTGGATTAATCAATGGATATCCTTCTCCATCAGTTATTTTCTCAAAATATCTAGATATATGAATGAACCCCCTTCTTCCTGGAAACACCATCTTTGTAAATTAAATTTTTCAATATTATTTATTCCATATAATTACTTATCCACAAATATCATAACAGTTTTAATAATGTTCCAAAATTATAAGCACTTAATCCAATTGTTTGGATTGATCTATAATTTCTCTAAACTCTCAGATCATTCCATGTCTCACATTCATTTAAATGTGTTAAAAAATTTCTAAATATTCTATGTTTTTAATGAACTAGGTGTTTGGGTGTGTCACTTTTGGTCTAAATCTTGACTAAATAAAGGTAATTAAGTACCTTTGATGTGTTAGTGGTGTCTATGAAGATACGAGGTTCAGGTTTGAGAAGTTCTCCTTGGGGTGGGATTTCAATCCTTAAAGAAAGATTCCAAAACATATATAGTGGACTGATACCAGATACTCAATGTGCCTGGTGGAGTGAGGGTGGTTTTGTGAGGTACATTGACTATTAAGTGGATGGGGATTGGGTATTTGATGTCCCTATGACATGTTTTTTATAAGGTTTTTGTCACTTATTTAAATCATCCATTTTATGAAAATAAGGGAAACCTTATTAATTCCACCTAGTAGGGAGTTCACCCCTTAACCACCCTCTCTCATTGACATATCTTCTAAAAGTGTATATCAATTTTAGGTGCTTCATTATTTTAGTATATTTTCATAATGGTTCACCTTATTTAATACATATTATTCTCCTTTTTTTCTAGTACTGTCTTAGTTGCAATGAGTTTTAAATAAAATATCCATTTTAGAGTATTTTTTCTAGATTCAATATCTCTTCTTCCTTGCTCCAATCAGGCCATGTGATCTAATGAGTAGGCTCCTACCAATACCAGGTTGGTGGTAATTATGATTTAATAGTATTTTATACATGTTTTTAAAGTTTTATGTTTTTTAAGAAGTAGTAGTTGGGGTTTGGATTAGTGGTAAGCACATTGTAATTCTACATCAAGGATGGGGGTTCTAAACCCATTGGGAACAGGTACCGTAGAAGCACTATAGTGATGATGTATACATACTATAAAAGCATCAGAATTGTAGCATCAACGACACTATAGTGGTGGTGGGCACTATAGAAGTAACTATAGCAGTGGTAACACTATATCAAGTACTGTAGAAACCCAGAAACTGTAAAATTACTATTCACCAGTGGGTCTGTGGGTGAAACATTTGGGACTACATGCCATGTTATAGTCTTTAATTTCCATTGGGCCTATGGGACATGAAATGGGCTTCATGCCTACCATGCCTACGAGCCATGTTTGAATAAATAAGGCTTGAGGGGTGGTTTATCACCTGGGGAGCGATGGCATGCGTTTCCAACCTATGTGTGAGTTGTGCGTGTGTTTAATGTAATTTTACCCCCAAGAACATAATATAATATTATGTTATTTTAGAAGTATATAATTTTTACACATACCCTTGTATATTTTAAAAAATATTTTTTTAGTTCCCTGTGGTTTTTGTGAGACAAACCAAGGTCATAAATTGTGTTTTCAGAGTCAATATTGATACAATAGTTAATAATTAATATAAGACACATTTAAAGGGTCTTGTAATTTTTTTATAAGTTTATGATGTGTATTATTGTATATAGAACATCTATATTACACTTTCTTTTAGAGTGAAAAATCTCGCTGGTATGAAGTGGGGTGATATTGATCAATGATGATGGAATCGACTAATGTCCATTTGGTTCATGGCCATAAAATATTGGTGACTTTTATAAACAATGGGCCCCATGTTTTTGGGTTTTTGTGCACACATGAGAGCGTGGTTTGACTATTGGTTTTGTTATATAATTATCTTAAGATGCAATGACCTTGGGTGATGATGTTAATCATCATATAGATTGATGAATTATCTATAGATGTAAACATAATATTATTCAGTGATTGGGATCAATATTTGGAGGCATGATGAACACTTTAATTTAGGTCCTTTCAATGTTTTTTAGTTGAAAGATTTTTTTTTTAATGGGCTAGCATGGTTGACTACTATTAGGGAGATTTATTTCTCTAACTAATATAAAAATTATTAGAGTAATGTGCGGTACTCTATGTGTGTTTATACAATAGGATAAGAATAGTGTCATGATATTGGTCAAGGGATATAAGGTTAGATATGGTTTGGTTGTTGATAACTCCATAATGTGGTGGTTTTTTTGTTATCATATCATATGAATCCTGAACATGTATTTACTAGATGTGTTTGTGGTCATTTTTATTAGTGGAATATTATTCTATAATAGCACCCTTTATGAGATACTCCTAGTGTGTGAAGATATAATTTTTAAAAACATATGAAACAAAAAAGCCCTATGATTAGTTCTTAGGGGTTAGTGATGTGGTTGATGCAGAGGTGAGATGTTTATGTTTTTTGGAGATGGACTAAGTGTATCCTTAGTTCTGGTTTGGAGATGTTCCTTTTGTTTATCTTTGGATTCTGATATATATATAGTTAATCTAATGCCAAATACATAGTGTTTCTCTTCTATAGGTCAATGTGTTGTATTTTATTTTGTTATATATCTTGGGTTAAGTCGTGTTTCTATCCCTTTATTAATTCATTTAGTTTCATGTGTGTTATATTTTTTAGTTATTACTATGGAATATTTTCACTATAATGTAAGGGAATAGTGTCCCACCATCACCAATAGACCGTTACTATATAACCTAGACCAATGGTAAATGTAGAGGTGCACTTGAGGCCTAGTGGACCCCTCCAGTTCAAAGTAGTTTGGGCTGATTGAGTTGGAGGATCATTACAATGTGTTGACATAGTGGGGTTCAGTTATTAAAATGGTATTAAATAAGGTTGTTATTTCATTTTTGGGATGTTATATTACATTTTTAGGTTATATAGGATTTATAAATAAACCTAATGTTCGTGAGTAGTTAAATCCAAAATTCAGGCTGGAAATTTTTTTATAGTTTAGAATGTTGATTTGGATTTTTCATATTATGGTTTTGTGTTATGTAAAAATGATTTATATATGATGTATTTTTTGGGTTGTGGTTTGACTAATATACTATAACTGAATTATTATGTGTGTGTTCATACATCATTTTGGTCACACAAACCACACACGACATGAATTTGTCTGTGCATGTTTGATTATTTGATTTTGGAAAAAAATGGTTTTAATTTTCTTGATGTGTTAATATCAAGATAAAAATATTTTCATACATATATTATTATGATATTATACTCAAAAAATAAGTTTATTCATTCTATTATTATCATTTATGATGAACTTATACATTTTCATGGTACCTGGCCTTAAAATTGGCTAAATTGTATGATATTTGGGTGCATATAGACTTGTGTATAGGTCGGTGGGATGTAATTAGTGTTATATCATTACTTATTTGTGATATTTAAGATATGGTGTATGTATTGAGAATGTTAGTTGGTTTTTTGTGTGATACCACCACAATGTGTGCCTATTTCCCCATAAATTTTGTAAAAGATACATTAATCACCATAAAAAAATATTTAAATTGAAATACTAATATTTTTAGGATATATTGGTAGGGAAATAATTTAAAAGTCACATTAGTTACTATAATATTTGAAGGAAATATTTTATTGGAATGGTTTCTATGAATGATAATACACTTATAATAGACCTATATAGACAACATAAGATATTAAAATTGAAACATTAGATGTTGTTGCATAATGTTTTGAATATCATCAATGAATTGAGCATTGGAAAACATAAGGCTGATACGATACTATATTATATTTTATATGATATATAGGTTCTTATGTAGTTTTTTGTTAAGTATTCTTAAAAGGGTTTTAGAATATACAACATATCATATAAAAGGAAATGTATGCATTATAATTCTTTCATATTGGAGGCATATATGTTTCAATAGGTATATATTACATGACGTGTAATGATAATTAACCTATCAATATATGTCTTTGAGATATCCCTAACTAATGTTTACCATATAATATTATAGTTTATGATGAAATGTTAAGGTTAGCATGGGTACATTTCTTTTATGATGATATGAAATATACTCATGTGGTATAAAAGTGTTTTGTATGATTGATGACTCATTAAGTATACCTCAGGGAGTGTTATGTGATCAAATTGGTACAATAAGTGTGAAATATTCATATTTGGAGTCCCGAGAACCAAATTTTGGTGAGATACCTATCATGAGAACCTTCGTAATTTAAATCATTTCTTACACAGAACTTGAGGATTAACTAATTTAGGCATTTTTAGTTTTATTGATGATCATACTGCTGGTTCGATCAAAACAAAGATGAGATTTTTCTACTCATGTGATGTCTATGAATAAAGGTACCTCAATTGAGATAGATTGAGGAAATGTATTCCCTTAATTTAAATATATATATATATATAAGATGTGATTTTTTACATTGATGAATGGAATGTGATTCACTCAAATACTCAATAAATAAAAAGTGATATATTCATTAACAAATTTATTTTATACAAAGAGATTCAACAATATTTAAGAAGGATATATTTGATTAACATACCCCATGTCCAATGGAAATTTGTTTTCTTAAGCAAAGAGGATATATGAAAATGTATGCTATCCTATGACAAAGATGGTGGTCATAGGTATAGAGATATATTTGTTAGATGTAGATCACAACAGATCCTGTCACGACCCGACCCAATGGGGCTCGAGCCGCGACTCCCCAAGCCCGCCTCCAATAGGCCAGGGGCTGGCGACTAGCGCCGAGTAGGCTATCACTCACATGGGAGGCATTAGCCTAAGGTACCTGTACACACGCACCCACAAACACCTCCATGCAACAGTGCAGAGATATATAAACTAAAAAGTAAAAGCATGCATACAATCTATCCCAAACCAGAGTGAAACAGAAAAAGTACAACGGGAAAAACAGGGCCCACCAAAGAAAACTACAAAGCGCGTCCAACCTGCTTTGAAGAAGGGGAACGCTGCCACAAACACCCACCGGAAAGATCCCTCGGCACAGCTCCGGTAGACACCCCGGTCAACTCGCTCACTAAGCTCTGCCTGCTCCGGGTCCTCCTGGGACTCCGTCAAAAGTCTTGTGGTCTGCACAAGACACAAACATGTGCGGGCAAAGCCCATGCAGGGGTGAGTATAAACACACTTAGTAGGCACCCCAAAAACCCAAAACCCAAGGGAGAAACTGAAAGGCAACAGTCCGCTCAACCCAGCCAGAGGGAACCCAGACGAGAGAGAAACCCCATCTCGTGACCATCCTCGGATAAACACAACAAGTCAGCTCAGCTCAACTCAGGTGTATGACCATACATACACCTTGAACAATCCAGATATACTCATCTCACGCCACAAAGCCGCAAGAGGTACCGACCTCATCACCAGCAACTGCCCCCAACCAGGAGAGTACTCCACACGAACACTGTCATACCAAATGACATTCATCCGAGAGATACACTCCATCGGGTTTCTCGCAAACATCTCAGACGCTCACCCGAGAGACCACGCTCGTCGGATAACATCACTGAGGAAACATCGTTGAAACAACATAACCACCAAACTCCTCGGATAGGGGATCACCGCTAGGGTCCGCTAGGGGATACCAAGACCCACTCCGGTATACGTAGCTCACAGATAGGGGATCTCTCCCAGGGTCGGCTGAGGGATACCACGACCCGATCTGGCATACGTAGTTCTCACAGATAGGGGATCACACCCAGGATCCGCTGGGGGATACCACAACCCGATCTGGCGCTCGACAGAAGCTCAACACTCAGATAGAGGATCATCGTCTATATAAAGGTGGTCACAACGATACCAGAACCCTATCTGGTATAACTCGCGATGTAGGGGATCGAATCGATGATGCCGCAACCCTACCAAAACCACACGCCGAGTAGGGGATCGCATAACCAACGATACTGCAACCCTACCGACACCAAGCGCTGAGTAGGGGATCATATAACCAACGATACTGCAACCCTACTATAAACCTCATGCTGAGTAGGGGATCGTATACCCGACGATGCCACAACCCTACTGAGCACAACCCACCGCGTAGGGGTTCATATTCCCGATGATGCCACAAACCCTACGGGGTTAACCTGCTAGATAGGGGATCACCGCCCGTGAATAAGTGGTCACAGCGATACCAAGAACCCGATCTAGGGTAAAGGTGCTAGAGGATCCGCTCCGGGCCCACCGGAGGGATACCACAACACTAACAGTTTAAATATCCCATCGAGAGGATCACAAACCCATACAAAGGTTGTGATGCCACACGAACCCTCGTAGGAACGAACCAAGGGAGAACCGTCAACCACTGCTGGTCCAAACGTCGCTAACCTGAGCAACCCGCCACAACGCCACACTGCGCACCTCTTAGGCCAAAACCGAGGTCACCATCGCGATCTACGCGGACAAACACGCAGGATAGGCTGCTTACCCGCCCAAAATGGAGCACCGGTGAAAAAGGCACTATTCACCGTAGCTAGCTCATGCGGGGCCCACACAACGATCCCGAAACACATTGAGCGGACCATACCACGGCGATCCCCTTGGAAAAACAAGCGGAATCGACTACTCGCTCGTCCGGAACAGACACCCGGTGAAAAAGGTACTATTCACTCAAGCCAGCTCAGGTGGGGCCCACACCTCGATCCTGAAACTCATCGAAGGGATCACACCATTGCGATCCTCTCGGAAAAACACACACGATCGACTAATCATCCGCCAAAATCGGACTCCTGGTGCAAAAGCTGCGTTTCTTCGCAAATGCCAAACCCGGCCTCGTGGGGCCCGCACCCTATTCTCAGTCCCAACACCCAGAAACCATCTCAAAAATTCTGTCGTACCATTAGGGTCTCAACGCCACTAACGGCACGTCAATCGGACGCTCCGGGTAGAAGTTACAACGGCCCGAAGTCGTAAAATAATAAAATAATATTATTTTTTTACGACGTTTCTAGCTCCCGGGCCACGATCCTGAACCTTTAAACCCTCGAACCCACACCGGAGGGTTCACCTCGTCGTCAGGGTCACGTCGCCGCAAACGGCGCGCGAATCTGGCTCCCGGTTTGCAAGATACGGGGATTTAAAGACCCCCGTATAAGAAAAGAGGCCGGACCGGCCCCGACCGGCCGGTCCGGCCGGCCCGCCCTGGCCAGCGGCTCTCCGCCGCGCACCGGCGGAACTTTCGCGGACCGCCGGGGGCACCCCGGTGGTCCGTTTTGCGATCCGGAGGCGTCCACACGACCCTCGGGACCCGATCTATACTGCTACGGCTTCAATTTACAGAAAAACGCAGCAAAAATGGGATCGGGGGTTAAAACTCAAATACGCCTACCTCGCGGGCGAAACGTCGACGTTCTGCCTCAGATCCGCGCTCTAGAGCTTCCGTTGCGCGCTCCTGGAACGTCCGTCGTCGAATTCCGAGCTCGTGGGCGCTTCGTTTGGTCGATTCGGCGGAGCGGCGGCGAAGAATGGTGAAGAACGCCGAGAGGAACGATAAAGGGGGGGCGCTGATATTTATATCAGCCGCCCGCCGGCGCCAAACCCGCCTCGGACCCGACGCCCGATGCGAACAAAAGTAAGGTCACCCCTAGGGTAAACGCGTCGTTATGAACGCAACGACAGACTCAGATTTTCCATCCAAGACTCCATTCAAAAGTTATTCAAGCCGACGCTCGCCCACTAACTTCGCCACTTATTTACGAAAACGCCCCTGGTGGCGTTTCTCACCGCAGGCCCGCGCCCACAAAGTTTACACCTCGCCTAGGGTAAACGGCATGTTCCGGACGCAACCATGCCCTCAGATTCTAGTTCTGAGCTACCTTTTAGGAGATATCACACCCCCGCCACGTGCATAGTATAAAAATACTTAATATTTTTATAAAATTAATTTCGGGCACATCGGGCCTCAGAATTGCACGCCGTCTTCGCGTCTAGCTCTGGAATTATTCGTAGAAATATTCCAAAGTCTGATAGGGCCAAAAACCTGAGTCGCTACATCCTCCCCCCCTTAGAACTTTTCGTCCCCGAAAAGCCCTAAGCACAAGGAATACGACTGGACTCTCAACTGGGTCTCACACACCAGCGAGCTCACCAACTAACACTCATGCCCGAACGCATAAGTCAGAGGGACTCATCCGCCACACCTCAATATTATCCGCTTTGGACGGCACTGACTCACCCGCACGGTTTTAATCGCGTCACCAAAAATGTGTCTCGGTGGGGGAAGGATCCCTCCTCCTCACACATTCGAAGCATGTCGAAAAACACCCACACAGGGTCTTACCAACGCCCTGAACAAAACTCGAGCAAGCAACAAAAAGGAAAGAGTACCGCTAAACAGTGTCTGACAACCTACTGCAGTAAGTAGAAAAGACACAAGGCGTACCTCTATCCATCCACGGTGCCTCTGGGTCGACTGCCTCCAGGGCATGCAGCTGTCCTCGCCCTCGGCCCCCCAGCTCCCTGAGCTTGGCGTGGACCACCTGGGGGTGGGGGTGGTGGCACCTGATACTGCCTACCACCTCCTCCTGCTGCACCAGCTCCGCCGCCACGTCTGCCGCCCTACGGACCTCCTTGCTCGAGACGCTGCCTCTGCCAAGGCGGTCCATCGACCGGCTCCCTCTTAGCAGCACGTCAGGTCAAACAATCTCTAGCAAGATGTCCCCGACCATCGCAAGCGTAACACCGCCTCTCCTGCGGCTGACCAAAACTGGCCTGCGAGCCCTGTGAGCCCTGAGGCTTAGATCCTCCATCCTGGGGTCGCCTCCTGAAACGTCGGCCACGTCCAGACCCCTGAGTCTGTCGTCGGCTACCAGATGTCGATCCAACAGGCAAAGTCTCAGCTCTCGAGTTCCCAGCACAAACAGGGGGAATCTTCTCAGCCAAAAAACTCTCCACCACCAACGCTCGCTCCAGCACTCCAGCATAGGTGGGCAGGCACAAGGAAACCACACCTGCTCGGATGTCCCTGCGTAAGCCCTTCTCGAAGGTCTGAGCCCTAAAGAACGGGTCTTGAACCATATCCAGGGAGTAGCGTGACAGGTCTGTAAACCTCGCTGAGTACTTCGACATAGTCATGCTCTCTTGTCGAAGTTGCAGAAGCTCCTGGATCCGTACTGACCTCAGCGTCACCGGATAGAACTCCTCCCTGAAGAGCCGCTCAAACTCTGCCCACGTGAGCGTCTCCTCGTCATGGGACTGCGTCACCAAACTCCACCATCGCCCGGCAGAACCATGCAGAAGGCTCGCTGCTAGGACCACCATCTGATCTGGAGGTGTCCTCACTAGGCGGAATACCCGGGAAATTGCCTCAAGAAAGTCATCAGCTGCCTGGGGGTCTGGATCACCCCGGAACCTCAGAGGTCGCTGCCTCTGGAACTCGTGCAGCGCACTCAGCCTGTGCGCAACCTCGTCCTATACTGCCGGCACAACCATCTGCTCGACAGGTGGCAGCTCAATTGGCAGACCACCTGGAGGTGCAACCTCAGAACCTGCGCCCTGCTCCACAACCTCTACACGGGGCGGGTCGTCAGCACAATCCTGCTGCGGAACCCTCGCTGGCTGTCGTCGTGGAGGCATCCTGAAAAACATTCAAGACGCACCACGGTCAAAAAGTATATCTGGAGAGCTGACTCAAGAAGGACAAGGAAAACCCAAAAACCCATTCCTATATGATGCATGTACCATTATGTCCCTGCGACCGGTGTACGAATGTCCTGAGTCGAAAGGCAGGTTATTAGAGTCCTCGTGTATGGATACGTCGGCCGCCGCACCAACACTGGAGTCTCTGGCCTGAAAGCCGAACTTGAAACATCCTAACACTTCCGCTATGCAACCCGAACCAAGCCCACAGCTAGACCAGCTACGCTCTGAGATCCCAAAGGTGGAACCTCCTCTGATACCACTCTATCATGACTCGACCCAACGGGGCTCGATCCGCGACTCCCCAAGCCTGCCTCCAATAGCCCAGGGGCTGGCGACTAGCGCCGAGTAGGCTATCACTCACATGGGAGGCATTAGCCTAAGGTACCTATACACACGCACCCACAAACACCTCCATGAAACGGTGAAGAGATATAGAAACTGAAAAGTAAAAGCACGCATACAATCTATCCCAAACCAGAGTGCAACAGCAAAAGTACAATGGGAAAAACAGGGCCCACCAAAGAAAACTACAAAGCGCGTCCAACCTGCTCTGAAGAAGGGGAACACTGCCACAAACACCCGCCAGAAAGATCCCTTGGCGCAGCTCCGGTAGACACCCCGGTCAACTTGCTCACTAAGCTCCGCCTGCTCCGGGTCCTCCTGGGACTCTGTCAAAAGGCATGTGGTCTGCACAAGACACAAACATGTGCGGGAAAATCCCGTGTAGGGGTGAGTATAAACATACTCAGTAGGCACCCCAAAAACCCAAAACCCAAGGGAGAAACTGAAAGGCAACAGTCTGCTCAACCCATCCATAGGGAACCCAGACGAGAGAGAAACTCCATCTCGTGACCATCCTCGGCTAAACACAACAAGTCAGCTCAACTCAGCTCAGGTGTATGCCCATACATACACCTTGAACAATCCAGATATACTCATCTCACGCCACAAAGCCACAAGAGGTACCGACCTCATCACCAGCAACTGCCCCCAACCAGGAGAGTACACCACACAAACACTGTCATACCAGATGACATTCATCCGAGAGATACACTCCATCAGGTTTCTCGCAAACATCTCAGCCGCTCACCTGAGAGACCACGCTCGTCGGATAACATCACTGAGGAAACATCGCTGAAATAACATAACCACCAAACTCCTCGGATAGGGGATCACCGCTAGGGTCCGCTAGGGGATACCAAGACCCACTCTGGTATACATTGCTCACAGATAGGGGATCTCTCCCAGGGTCCGCTGAGGGATACCACGACCCGATCTGGAATACGTAGTTCTCACAGATAGGGGATCACACCCAGGATCCGCTGGGGGATACCACAACCCGATATGGCGCTCGACAGAACCACAACCCGATATGGCACTCAACAGAAGCTCAACACTCAGATAGAGGATCATCGTCTATATAAAGGTGGTCACGATGATACCAGAACCCTATCTGGTATAACTCACGATGTAGGGGATCGAATCGACAATGCCGCAACCCTACCGAAACCACATGCTGAGTAGGGGATCGCATAACCAACGATACTGCAACCCTACTGACACCAAGCGCTGAGTAGGGGATCGTATAACCAACGATACCGCAACCCTACTATAAACCTCATGTTGAGTAGGGGATCGTATACCCGACGATGCCACAACCCTACTGAGCACAACCCACCGCGTAGGGGATCATATTCCCAATTATGCCACAAACCCTACGGGGTTAACCTGCTAGATAGGGGATCACCGCCCGTGAATAAGCGGTCACAGTGATACCAAGAACCCGATCTAGGGTAAAGATGCTAGAGGATCCGCTCTGGGCCCATCGGAGGGATGCCACAACTCTAACAGTTTAAATATCCCAGCGAGAGGATCACAAACCCATACGAAGGTTGTGATGCCACACGAACCCTCGTAGGAACGAACCAAGGGAGAACCCTCAACCACTGCTGGTCCAAACGTCGCTAACCCGAGCGACCCGCCACAACGCCACACTGCGCACCTCCTAGGCCAAAACCGAGGTCACCATCGCGATCTACGTGGACAAACACGCAGGATAGGCTGCTTACCCGCCAGAAACGGAGCACCGGTGAAAAAGGCACTATTCACCGTAGCTAGCTCATGCGGGGCCCACACAATGACCCCGAAACCCATTGAGCGGACCATACCACGGCGATCCCCTCGGAAAAACAAGCGGAATCGACTACTCGCTCGTCCGGAACGGACACCCGGTGAAAAAGGTACTATTCACTGAAGCCAGCTCGGGTGGGGCCCACGCCTCGACCCCGAAACTCATCGAAGGGATTGGACCATTGCGATCCTCTCGGAAAAACACACAGAATCGACTAATCATCCGCCAAAATCAGACTCCTGGTGCAAAAGCTGCGTTTCTTCGCAAATGCCAAACCCGGCCTCGTGGGGCCCGCACCCCGTTCTCAGTCCCAACACCCGGAAACCATCTCAAAAATTCTGTCGTACCATCAGGGTCTCAACGCCACTGACGGCACGTCAATCGGACGCTCCGGGTAGAAGTTACAACGGCCCGAAGTCGTAAAATAATAAAATAATATTATTTGTTTATGACGTTTCTAGCTCACGGGCCACGATCCCAAACCTTTAAACCCTCGAACCCACACCGGAGGGTTTGCCTCGTCGTCAGGGTCACGTCGCTGCAAACGGCGCGCGAATCCGGCTCCCGGTTTGCAAGATACGGGGGTTTAAAGACCCCCGTATAAGAAAAGAGGTCGGACCGGCCGTCGCCGTCGGCCCGCCCTGGCCGGCGGCTCTCCGCCCCGCGCCGCCGGCGCGCCTCCGCGGCTCCGCCATGCGCCGCCGCGTTGGGCGGCCGGCAGCCGCGGCTCCGCCGCGGGCCGCCGGGATCTGCCGCCGTCGCGCCGGCGGAACTTCCGCGGACCGCCGGGGGCACCCCGGTGGTCCGTTTTGCAATCCGAAGGCGTCCACACGACCCTCGGGACCCGATCTATACTCCTATAGCTTCAATTTACAGAAAAACGCAGCAAAAACGGGATCGGGGGTTAAAACTCAAATCTGCCTACCTCGCGGGCGAAACGCCGACGTTCTGCCTCAGATCCGCGCTCCAGAGCTTCCGTTGCGCGCTCCTGGAACGTCCGCCGTCGAATTCCGAGCTCGTGGGCGCTTCGTTTGCTCGATTCGGCGGAGCGGCGGTGAAGAACGCCGAGAGGAACGATAAAGGGGGGGCGCTGATATTTATATCAGCCGCCCGCCGGCGCCAAACCTGCCTCGGACCCAACGCCCGATGCGAACAAAAGTAAGGTCACCCCTAGGGTAAACGCGCCGTTCTGAACGCAACGGCGGACTCAGATTTTCCATCCAAGACTCCGTTCAGAAGTTATTCGAGCCGACGCTCGCCCACTAACTTCGCCACTTATTTACGAAAACGCCCCTGGTGGCGTTTCTCACCGCAGGCCCGCGCCCGCAAAGTTTACACCTCGCCTAGGGTAAACGGCACGTTCCGGATGCAACCGTGCCCTCATATTCCAGTTCTGAGCTACCGTTTATGAGATATCACACCCCCGCCACGTGCATAGTATAAAAATACTTAATATTTTTATAAAATTAATTCCGGGCACACCGGGCCTCAGAATCGCACGCCTTCTTCGCGCCTAGCTCTGGAATTATTCGTAGAAATATTCCAAAGTCTGACATGGCCAATAACCCAAGTCGCTACAGATCCCTTTATATCTTGATTCCAATGGTTCATTGATTGAGGCTTATCTTTTCTAACATTTATGGATTTGGAGATTTAAAAATGTTATCAATGTTATAAATTAATATGGGTTCTCAATTTACTGTTAATTGAATGAGTATTGAGTTTGTCTTAGGGAGATTATCTAAAAGTGTTTTATGGATTTATCCAAATGCGTTTTTGATATTTTTTTGAAAATATATTACATATATTGTAAAATAAGGTGATGTTAATGATAAATTTTCCAAAATTATTTTAGAAGATATATAAATGAATTTTAGATTTGATTTTATAAGTTGTTACATATTATATGATATATAGTGAAAAATAATTGAAGTTTTATAGACTTTAGTGTAAGTGTGATATTGAAAGTATAATATAGTAAAATCTTATAAATACTATATAGTATGTTTGGGTGTGTTATATAGTATGACACACGTGTGGAAAATGTACTAAATTTAAGAATGTGGGAATATCATATTTTATGATATTGTGTTATTATATGTAAGATGTTTTGGCATATCATATTGTATAATATGATCAAGTTGTAAATAAAAGTATCAAATGGTTTAATAATCTTGGCACTTCTAAGAAAATTTTATCTTTTTTAAAAAATAAGTATTTTACATTAGATAATGTCTATAAATTTTTTTACATTAATAATGCATGAGATCATTTTAGCCAAGAGTTACATGTGATTTCACTGAACCCGTTATAAATATATTTATAAAATATATAAATAATTTCATGCCACATATTCCTGGATCCAGGAGTGTCCTGATAGACAATATAAATGAGGTCATGTTCTTGTTTTGGGAGTGTGTGAGTCATGAATTGCCTCTGTCTGAAAATCCCACCTCTTGAAAGATACCTTCTTTACCTCTTTATTGTTTTGGAGGTATTAAAATATCTAGAAGGAAAGGAAGTTCCTACCCAAATTTTTTTGGTTATTTAGTGCTTCTCATTGTTACACCCAAGAGGGATGTGTTTTTATTATTAGTTGTCGATAATCATAAATCATTAAAAAAGAAATAAATTAAAATATATTATGATAAAAGGTTCACATTATTAATTTTTTTTACATATTAATACCATTTCAAAAGCATGGTGATTTTGGTTTTATGGTTTCGGGGTCCCTTCTACTGCTTTGATTATTGGTTAATATATTTTACGAACGAGTTCATAAATAATGATATAGAGTTATCCTTTTTTGCATCATTTTTCTATGATTTATCAAAGTGTGTCAAAACATGTCAAGAAAATTTTATGCCCACTATTTTTTTATTTGTAAACATTCATCACAGTCATTCCTCTCATGAAATAATATCATGTCTTATCTTTATCTATCTCTCTTAAGTTATATTTTTCATATTAATTTTAAAATATATTTTTAAGACATTTCCTCCTCTATGTTGATGAATTTTGAAAATAAAACATTCCAAAAAGAAATTAGCAACTTTTATTATGAGTATAAAAGTGTTATCCATACTATATACTTTCTAGAAATTGAATTTTTTATTTATCCTTAAAAAATAGTGTTCTAGGTTTTACATTGTTTTGGAATCCCTTTAAATTAATGTATCTTGAAGTATCATGTCACATTATTAACTTATGATCAATATATTATGTTGAAATCCATCCATATAAGACAAAATTTTATTGTTCATATCATCTTCCATAATTATTGTTTTTATACTACCTTTTATTTTAAAAACCCTATTATTTTCAAAGAGAAACACTGCATATATATAGACCTTCATGATCTTCAATAAATTCATATTCCTATTTTTTGGCATAAACACCTACAAATGATAATACTTTTTTAATTATTATTTATTTATATAAGACTAATATTATCTAGGATATAATTCTCATTATTTTCCAATCCTTTTACGATATGTTGGGTTGAGTAGAGACCTAAGGTCTCTCTTTATTCTTTTCCATATAAGAAGTTATGTTTTCTTCCTCTTCTTCTTCTAATGGAGTGAATGTTTTCTATGAGAATTAAATCTATCATTCTCCAATAAATTCTTCTTACACATCCATAGTAGTTTTTTATACTTCTTTTTTGAATATAATAAATAGTTTGGTTGGAAGTATTTGAGTATAAAAAACAATACTTGTTGATAGTATTTTTCCAATGTGGTTTAAGATATGCTATCATCATATATTATTAAAGTTTTGGTGCCTCATATTTTTGATAGATCTCTACCTCTAAAAATAATTCAATGTGTGACATATGTTTTCAATAAATTAGAACTTCATCAGGGGGAATATGTTATCATCTTTACACCATAAGCTTGATTCCTTCAATTTATGTCTAGAGTTTCGAAAACACCATGATGATTTAGATTTATCTCTCAATTGTTTCATTACATTATCAATAGTACTAAATACCCTATCATTGGATAATTCAACCATAAAACTAATTTAATTTCACAAATGTCATTTAGGACTTTGATCAATCAAAACATTCTTAATAATCCTTATGTAACTTTTATCTCTTTCCATTAGTTATTTATTTTAGAATATATAAAAAACATTTTCTTAAAAAAACAATAATAATTTCAAGTTCAAAATTATTGTTCAAGGTAATTAATTTATCTTGGAGTTATCAAATAATATTTATTTATTCCTTGATACAACCATTAATATCCTTGATTATCTTAATCTACTACTCAATCTTTAGTTAAAAAGGAATGTTGTTTTTTCAAAATCTTCATTATCAGAAATTTTATTTTCCAAAATTATATCTATTCATGTTAGTTTAAATTTTAGTTGAGAAACATACTCTAAATACTCCTTCAATTGTCTACCTACTTATTATTCTTCTTACATTATATTTCAATATCCTCAACATCACCTTTGATTGTTTACTTTAGATCAAAAATCCTTTTATTATATTTTTTTAATCAGATTTGGTTTTCACATTCAAAATCATCATTATCATAAAATATTTAGAGGTTAACTTCAACTTTGTTTCACTTTCCATGAATTTGTTGTCATCATCACAATACTATTTTCAAACCATGAGTTTCCTTCAAATATTTACTTGAAATGCATCTCTAGATTTTATGTTTTCCTTAGGGGTTATTTTATTATAAACTTATGCGTAATTCGGTTCAACCTCACTATTACCATCAAAATTATTTAGAAAGTATGAAACTATGTTCCCAACTGTTCAATATTTGAAACATTATAATTGTTACATTCCATTGAATCATATACTAAAATTCTTGTAATTAATTTCAATGAGTGATAATAATTCATTACTCGGAACATCTTATGCACATTTACATTGATTGGTATCAAGGTTATCTTGATATATTAATCATATATCCTTGAATAAATTACTTTTCATGAAATTTAGATTCACAAACATCTCATATAAAACAAAACAACTTTTAAAATAATCTAACAAGATTTTTTCCAAATTTCTTTCTTTAGGAATCAATAAGTGTGTTTTATACAATGGTGGTAATGTCATATAGATTTCTTTAATGATATCAACATACTATATCTCTTCTCTAATCCCATGAATAGATTAGATGTATGTAATTATTTTGTTATAGGAACCATCAATATTATTATTAGGCTAGATCTATAGATCCTGAAACTTATTGGGAAACACTAGAAAATATTTTTTGTTAAATATGTCATCAATTTAAAAAAATATAAGAAAAATTATCCAACGTAGATTTAGAACATGTGAGACTAATCATATTAATATAAATTTTATTTTACAATTATCTAGATAAGTAATTTATTTTCATTTAAAAAAAATACTATCTTATTTTCTATTTTAGTCAATGGTATCATTATATGATCACACATATAAATTCCTTGAAGTATAGTGAAGAACAAATCAATCCCAAGTGATCCTAGATATAATACTATATAATTGATGAAAATTGGAAATTTTCACCCATTTTAGAGAGGAGTCCCTTTATAATAAATACCAATCTCGATGTCATGTAATAACATCTAAATTATTTTCTAAGAAATTATCTTTATGGGTTAGATACCAGCAGTTGTGACAATAGGGCAAAATACACCGTAATAGAGGTTAGGTGTAATTTAGGGTGTTAAAATATTTTTGATTTATAAATATTGATTATATTTTATAAATAAAATCACATATATATCAAACATTATCAAATAATCGAAATATCCAAATTTAAAACTAAATGTAATGATATAAGGATTTTACTTTTTTCACTACAATGGGCTAGATCCAAGGAGAAAAAATATATTGATATTTGGTATACCAAAAACAACTATAGACTGAATGTAATTAAAGATTTAGGTGAGAATTATTTCTAAACCAGGGTTATAAAGCCATATTTCTATGCACTACTTAAAGACAGATAAAAAAATTAAGCAAATTTCACACATAGTAAATATAAAAATGTCTACCCAAACACCATATCATTGAGGGAGTTTCTATTCTCCTCTAATAAAAAGATAAATTGTAAATCTATAATGATGATCTTTATATAAATAATTTACTTACACAGTCTATAGTTTTTAAAATTATGACATCTCTATTATCTAAAAACTTATCCTCTATTTCTCTCAAATTACTCAAATATTTCTCTAATACGTTCTCCTAAAAATATAACTAAAAAATTCCATATTCCAAAGCCTCAAAATCATCCCAAAACATATATTATATTAAATAAAATTATTCTATAAAAAACTATATATATATAATTATTGAAATTAGAATGAATATACAATATCTTCAAAACATTCATAAACCTAGGGTTGTTAAAACTTACCAATACATTATTAGGTTTATTAAATAGTTTGGAATCTAAATACCATGGATATAAAATTAAATATCTCTAAGAAAATAATTCAATTTGGCTCTTTTAAATTTTATATATTAATATCGCCATGATGTGGTCTTCACTAGAAAACAATAAAGTTAATTCCTCCGTTACTGTAGTATTATCCACAATTATTCTCTTGAAAAACTCCAAGAACTCTTACTTCTAAAATGATATGTTAACTAATATTTGAAAAATTAAATCCCAAAAAAAAAACACTAAAATTCGTACAACAAATTTTATTAATATTTTATAATGCTAATTATCTCAAAAAAAATAATCACTATAGTTTTTCTATATCCAAATCTCTTTAGTATAAAACCTATCATGATAAATATGATCATACAATCCTCCATTCAGCATGATTAGTTTGTGATTTTTCATTATACCATGAAACTAATCATGAAATTGTTTCATATCAAATGGACTACAGGAATTCACTTCACAAAAATAGTTTCTAGCATGGTTTTTGTTTATAAACTTCATCACGGACATCATAACCATTGTGTGGTACTACCAATTATTGATTCTTCTTAATAAATAACTTATAAAAACCATATAATCCATTCTCAATGATTCATTACATGGTATAGGTTATCCTTAAATAAAAATTTATTTCTATAGATTGAAAAAACACAACACCATTCAACTATGGATTATAAACTATCCCTTTCAATCCAAAATTCTCTTATTTACTATATTATGTTCCAATATATTCATTATTAACTCCTTCATATTTAAAATATAAAATATTCATGAAAAAATAAACCCTTCTATATTCTATATAAAAATTTCATATAGTATTAAAACATTTAATGAAATTTAAATATGATATATTTTATTTTATTTTAATATTGATCAAGTCAACTAAAACCCTTTTTTGAATTGTTCAAATAAATATCTAAAAAAGGACTTTTAATATGAACATTTCATAAATTATTATAAATTCATATATATATATATCATTTTTTACAATTTATAATTTTTTTAGATTAATACAATTTTTAAATTAACATTATATCAAGATATTATCTACTAATATATTTTTTGTTTGGTAGAAGTCCCACATTGAATTTGGCACGGTCCCTGTGCGCCTATATGGGAGATGGTTTTTTAGAATTTTATGGAATTTTTTTTCATTATAAAATTTAAACTACATTAATTTATAATGTATACCACATCATAGTTTATCCAATGTGTCAATAATTTTAATGGTAACCATAGTTTTTTTTTCCTTAAGAGAAGTCATTGTGGGTAGATCCTTCAAAATTCAGACTTTTGCTACAACAACATATTTTTGTTCATATATATTGTAGTTTTCTTATATAAATCATACTACCATACAAACTATGACCATTTTTAACTAAAATCTATGATACAGAATCATGGTGTCAGTTTGTACTATTTTTAGAAACACTTTTTACCCCAATAATTCTTTAAATATGCAAAAGTGTTATTTTTTAAAACACATTTTTTCTCAAATCGTGGTTACAAAAATATTCATCAACCATGAAATTTTTCATAAAAAAATATGGTTGTAGAAAAATTCATTTTTCAAGACTGATTATTTTTTAGAACATAAATCCAAATAATAAGGGTGGTTATTTGATTCTATTTTCGGTTTTATAGGGGAAAAATATTGTCTAAATATATTATTTTTTTCAAAAACCTAATTTTCCACACAATTAGTGCATTCATTTGAATTAAAAATATCATAAATGAAGAAACGATATTATAATAAAACCAAGATTACCTAACCATCAGACCCTAAATCTGGCCAGTTATAGTTCCCAGGGGGAGTTACCAATACCAATGGGCTGGTGATGAACACTAAGGAATCAAAAAAACTCATTGGGTATGATTTCACCCATAAAACAAGTTAAAATAGTATAGTGTATTTTACTAAAATTCCAACATGATTCATCAATATATTGGATTCCCATGAAGCAATAAATGAACAAGTATACAGAGAAATTAAAGCACAAACAAAAAAACACCCTCAACTCTAATTTCTTCTAAATAAAGAAACCATTAATTTCATATCCATAAAAACAAAAGTATATACACCACTGTTAAAGAAAATAATAAAAGAAGGGTAGAAAATTTTGGCTAAACTACAAGAGAATAAATTAAAGATTTTATACCTAGATCAAGATTACCATTAGAACCATGTTCACTCTCCATCTAATATCACATAATATCACTCTAAGAGTAGTATAGAATAAGAGTTCTAGATGAGGAATTATTCTGATCAAAGTATGAAACCATATAAATCACCCAGTTTAAATGCACTTACTGTTGTGAGTATGTTTTAATCTAAAAAACTTGTATGATTCTAGTAATGTTCCCATACAATTTCATTTAGAAAACAATCTATAAAATTTAGTTTAAATTAATTATATGTAAATAATAATTTAATTTTAGAGGTGAGAAAATTGTGAAATGATTTAACAAAATTGAAATAAATAGTAGTGTTGTGAAGCTAAGATTTTAACTTTTATTTTCAAGAAGTAAAATATGATTCTATATAAATCTATAAAGAAGATAAATCCTATAAACAATATCATAGTCAGTCATGATTGGGAAAATATCTAGGTCATCGAAGATTATAGGAACCCTATTGCCTTGTATTGACTTCTGAACTAGTTGGTTAATATCTAAGGTGTGGTCTAAACACTAAAGAGAACATTTTTAGGAATGGCATGGTTCCTTATTTCCACGAAAAACCAAAAAACTACTAAGGAATATTTGCCTTTTTCTAGTGGTGTGGTGATGAACATCCATGGAACGAATAACATTATCCATGTCTAAGATGTTTTTTTAATGAAGTGTCATCAAAATAGAAACTTAATTTAGTCATAGAATATTATATTAAAAACTTCCCATGTGATATTTCTAGTTTAAACATGTCACATTTCACTAAAAATGGGAATGTCATCAGCCCATATTAATAATTCAATTAATCAAATACAAATAATTCCAGATTAAACCATTTTTTATCAAGTAATGGGAAAAAAATTTAAGACAACCATGTGGTTTAATATCAATTACCAATACTATAATATGATAAATTTAAGTAGTTAAAACAAAATTTATAACGTAAATAAGGCATGATATTTTCATAAAACAAGAGTTTAACATTAAACCACATATATCAATTAAAATAATATGAAAAATATGTCTAATATAAATTAGACTTAGGTATATATTGTTATATTTCATATAGGATTCCTTGGAAACATTCAAAATAATAATAATAATATTTATAATAATAACTTCATTCATAATTTTCTTTAAAGAAATATAGGAAGGGAATGTAATTTTATACACACACCCAAATAAATGTGTATAATCACCCAACATGAAAAAGAAATTTTGAATGATGTATAAAATTTAAAAACATATTTAAAACATGAAGGAAAAAATCCAAATAAAGACATTAAATTCCATAAACCACACCAAACAATTATTACACCACTAAATCATTAATAAAAAACTACAAATATGAAAATCCATCAAGGATCACAAAAATAATCCCAAAACTAATATAGGAGTCTAATTTAAAGGAAATTTACAACCATTATCCATTTGGGAATTTACGTAAATTTTATACATACCCATTTTTAATACATTATACATTTTGGAAATCAATTTAACCAATTCTTAGAAAATTAGAAATTTATAATTTCTATGGAAAATGAATTATAAAATCCATAAAAATATAGATTTGAATGAAAAGATTAAAATATTTAAGCACCTACCTAGATTCAATTGTAGAAGATGTGTAATCCCTAAATATGAGGAAATAAGGACAAAAGAAACCTACACACACCCTAAGAATACAAATATGTAATAAATAGGGACCAAAACCCACCTAGGGTTTAGACTATAATTATCCATAGTGAGAGGATGTATAAAAAAATAAGGGATAGAATGGATGAAGGGATTTGGGAGAACCAAAATATAATATGGATTAATCTTATTCAAAATCAAAATAAGAAAATTTAAATACTAGATAAGGTCGATAGGAGGTTCACATATATCGTTCATACATTCTAGGTTTTCTATAAAAGAGAGGTAGAAGGGTAGGGGCATAATGTAGCGTAAAAAAAGTTTGGGTTTTTTTTTTAATTCAATTTTATAAACTAGTTTTATCACATGGTTTGGCCACAAGTTTTGGAAAACCATATGCCAACTATAAAAAATGGATCTAATATATTTTAGACCCATACCACACAACAACTACATGGTTAAAACTAACCATTACATAACTATGAGAGTTGAATAATTACATAAAACATCAAAAAATTATAAAATATAAAGACCCAAGACACATGAATAATAAAAAAATTAATAAAATTAATAAAATAACTATTAAATAAGGGTTATGGAGTGAAACTTCTCCCAACCATAAACATTTATTCCCAAACAATGTCTTTAAATTTCATGTGTAAGATAAACAGTTCAAAAGATATGACAAAACCTAATGTACTTAAAATTAAAAATAATTATTAATAGAATATAAACCTTTTACAACCCCTAACCTAGGAATGAATTCCAAAAAAATGAAAAAAATAATGAAACCCATAAAGGGGGATCCAAAAATAGAAGATCCTAAGAGATATACCCACTATATGTGTCTTCTACTTACCATAGTGGTAAAAATAAAACTCCTAGTGTAAGAACCCCAAGGAACCCATAAACCCTACAAAATTGACAAATAAAACCCAATCAATAAACCATACATCTCATCCAAAAAACAATCAAGAAGAAAAATTATTTACAATATAGAACATGGGATAAAAAGGTTAATAGGGTATAAGTCTCCTAAAGGCACTCACCAACACTCAACCATAAATTAAATAAATCCCCAAAGACCTAATGATTCCTCCAAATGGGGAACTACTCCCAAAACAATTAATCATTCTATCATATCCTAAAATCTTATAAGGTTTACCCACTAATAAAAAAATATTATTTCCAAAATATAAGGCATAACTTAATAATTACATAATAAAAATAATCCCCAACAAGTTTGGTAACTGATTTAGCCTTAGCCCAAGGGAGTATGACATGAGAATTTTCTCTTGGAACATTAATTCTCCATAAACCCAATAGAAAAAATATTGTATAATGCCTATCCCATTCACATAAAAACCAAAACATGAAACATACCATAAAATCCTAAGGTAAAAAAATCAATGAGTCATATGAATCAAAATTAAAATGGAAAAAAAACTATTCAGTACTACATGAGGAAAAATAAAGGGAATGTCCGAAGAAATTCAATGCATTATTTCCTCAAAAAAATATGAACTAACTTGAAACAATTCAAACCCAAAAATATATATCCATTCCCATTTATAAAATTTGAATTTTACCCAAAGAGAAACAAAAGAAATCATAGATACCAATAATACAACTTCATCTATTTTTTTGGATCAAACTGAAAATAAAATTAGTGTTTCCCAAACTCTTATCAAATGATCCAAACCCAAAGAAGAAGAAAATTCCAAATATAAAAATCGTTTTTGAAAAAAAAATAAACATAAATTGAAAACCTAACATCCCCCAGAGAAAAAAAATGAAATTCATTTCACAATTCATTATAAGTGAATAATTAAATCTTTATTATAGGAGGTTCAAAACGTTTTTAAAATTTCCACGTGAATTTAATTTTTATTCAAATTCCAATGAAAGGAACTATGGAAATAATATTTTAACCCCAGTTTGAAAGAAATAAATATACATAAAATTTTATATCATCCTTTAAAAACTTCTAGAATCCTAAAATTTTATTTGAGGACTTATTTTAAATCACCCATTCATTTCTAAATTCACTCCAAAAAATTAAAACATATCATTTTTAAGAAATACATTAAGGAAATGATTTTAGAAATTTTCAAAATAAATACTTTTCCATTTATAAAAAATACCACACTAGAAAAGTATTAATAAATATAAAACCACATATAATTTAAAATCCCTAGAATTTTATTGAGTTTATATTTAATTGCAATAGGTTACATCCAACAATAAATTGGGAGAAAGAGAACCTGATACAATGATTTATGGATTTGATAGCATCTCTGTATGGTTGGGCCACATGGTTTTCTGGATCATTAACCAAATATCTGACCACCATTGGAATCCTCATAGGACCATGAGCATAATATCCACATAGTATTCCTCACTATAAAATTAAACCATGTACCCCTAGTATAACCCTGATTTTTACCCTAAAACTTGAAAAATGTCATAATGACTTATGAATCACTCACAAGGACAAAAATATCATCAATTAAAACAAAACACAAATTAGAAAGAGTAAAAAAGAAGATAAAAATATAAATTCATTTCTAGAAATCCTCTAATAACATAGTTTTCATTACAATTAGTGTTGATCAGGGACTAATCCATGATCTACCTTTTGTGATCCTCTAATCTTATATCCATCAACGAAAAAATCCAAATAACAAGGCAACATCAAGAAACTAGGATCCCTCAAGAACCTAATATTTAATTACATATTTTTCACAAAATAACCTTGGTTTCCTATTCTTCATACACTGGAGTTGTCCTGTGACATCACCAGATGGGAAATCCCAATCCCCATAAAAGGGAAAAAAGTTCTAGGGAATCATAAAAACTCACCAAGAATGTTTTCTCTTATATAATAAATTAAACTAGTATTTAGGTTTTTTCTAAAATTCTAACATTATGAATATATTCATGGTATTCAATATCATATTCAATATAAATAAATAAAAATTAATGTAATGAAAAAATTAAAACTCACCCTCACCTATGACTCCCCCACAATCATGAACAACTTTAATTAACCATCCTAAATCCATGTATAAAAACATCACTGATAAAAGAAAAAGATAAAAAAGGGGCGGTCAATTATTTAAATTGCTAAAGAATAAAATAAAAAAATTTACCTATAATTGGATTTATATGTCACCAAAGGTAACTATCCTTCTAAAATAATGGAGAAATTTTAAAAGAGAAATATTTATTAATAGTATATAAATTATAGTTATTCTGAAATAGAGTCTAAACCTATAAGTTCTAATCAAACTATAGTCACTGAGTGGTGTAGGTAGGGTATAAGATAACAATACTTGTGGGTTCCACCCATGAGTCCATGTGTTTTTATCTTAAAAAAACAAATAAATTCTAATTTATAATTAATTATAAGAAAATACCCTTTTCTATTTAAACATGGGAAAAAGTCATATTCTCTTACAATTTAGAAATAAACAAGAACTCTTTTAAAGTACAATTTTACCATTTAGAAATAAAAAAGGTGACAAAAATCATTGAAAATTTATAATGGAGTGAAATACAAGTAAGAATTACCATATTATAGTCATTCACAATGGGGAAAATCACTATATCATCTAATATTACAAGTAACCTAAAACCATGTATCTACTTCTGAACTAGTCAGTCAAAATCCAAAGCATTTCCTAACCTCTTAAGAGAACATTAATTATCTTATAGTAATTGTTCCATACCTCTATGAAACCACATCCTCCAAACAACTAAAGATTATAATCCTCCTCCAAGTGGTGTGGTGTTTCCCATCTATTCCATCGTGACCTTTTTTGAATTATATGATATTTTATTAGTTCAATGAAATCTAAAGACCTAATTAATATAATAATCCCATATTAGATTCCCAACATCCCATTTTATCTTTCTATATTGAACATTTTATATTTCATTGAAAGGTTAATTTAAAAAATACAAAACATTCTGCATTAAACCATTTGGTTTCTCAAATCAGATTGAATACATTTAATACAACCATGTGGTTCAAAATAAACTATCAATACTACCATAGAATATATTTAATTAATTAAAACACTCTTTATAATGTTTAGAATCCATGATGGTTTCTTAAAATAATAATTCGATATGAATCATCCAACATTAGTGAAACTAATCAATAAAATATATTTCATATAAACTAATATCATGTAAATCTTGATATGATTTTTAAAAACATAATTTAAAAACATTAAAATAACAATAATGAAAATTATAAAATTGTTAATATCATTCATATATTCAAAAAAATGACATTAATACCGTTATATTTTACTTTAAAACCAATTCTATAAATATCTATTAGAAACAAATTTGAAAACCGAAATGAATCATCAATTTAAACTTCAAAGCTTGCTTTTTTTTATTTACATATATATTCACACACACTGATATATAAATATATATATATATATATCAATTAATAAATTAACATATTATAATGTGAATATATTCATATAAACACACACACAAACACCCATACATATTTTTATAAACACATAACATAGAAAAAATCACCTGGAATATGTAAGATATTTATAATCAGTATAGTACCTAAAAGGAAATCATACTATAAAACTGTTAAGATCTATAAACCAAATAATAAAAAATTATAAAGACAAGAACCCATTATAAAAACACTAAAAATATGCATATCCATAAAACACATAAAAACAATATGAATGGCTGTATATGAGTCTAGTACGAAAGAAATTCCAATCCATTTCTTGTCTAGAAATCAGTTTAAAGGTTATAAATACCAATTCTAAATATATTTTACTATTGACAAATAACATTAATTGGTCTAAATAACATATATAATATATAATTTATATGGAAAATTAATTATAAATCCTTAGAATATTTTATATTTCTTGGTAAATAGGAAAATAAGGAAGAACTTACCAAAAACTAAGTTTAGTTGATCTGAAACCATAAAATATAAGTGAATATGGACAAATAAATCCTCCGCACACCAGAAGGAACCAAATAAATAGTAAATCATGACCAAAACAACTTAGAGTTTGACATATAGTGACTCGTAGTAAAATGAAGTAGGAAAATGAGAAGGAAGAGAAGGGAATAAGGTAGAGGTGAGGAAGAGATGTATCTAGTTAAAAATCCCAAGATGAAGAGCCAAGAACAAGAGGAAAAAATTAGGAGGGTCGTGTGTGATGGTATTTCTAGTTGGGTTTCATGAGAGAGAGAGGTGTGGGGTCTATTTAAGGTAAAAGGTAATGAGGAATTTTTTAAAAATTCAATTGTTAATATACTGGGAATATCACTTGGTTTTGATACACTATTTTATAAATCATCTCCCAACCATTATCCTCTTTTTTGGAAACTCCAAGAACTCTCACATGTTAGTTTCATGGAAGGGAAAAAATTTCAACATCAATGAAAAACTTCTATGATATGATTTATACCCCTATGTCACAACTGTCGCACAGATATAACTAACCATGTTTTAACCATGTGATAGGTATAATTCCTTTAAATTTAAAAATTTTCAAAAAAAATATTGAGCCTATATAATATCAAATAAAATAAGTAAATTAATAAAATAAATAAGGAATAATGTTTTAAGTGTGTTAAAATAAATATCTATTGTAAAAATATACTCTTAATCCCCCTTCAATATGGGGAACTAAAACCAAAAATATGTATCCAAAGGACTTCTTCCTTCAAGGGCATCTATGAGTTTCTATAAATCTTAGAAATCATGGGAGGGATTCATCTAAAATACATGTTATTTTAGAAAATTGGTATTAAAGTATGAATATATGAGAGATCTAGATGGAGGAAATTCTCACAACAACAATCTTATAACTTATCCCATGGTATTACTATCCTTATATATGCTTCATGGTAACTCCATCAAATATATATTCCATTTAATGTTTCATAAAAATTAATTTTTTAATCATTGGAAATAATTCATAAATGTTAAAATGAGAATAAATGTTACAAAAACTTTAAATCATTCACCCATAGAAATGAAATGGTTAACTCTTTAAATATTTAATAAAATATAATTGAAAATCCTTAAATCATTATCACATGATGATATAACTAATATATAATATCAAATATGGGGAAAATGATTGAAAAATGTGTTATCTCAAAATTTATAAATTTACATTCACTAAACCATGAAATTGTGTCATTCTCAATAATGTAGTTCACTCCAAAAAAATCATGATGTGATGAACACCACAATATTGTAACGTTTCTTATAGTTCTATATTTTCCATCCATTTTCAATCACACACCATTTCTTTCTAGTTTTTAATATAACCACATGATGAAATAATATGTCAATTATCATTATTAGGGTAAATAACTTTTAATTTCCAATTCTTGTTGTCACTTCATGAACTATATCTATAGGAAATCTAATATAATATAAATGTGGTTATTTAATCCATCATCATGTTTCATAGAACCATTCATAAAATTCACTAGGGTTTTGAATTATTTTCACATCACTTCAATAAAAATTAATAAATTACACTAAATTTTATCGAAATAAATTTTTATCCTACTGAAAATTATCATGTACCGGAGAATAACATTTTTATTAAAAATATTACCCTTTTGGAAATAATGACATTGAGATGTTCGATATTCTTTAATAAATAATATTTTTTTCTTAATATACAATTTGATTTCATGTGAATCAATATTTTTCTATAAATACATTCTCTTTTTTAATATTATATATCTCTATAGTGAATACCATCTAATCCATTCTTAATACATACTTCTTATCTATCTCTTATTTTCATACCCTCGTTAAAATTATCAGTTTCTAAAGAGGATTAATTATAGTTCTTAGACAAATTCAAAAAAAAAATCATGATAATCTTCCTCATATTAATATTTCTATTTACCTACAATTATAATTTAATGATTTAACTTCCATATTAGATATTAAATTAATATTCTTTGATGATGTAGGAAATTTATTTCATTAGAATAAATTCTATATATTTTATAATTATGCCCCATATTTTTAAAATTTTAATGATATTTTTCATTGAAATAACTTCAACATGCATCTTCTCTTTGAAATTAACAAAAATATTTCTAAATTTTACAGTTGAATCATTTTAATGTATGTTTACCCACTTTCTTAACATTACTTTCTAGAAGCATTTCACATAATATTGTTCAGGTTTTTTAATTAATGAATTATTTAATTATTGACCATAAAATGTTGAAATTATTAGATCAAATTAATCTAGAGGAATTTAAATTATTTTATTCACTCCACAAGAAATCTAAATTTTTTGTTTTTTTAAATAAGTACATTTAAGCGAAGATTGGGAAATATATTGAAAAAATATTGTATAATGTTAAGTAACAAAGGACATAGCCAAAGTATTCAAAAAATAATAAAGAGTGCTTAATCTCTATACCCAATGTGAACTCCATTTAATTGGATATTCACTCCTATATATTTCATATTTAATGAAATACTTGAAATAGTAGGACATAATGTCTAAAGTATGAATAAAATCTTCCTAGATGATCATCCTTTCACCAAAACGATAAATCATATTTTGATCTTGAGATTTAATCCATAATGTTTGTTCCATGTTTTTGTTGATACATATTTCTCTTTCATACAATATCTTATTTTCCTCCATAGAGGCACTGATTATCAGCACCACTTTGATCATGTCTTCCTTTGAATATAGTATCTAGTACAAGGTAGTTAGGGGTCCCCTCTCATATATTTTCCCCTCTAATACTTTGTATATAGATATGTTTTTATTAACAACTAGTTATTAGATTCTATATCTGAATAGAATGTTCATTAGATTAAAAAATATTTGTTTTGACACTAAATTAGGTAATCCCCTCCATCCTTTCAGTTTAACTTCATATTATGACCTCAATTCTATGAGTTCCAATGCATTTTATGAATTATTAACCTCTCTATTCTCTATTTCTACACACTATTCATCTATTGGTCTCCTATCATATATGTTTTCAGTTTCAGGAATAACCTCTTAATCTCAAAATTAATAATTTTCTACGGGAATATAGTTTTATCAATAATATCAAGGTTCAAACCATCATAAGACACACCTATACTAGATAACTATAGAAAGTCCCTTAACATTATAGAAGATTCTTCATAGAGAACTTATCCTTTTGGTCTTATTTTAATGGTTTTGTGGATATTCTCTTAATCCTTTCACTATCTGGTTTACTTTATTTTGTTGGAATATTATTTCCTAGAGTCTAAAACATTCTTCCCATTATCTGCGATTGAAAGATAAAATATTTTAGCTTTTTATTCCTTCTCAAAATTCAGATATTACTTGACATGAGCTATCAGATTCCTTATATCCATACAATGGTTATTATGTTCCAATTTCCAGACAATACCTCCAATGTTATACCTATTTCCATCGACAATGAACCATTTTCAATGATATATAAGTTTAATAGTGCAAACCAGTTTTATATTTTTCTCACGAGACATATCCTACATAGGGGGCCTTACTTGAGTAAAGTCCACTATAAATTTATATCCATATCTTAGATAAAATTCTGGTTTAGGCTCTTTATTTATCATATCCAAATGCTTCACATTAAAATTAGTGTAGCTTCTAATTCTTATAGAAGAAAAAGGTTCTCTATGAAAGGATTTTTAGTGAATTTTTTTCTATTAAAAACAAAAAACCTAGTCTGAGTCTCAAATCCTAGAGAATATGGTTCTAATATTGAATCTAAATGAACCAACCTAACGTTGGTGGGAACACATATAGAAGGATTTAGAAGAAGTGTCACCCCCTATATAGTTCCCATTCCCTTTAAGAATATATTTTATAAGAATATCCCATAAATTTCTTTTTTATCCTCGCTTTTATGATCTTAAGAAATATAAGAGACTCTAAAAATCAAATATTTCCCTATTCAATGAAATTTATATTGGTACTGTCCTAGGAAGTCATAATATGAATAAAAAACACACTAGGATTAAAAATGTAACTTCCAAAAGAATTAAAACTCCACTTTAACCTTAATCAATATTGAATAAATTATTTACTTATAAACAACCAATTACACAAAAATTCTTGGAGTGACTAGATGATATAAGTTATTGCTCCTATTATCAAAATAATAAAATATACTAACAATTCTTCTTAGCATTTTGATAATCACTAGATTTTGAAATTGGGGAGGAATACCTTAGATAAATATCTATATTTCCATTTTCACATTATCATATTTCATTTATAAACCATAGGACCATAGGAAAAGGATAAAATTTAATCTCTATTTGAGGTTCTTACCACTAGAAAATTTGAGTTTGAGGTTCTCTTCTACATAGAAAAAATATCAAAATTTATTTAGAATCCAGAAGACCAACAATCACATAAACCTTCAAACCCCAATAAGAGTTTAAAAATCTATCAAAAATGTCTGAAAATATTTCATTACTATTTAACCGAATCACCAATGAAGGAATTTGGAGGTTCAATGATTCATTGAACTCCATAAGGGAGATGATAAGTTTCAGTATCCCATACATCAGCGAAGTAACCTTTTAGATTTAAGGGGTGTTGGGAAGCACCAAATGAGAGTCATGGACTATGAATGGGCTGAAATTATGAGGGTGAGATTCTTAATATATAGTGAATGGTCCCTCTTCCCACTATAGAGGAGAAGGCATGGGCACTGTAATGTCAATATATGTGAAACTGTATCCATATCCTGCACATGAGCCTCAGCCCAGTTGGTGAGGACTCCTTAAGTGCATCCAAGAGACCTAGGATCAAATCCAGGTGGGGGATAATTTCCAGGTACTATAGTAGTGTTGTAGCAGGTACTGTAGCAGGACTATAGTAGGCACTATTTGGCACTATAGCAGCCGAGAATATGCCCCCGTTTGGGCCTTAGGGCCACCAATTTGGTCCCCGAGTCCTTTAAGGCCTTCAGGCCACCCAGGCCTTTAGGTCAGTAAGGCCTTCGGGCCACCTCAAGGCATTTGGGCCACCTTAAGTGCAGATGAAAACTAGACAACCTACAAGTAACAAGCTTCAGATGGAGGAGGAGGAAGGAGCTTTCACCGTAGAAGAAGTTAAACGGATTTCTAGAATGATAGGGTATGGCACCTACCATCGGGATAAGACTTTGCATGCATGGGAAAGCCTAGCTGAATAGCCATGCGAAGGTGGAGAGCTGATTTCATGATGAAGATGCTGGGAAGGATTAGTTCCAAGTAGTTAGTCTGGGTTGTATGTAATGTTTGAATCCTGTGGGCAATGAATTCCTCTAAGGCCTATGGGCCATGTAATACTTACACCTACGGGCCATGTAAGGATACCACCTCACCCCTTGAAAGGTGGATTATCAAAATCAATAAAAAATGAAGGCCTTCGGGCCATTGTAAGTATCCATATCCATATGAAGGATTTTGAGAAAATTAATTTATTTACAAATTTTTAATCATCCATAGTTTCTATATAGCCATGTATCATATTAGAAATGTCATTCAATAATGTAAATATTTCTTAAATAGATTCTTATACAAAAAATAAAAAACCTTATATTAAGCCTGACATAATTTTATTTTAAATTGTCTTAACTTATAATATAATTTATTTATACTATTTAACTTTATCACATATGAGATTGGTGGTTTTTGAACCCATCACCTTTTTTAGTTCCTTCCTTGAGAGTTAAAATAGATATGCACTTTGAGATCTTAAATCATATTCAATGTCTTCCAATCCATCAAATAATAAATTTAACACTTTTTAAGTGGTATAAAACAATTTATTGTGATATCAATAACAACTGACCCTAATGATTCATTTTATGGAATCATCCTCACATTCCTAAAATTAAATATATGTCTATTAGATATTAATATTTTTATTTTTATTGGAAAAAGTAATTTTCTCTATGTAAAAACACTAATTTATTTTCCTAAGTGATTATAAGGATAATTGAGAGGGATAGAGGGAGACAATTTCTCACAAACTTTATCCTATTAAAAAAATTTCCTCTCTTTTTTTGTTAGTGTATAGAAACTTGTAATTGATTTCAAAAACCAATATTAATGATAATTTAATAAAATTATCACACAGTTATATGCATTTTACAGGGTTCATTGACACTTTATGAGCCACTAGTCCTTGGTGATCAGTGGGTGTTATCCTATGATTTACTATCTTTATATTTTTATCAATAAATTACATCGTGGAAAAATTAATAGACAAATAATTAATTATAGTGATGTATCCCAAAAATAAGAATTCCTTTTCAACATCACACGTTATGAATTATAGGATAACATGATTAATAATCAATCTTAAGGATAATTAAAAAGTATGACTTTCTTCCTTTATTTGGAAGTGAATTTGATTAAATATATAATTTAATCCTTGTTTTTTATAAAAAAGTATAAATTTTATCTCATTAAAAATAACTGTAACTTATAAATAATCATGTCTCTAAATTTTTAACTGAATCTCAAAATATTTATAGAAATCATAGGACCACAACATGTTATTCATAACCATGGTGTGGTCATTGGTCACATTCAAATAAAATATTATTTAATTATATCTTAATTTATATTTCAATATTTTAAATCCATATAATTTAATAAAATGCATATATATTAAAATATACATTATTTTTTATGATCCATGATATATTTTTTACCCACTAATAATACCATTCTAGAAAAACATGACATACTGGTCTTCCCATGTTGACCTATAGACTTCACATATGTTAGATGACATAAAACAAAAGAATATATTAATAGAAAAGATTTAATTTTATAAAAATAAATTCTATTAGCTTCCCTAAATTCATGTCCAAACCATGATAAGAAATAAAGTCATTTATATGCCCACCAAGACATCACTTATTCCTCTTGTCTATCAACAGCAACCCCATCTGCAATACTTTATCTCTAAACATTTCAAGTATCATGGAACACAAACATCCAAAACCATGATAGGGTTATAGTTTTATAGATGATATATGGTTTAATATATTTATTATTCTATTCAATTAAACTAAACTTTACTATAAAAAATATTATAAATTTTCCTTATAAAATAACTATGATGAGTAAAATTTAGACCATGAAATTTTTTATGTTTTCTAATTAGTCTCTATTCCATTCCAACAATTGAATGTGAAAAAAAATCAACCATTTCCATGGGAAATTTGAAAATAAATACAATATGAAAACTTGAATATAATTCATAAATAATCAATTGAATAAACTATTTTATAATATAATCCCAATGGGTTAGTCGTTTAGATAGAAAACTGCTAAATAGATCAATATCTATGGGAAACTCTCATATCTTATACAAGAAACAATACTATATTGAACAAGTATCATTACCTTTCAAAGATCTATTTAAAATATCATTAATACTAAATATCCCTATGTGATTTTAAATTCCTATTTTCATTACATTTATTAATATTTTTCCTGTATATTGAGAGATTACATGATGAATTATTGTATAACAATTCCAATATCTGGTTTATTTTTACACAATTCCTTATGTTACATTTTTTATATGAATTTACTTCTTAATGATGGGATCATATAGATTAGAAAGGATGGAATAGAACTAATTGTAAGTATTATGAAACTTATGTCATGATTATATGAAAAATGTAAACATGTGATAATTGGAGAAAATTACATTACACGGTAATTTTTTTTTGAAAAATTAACATAAACGAGATCCATGAAAGCATGATATGAGAGGGACTTGATTAGAACCACCTTCTAGGAAAATAGATTAATGTTAGTTTTTTAGGATTTATGACAATTATATAGAATTGTACTTAAATATATACAAAACATAAAATAACATGGAATGGGTTTTAAAATATCATAATATATCCTTTTCATTAGGTAAAATGAATATATTTGATATACCAATATGTATTTCATAGACACGGATGCCTGAATGGCCCGAAGGACTTATTTTTTATTTTATTATGGATAATCCCCCTTTTAAGGGTTGAAGGGGAACTCGTACATGACCCGTAGGCCCAAGGCACAAGGCCCGAAAAACCAGCAATACATGATCCGAAGGCCTAGAGGCATACCATACCCAATACATGACCTGTAGGCCCTGGCCACTTGAACTGCCCCTCCCCAGATTTCTGGGTCATTGATCACCTCGCTCTTCACCTTGCATTGCTGATCGGCCAGCATTGCCCCGTACAAAGCTGCACGGTGCCTAGCCCCGATGGCGGCTGCTATACCCTCTCATTCTTCCAATCCGATTAGCTCTGCATCTGGTGGCTGCTACTCCTGTTGCTCTGATCCTCTTATGGGGAATGTTTTGTGTGAATTGGGCTACTATATGGTCTATGTGGCCCGAAGGCCCTATGGCCTGAAGGCCTTTGATGACCCGAAGGCCCTTGAGACCTGTAGGCCCAAACCGGTGGCCCGAAGGCGCAAATCGGGTGAATAGTTCCGGCTGCTATAGTATCGAACCGTAACTGCTACAGTGACTGCTACAGAAGTGATACAGTGCTACTACTGTAACCTTGAAATTCTCCTCCACCCGGTTTTGAACCTAGTTCTCTTTGATGCCAAGCAGGAGCACAGCTAATCGGATTGATGGTGGACTATTGAGACATATAAGATTGTTTTGATTATTAATCTTCTAGTCTTGGAGTTGTGAGACTACATGATTCTTATAGTTCCTTTTGTTCTCATTGATATTTTATTATTTTCATTGTGATGTGATTTTGATTTATTTAAAGAAATATTCTTTTCTATAATGTGTTTTTGATACTATAGGATTTTCATTGATCAAATCCACACAAAATAAGTTTGGTTTAAATTTTATTTAGGTATATTTTCATAATGTAATAATTATTAATTTTTTAAATGGATCCTCTCCTAATTATTAGAAAATATAAAATATAGTTAGAGATATCATTTAGCCAAATTAACATGTAAGTTTCTTAGTTAATGGTAAATTATTTATTGTTTAGTAAAACACATTTAAAAATGATTTTTTAGAGCTCATAATTCCCAAAAAACATTTGTGGGATACTATACTTGATTTTTTTTATTATGTTACTAGTTTAAGCATGTTAAGAACCTTGTCCAAGTATAATTTTCATTTACATTATTTTAAATTTTTATTATTGATCCTATATCACATTCACTTTAAAATATATTTTTTAGATCTTCATCTTGGATAATCATGTTAGGTGTCTATCCATAAACTATTTTTACCCTTTAGAGTATTTTTAGTGTCGTATACAGTAAATTGTATTATTATTGGAGAATGAATATGGTAGTATGTACATTTAATGATATAGGAATGAAATGTATTTTTATGAGAATGATTATTTTTGTAGTATTACTTTTTTTATGTTACTGATATATATGGTATCTATTTTATTTCAAAATATTTGGATTTTATGTAGTGTTTTCTAATAATATTTTTAAGAGAAAAATAAAACTAAAATGAGAAATGTCGAACATGGTTGTATTAACTTAAATAATATTCTCAAGTTAAAAGGTTTTAGAATAAATAACCATTAGATACACAATGAATAATGTAATCTCCCTTAAAATAATCCCTAGAAATTTTTTTAGAGAACCATTGTCCTCTAACATGATCCCCAGACTCACTAAAGTCCACTAGTTAACATAGAGTGATTAATTCATTACATGAAGAAATGATTCTTCTAAAAAAATTAACATTTAATTAATTTATAAAATAAAAAATCTTACTAAAATGAACACACTAATGTAGGATTTATAACATTAAAAAGTATAATAAAAATATCACATAAATTTCCATATATTATAATACCTATAATGATTTATAAAATTCATTTTAACTAAATATCATAAGAATAGAGGACTAGATAGTTGGCATAAATACATTAGATGACCACCTCCGATAAATCAATCTATAATCAATGGTAGATACTAGTTTTTCACCAATTTCAATTGTGTTTTCCTGTAAAAAAAATAATATCCATAAATATACAACATGTTCATCAAAGTGAACATGAAATAGGTTAGTACAATATTGTACATGATTTCCCTATATGGATCTGAAGAGACTCTATTCATGAATAATGAAACATATGATAATGTTAATTTCCACTTATTAACATGTGATATTTCATAATATAATTTAAACGATCCTCATAGAGTCAATTTAATATGATGAAATATGAATGGAATGTGTAATGAAATTTTATAGGAAACTTTTATCAAACAAAAACACACACACACACACAAACACACACACACATATATATATATATATATATCAATGTGTGTGGGTGTGGGTAAATGTATACTTGTGTATAGATATTAAAAATGTAAAAATAATAACCATTATTAAGGAATTAATATTAATAAAAGAATATATTCATTGAATATAAAATTTACAAATAGGCCAAAAACATACCCTAAATTTCTTATTCTCATGGGAAAACATCGAACTATATGAATAAATGAAAAACCATTAATAATTATTAGATTAAAAAACGTTTATATCCCCCATATGAGTGGATACATTATATAAAAAAAACCCTATATACCTCAGTAGTAGTTTCCCATTCATCATGGTGAATATGACTAAAATCATGGGACTAGAATATGAAGGTACTGGAGTGCATAGTGGAAGTAGATGGTTTGAAAGTTTAAAATTTTCACCTATAATTGACATAAATATGTCATTTCTAGTGAAACATAGTTAGGTACAACTTCTAAGGATCCCACATGAAGAACATTAAGACCAAAAGATAAATAAAAAATTACCTATTATGATATGATATTGTTCCCAAAATCCATTAATAACCATTGATAATTTCATCAACTAACATTAAAATTATTTGAGAGAAAAGATTGTTAGTTTTCGTTTGCTATTGTGGAAATTCAATAATGCCTTTGACATCTCAATGATCTATTGAGTTGAAAGTATTAATTTCTTCTTTTTTCATAAAATTGGTGACATGAATTGGTCACCTAATTACCTCCCTAAAAATTTTATTAAAGAAAAAAGTTACAAAGAATGAATGAGGTGTAAATATCTTAAACCAGCATGGGAATTGAGGGAGGGAAACAAGTTGAGAATTCAGTGAAAACAAACCCAAAGTTGGAGATGAAATAAAAGGTTTGAGTCTTCTCATCAGCCTATAAAAAAACTACAGAAAGGGAAAACAATCACTTCCCAACCGCAGATAAGAGGCACCAAGGGAGATTTATGCATTACACTGGCCTTCATCACGTATTTTTTATGCACATGGCCAATGCCAATTCCTAAGACACAAGCTGGAAATCCAAGAGTGGATGCCAGAATATAAACTCTTTCACCAGATATGTAAATTCTTCTTAATAAAATAATATTTTCCTGGGATGATTCCATAACCTCTTCCAAGAAGTCATCTAAACCAATAAAAAACTGACCACTACCAGCAAGAGCCTCATTCTACCTTGTGCAGTCTTAATTCCTTTTTGATGGAGGTAGGTTAGTTAAAATAAACCTTCAGGCCTCTCTTGGTACTATCAACTAGACTCAAATGATAAAAACTAACTATAACTAGGGATATGCTTCTCAAAAAATCACACAGAAGTCCTAGTCATAACAACACCATTGAGAAAATCAATACTCAACACAATTAGATCATTTATATTGAACATACAATCCGAAAAAAACAAGGTCATGGGGAAAGACTGCTTCTTCAGTCGCATCCTTCATTTTCATCCTTGAGATTCTTAATAATAGTATTGAACTTATCAAATAATTGATAAGTAAAACATCAATAAAGACTTCACATCCTCATCAGTTTCAAGATCCCAAGCTTCAAGTGACACAGAAAAGGGTCCATTTGAAGAGCTGTGAGCTGATGTGTTTTGTGACTCAACCCTTCTGAAGATCGCTCTACACGAACATCTTGTTCCTATGATTTGTAATATTACAAAGAGTTGAGGTTTTAAGGAATACATGTGTGGGTTATAAATTCCATATAACTTTTTTCTTTTTTCATTCTCTTAATTTGGATTGTGGTTAGATCGAGGGAATCTAGGGATAAGAGGATAGATGAATCTTATCCATCTGATCAAGGGATTCTGGGTCTAGGAAGACCAAGAAATACCAATCATAATATCAGGAGATTCCAAGATTTTGGAAGACAAAGGAATTCTGATCATCACATTGAGGGATCTCTTGATGATGAAATATATACCTTTATATTATGTATTGAAATTTTTGATATCTTAAGTTAGGATTTATAACTTCATTAATTCTTAATGTTAAATGTTATAATTACATTTTGCAAATATTTTTAGTCATTATTACTATTATAATAATTTGTTTTACTTGTTATAAATGTTTAATATTCTACTATACATTAACACTTGGATGTTTGTTTTATAAATATTTCTAACAAACTATTTTATCGATGTGACTATGATGCCAATAACAGCCTATATTATCTGACAATTTCTAAATCTAATACACTCTCTGATCATCAGATGAATTATGAGTATGATAATTATGACTAAGGAGGTTTTCTGTTTTTTCATAGTTTAAATTTTAATAACTACAATTAACCCCTGTTATATAGCTATCTTATTATCTAATTATCTCCAACACAATTGTTGATTTATTGATCCATCGATCCATGAATCTATGCATCCATCAAAGGATTGAACTAAAAAATTATCTATCTAGGATGAGGGAAGAGATAGATCAAGTCTCTCAAAATCATATAATAAATAGCTTCTGACATGAGAGCCTTATCCTCCTTATACAGTGAGGTGCTAAATACCCAAAAATGGACCCTACACCCCAAGATATTTATTACCCACTAAATAAGAAATTGAATTAAATTTAATGACCAACTAACTGGGTTACAAATTCCATTTATATTTTTATGAGTGTATCGTAATATAAAAAATATATTACATGATAAAAATTCATTAAACCATATTTGTATTCCCATAAATTTTAAATTAACCTTGAATATTAAAATAATATTCATTCGTATGGTATTTTTCCATGTATTTTCTAAAAAATTGAAAAAATAGTTAATAAATAATTTCAATAACAATTTTTAAATACTTGAATAACATAAATGTTTTATTCCCTGGTGATCATATATACTTGATCATAACATAGAACCCAGTAGTGAGGCTAACCATATCCTATACTCATATTCGTCAAAATAGGTCAATCTTTTGAATATGATTAGTGTGTTACCCTCTAGGCCCTTATCTTGATAGTATTGAATATTATTCATAGAACTGAAGAAGAGTTTAACAACCCATCAATTCCCTTAAATAGATAAGGAAAATTAATAATAACAATGACCTTTAATATGAACATACAACATGAAAAATAATCAATTTGTATTGTTTTATCTTATAAATAAGGGTGAAGACATTGTATCATAATCCTTTACTACTTTATTATTCATATAAATTACTAGATAGACCTACATTCTTCTACCATGTCCATGGATTTAATGAAGGTACTAATATCATGGTCAACTAGGAATGATATATCACTTGTTTTCTGAAGTGATAAGATCTATATTTATTATTCAATAAATTCCATACTACCATTGAAACTCCCAAGGTATAATAACTCGCTACAAATTCAATGCCATAGTTTTTTCATTTCATTAATTTATGAAATAAAATAGTATGCAATAATAATAATATAATGTTTAGAGACCATTATATTTTTTAATAGATAGGAACTACCAATGAAACCCAAAATATATGGTGTTCCAATTAGCAGGTCAACCCTCATGATCTCATTTACTCGTGATCACCAAGTCAGAACTTCATGAGAAGAAGTATAAATTATTATGATCCCCCAACACCTAATAGTAAAACATCACATGTTTCCATTTATTATGATGTATCTAGACTACATGACATATGTTTAAGATTAACATCATGTTATCCCAAGGTTCTCATTATATCATGGGATCTTCTATAAACTTTTGATACTGAAAATAACCTATTTAAATTACCATCTAAATAGTTGATGTAGAAAAATAAATGTTATTATGTTAAGTGTACTTCAAGAATAACTCATTGTATACATGATATGGAAATCAACAATTGTTATCCATGTTCACTCTACAGAACCCACAATAAGAATAATTTAACCCTCACTAAATTCAAACTACTAAAAAACCTTGTTAGATATCACATTTTACCATTATGCTTCTTCTGAGATATAGATTTAGTTTTTTGGCCTACCATATATCTACTTCTTGGATGGTTTATAATTAGTGACTTCACCTCATTGTGTAAGACCCATCAAGAGGTGATACCAATGATTATATTCCATTTATCCCCTATCAAAACATGAAATCATATATAGTATGAGTATTTGGATTATAAAATTTTATATTATGATAAAAAGTTACTTGCTCAGTGTGCTTCCAGAAACCAGAAAAAATTGTTTCATATTATACACTACTTCTTTAGCTGCATTAGAATCCAAAACACGCTTGGTATTTTTAGATATATATACCATTGGATTGAATGATCTTATCTTGCTCATTACATTATCCTCAATGTTATTTTAAATCATGTCGATCCATGGAAGACTACTTTTCCCCTTAAAACTAGTGTCTCTTCCTCTCCTAGTTCTAGGAACATATCACTTGTGCTTTGATCAAAGATCTCGAACCCTTTGTCATCTGATTTCTCCTCGCATATGTGTTGAAATAGATGTATCCAAACCCCCGACTGAATTTGTATGGATTGAGATAAAACATGAATACCGGATAAAACAGGAGGTGCGTTTCAAATATTGGATAGATTTTTTCTCTTCTTGCTGTCGACTAGGTCACGTCCCACAATTCTGTAGGCGTGTCTCACCCCGAATCAGTTTCAGGATGTGGAGCATGCGGGTAACGAGAAGTTTGGTTCTTACTAGGTCGTGGCATATCTGCCCTTAAGGGTTAGGATAGGCTCTTCTGATACCGATAAAGGACCCAGCGGGCTGATGGCTCAGGGCAATGGTGACATCCCGCTGGCTGGGTGGGTTTCCTATGATCTAGATTTCCCTCTAAATGCAGATACTTCTGGGAAAATTGAAGAGAAAACTTTGGTTGGATCCGAAATGATCTCCCATGATTCAGTGCTTCCGTGTGATGGGTCTCAGTCTGTCCAGAAGCCTTCGAAGTCCATAATGCCTGAACTCAAAGTCTCAGACATTTTTGACAGATTGAAATGCGTCCTGGGTGCTGCTAGCCCTCTGGAGTCTGTGGTTGCAGCGGCTATTTGTGATGCTGAACAGGTAATGAAACCAGCTTCATCTAGTATATCCAAAGAAGTTACAGTGATTAGGGAGGTTTGCAATGCTTTAGGTAAGGCTCCACTATTTCCAGTATTGGAGGATTCTCAATTTCAGTATATGGGCCGCAGTTTCGAGCAGCCAGGAGTTTTGGAAAAATCAATGCAGGCCCTGAAGGCCAAACAGTCTTATGCTGAGAAGGTAAAGTTTGGAGGAATGGCCTCTAACTCCCAGAATTCGTTTCCTGTGTTGGGAAAAGTAGAGTGCCAAACTTATGGGGATGGACATGAAGTGGATACCTCACAAGAGGATTTGCAGTCCTCCTCAGATTCCCCTGCCGAGTCTAAGGAAGAGAATATTACGGAGGACTACCTTAGATCCTCCTCAAGGAAAGGTAAAATCTCTATCATTGACCCTGACTGTTTTATTAAGCGCACCCGGAGGCCGCGTTTCCGGATAGACTATTCAGATCTTCCAGACCCTCCGGTTACTAAATCCTCAAGCAAGAGCAAGGCGTTGATGAAGCTATCCAAAAGCTCTAGAAATCTCCCTCTGAGTAAGGAAAAGGATTTCGATATGCATCTGGTGACTGAAGAAAATGGAGTTGCAGATAATGCTTTCCTCCAGGTTGGGATAGAACTGGTGGAATGTAAGGAGTGGGAAAATATCATTGATGTTAATGAAGAATTCATAGAGAAGTATATGGAGGTTGATTCTTCGCAAGAGGACTTTGAGAGATTGGTTTAGAGGATCATAAAGTTTAACCTAACCACTGAGCAGGAATCTTGGATCAACAAACAACGTGGTGTCTTGGCTCATGGATTTAATAGAAAGAAGATCTCAGTGGAGGAGCTCATTCAATCTTGGGACAAGATGAAAATTTATTATGAAGACCTCCTCAAAGGAAGATCCGATGGGTGGGCCATAGCTCCTTAGTGGGGTCTTCTCAGAGATGAGGGATCTAAAAGACTTAAATTGCAATTTGGAGATTCATCCATTTCTTATGATATTTCTTGATGGTTTTTTACTTTATGGTTTTCTACTTTTTCCTCAAAAGTGCTTCTTAATAAAAAAATTATATATGATAGTGAAATGGTCTTGGCGATTAGCCTTGACTCATACTACATACTCTATAGATCTTCATTCATTCTAGTCTTAACAAACTATAGGAACTATAATTTTTTTCCAAATGTCATAAAATTGATTTTCCTTAGATAACTATAGATCTCTCACTAACAAATTGTAAGAAAATAGTAAAAATTCATTCCAAATGAATATTATTTTATCTTGTTGCTTACTTTAATTGAAAGTTGGATTTCAGTAACTTTCCCACCTTATTGTCACTCTATGGTTTAACCAACCCATTACTATTTCCTTATATAGACACCTTCCAAGATAGTTGGTATTATCAACCAATTCCAAATTTACTAATCATATAAAGTATCTATGATAATTAGAATTATAATAGATCTAGAAATAAAATTTTGGTATTACTAATAAATACTTTTTTGTACCATGATTTTACCACCCATGTATAGGTCTCAATTGAATACCCACTACATTAGTCAAAATAATAAGACCCTATAATCTGATATATGGATTATATTATTGAAATTTTAAAAAATATTTCCATCTAACCAAATTTCCATATACTACTTACTTGTAGGATTTATTATGCTCAATGAATAATGTATCACCAACCATGGTGAATGTAACCACATTTCTATGGTTTTATACTTATTACACTGTATGTGTCTCTAGAATATTCTTTTTCCTCAAGATCTTGTGGATCTTCCTAAAATTCTTTATAATTGTGCATCTTTGACCAAGATTTAACCCAATTCTATATTTCTTCAACTTTATCAAATGAATTCATGCACCCTTTTTTAAAAATACAGTATATAACAAGACTATTTATCTTTTACATCTGGGATTTTAGTAAAACCCTTAAACACATTTAAGAAGATTATATCTGATTAACATTGTGTTTTACATGATACAAGTTCTTTTATTTCCTTAATAAACAATTTGAATCTAACCACATGACATGATGGATTTATATAACATTATATGTTGTATGATATCTATTTGTCATTATAGGTGGCATGAGGTTATGGGATAACACTACTATTTTTAAAGCATGTCATGAAAAATAATGTAAGTATATTCAATGAATATAAACCTCAACATCATTTATACTTTTAATCGCATCATTAATTGGATGTGCATAATGAAATGTAAATTTTGGAATTACTCCACACAACATTTTATTGATCACTGATAGCATTCAAGACCCAACATTGATCCTCCCAAAAACTTCATAACTCTAATGTGTATAAGGAAGTGTGATTTTAGGAATTAATCCATGATATAATTTATCTATAAATGACTACATGTACAAATAATTATCAGTCCTCATTTTCAATGCCATAGGTTTGACACACGGGCCAGATACTCTTTGACACACGGGCCTAAATAAACTCATATCTTCTGACCATGAAAATTTCATACTTAACTTTCATATTCCATAAAATAATTAATGGAATCACTATACAGTATAATTACCACTAGATTTACCTTAGAAAATTTCACACTCTCAAGATGAACAAATTTTGAAATCTTTGGGATTAACCTATATTCTTAAAGGTTTCATTATCAAAAAATACATGTGTTTATAATAACTATGTTATTTAACTATAAAGTGTCTAAAAATCCTATAGGGAATATCGTTAACAATAAAATTTATTTATTTTTAAAAAAATATCTTGCAACAATTGGGTATAATTGATTATTAAAATTTATATTCATCAGTTATTGCCAATGATTCAAGTATTAAAGAATTATTAGTTAAGTATTAAACACCGCAAAAAAATAGTCATTATAAAAATATAATAATGTGACCTTTTGTATGATGGAACTACGAGATAAATGTTTTGGTTATACTCAATAAATATTCAACTATAACAACTTAAGTTGAAATTATAAGTATTTATCTTCTCACCACTAACTTTGGAATCACTCTTTATTGGTTACTTGGAGAATTCACCTTATATCATTTAATATTTATATACCTATTTTTAATGTATTTAAATACATATATGTCATTTTCAAGTTTAATTAAATTTAAAAAATTTAAAAAAGAAAAAAATTATAATTTATGAATGTACCATAATAAGAAGAGTCCTCTTGATTATTCAATTAATTTTATAGTATTTCAACTTCCATAGTCTAATATCATGACATGTAAAGAATATAATCTCTTATATAATGGTATTTCTCTTTTTTTTTGAAGTTGTTATGAAGTTTCCTTAGGTTTCAAACTTTATTTAGAGATTTTAACATTGTCTTTCAATTTTTTCACCATAAGAACCAAATATTAGTATTTCCTAAGGTTTATATTTTTCTAGAAAATATTACACAAATTGAAATAATGCGTTTTCTCTAAAAAAATTTCTTTATAATATTAAATAATACTTTATTAATTGGTTGAAATTGAAATAATAAAGTAGTGTATTGAATGATCTTAATCCATATTTCAACTTACATATATTCAAGGTAATCATCACCTCTTTCGTATCAAACATCACTTCCTCCTCACAAAAATATTGAAGATGATACTAAATGGGAAATCATCCATGTCCGAATTTTTTATCCACAAATAAGATCATATTTTTTCAAAAAATTATGATGTAAACATAAAAATATTCATACATGAGTATCCTTTATTAAATTTTCACTCCATTACTTCCTGATGTGGATCAAAAGGTATTGGGGACTCCAATATCTTGAATTTACAATATCATAGTCCTTTGATAAAGCATCAGTACCACCCTTGGAAACTTTTACTAGTGAGGAAAATGAATTTTTCAAATATAGATTACAATGTATTTTTGGTATTGTATTTAATTTTGAAAAAAAAACAGATTAGTATTTTTTCATGATTAATGATTACACTTTATCGATTAATTAAATCCTTAAATATCTCCCACTATTTTATCAAACCATTGAATCCCTCTATACTATGTCCAAAATAATTAGTCAGTAGAGTATTCTGGTATAAGTGATCATTGAACCCTATATTTATATTTCACAATATGGCTAAGCCACTACTCATAGTGTTTCAAGGTAGGTGTTTGACAAACCAACCACATTGACTCGTAGTTCCTTGTACTATTTAGTGAATCCCCAACTACTAGAAATCATAATCTTGATTTATTCAAAAAAATTACTCTAAAGATTAATTGAAAAAACTTTTTCATCCATATTTAGATAATGTAAACTATCACTCTCATAACAACTCCCCTATAGTTGGAGAAACCCTAAACTAAGGATAACGAACACCCCGTATACTTAGTTTTATACAAATTAAAATGATAGAAGGAATTATAGGTTAATATTTTTTAAGAATCGATGAATAAAATCATCTAATATATGATATTCCCATATTATGTGATAATATTTACACATGAACAAAACATTAAATATAAAAACATGCATCAAATCATAAATTTATTTAATCTTAGAATTTTATGAATATTATTTTATGTGATTATGTAATATTTCACATTAATAAAAATAATAAACAATGAATAAATTTTAAAAACTACATGAATAATCTTGTGAATTTGATATTTATTATTCTAGTTATTCTCAATGAATCAACCCTAGTCATGTAAGTAATATAAATTATTCATATCTGACTTGTATCATAGCTCAGACCCCAGTCCAGTGCATCCTCATATCATCTAGAATATTTCCTCATCTCAATATTGTACATGTATTATACCTTCCCCTCCAAAATACATAAATACCAAAATGTAGAAGATACTGTATCCAGAATATGTAATGAAATTTTTGAATCCCATGGTATATGAGGAAGCTTGGGTCTTCCTGGCCACAATAGGGGCTGAAGATAAGGAGGTGGATCTGGTTGGGAGAAGACAAAATGTGTAGAGATTGATTCATCCAGTTTAATGGGTGAAGGTTAGGGGGAATTGATAGTAGAGAGGTCAACTGGGTGGTCAATGATGAGGCCATAGAAATAGAGGGGGGATGATGGTAAATTACGAGTAGGGGATGGAGGCTAAGCCTGATATAGAAACTTCATGACATGGGAAACATGTTGGAGGCTAGAGAAGGGGGACAAGGAACATGAATAATATGTGGCTAGAGTAGATATTGGTAGTCGAAGCGTGGTGTAGTGGTAGGACTGGTCGTGTGGGTTAAGAGGTGTCATATATAGTAAATGATGAATTTGGGGTAGTGAAAATCCACATAATATTAGAAAAATATTTTTTTAAATTCTTTTCAAACCCTATACTGAGAGGGTTCCCCATTACCCATTAATTTTTTTTCGATCCATTGTGTCAGCCAACCAACCAACCAACTTATATTTCATTTTTTGGGGTTATTGTTAACCTAAGTGGAAGACACCTCCTATTTATGTTTTTTTATTATTTATAAAAGGATACTTCTTATCCTTGGGAATATAATATTAATAATTATTATAGTGTTTTCAATAAATTAGTGGAAGGAACCCTGGTCAGAAAAATCAATTCCATCCAACTGCGGCACATTTGGAAAATAGATTTCACTAGAATTGAATTCCAATGACTTGATTTTATATATATATATATATGTATATATATATATATATATCTGTTTTTGTGTGTTTATTACACTTGAGAACATTACCGAAATTAATCTGATGTTAAATTTTTGGATCTCCACAACCTGACAATCTATGATTAGATTAAATCTCTATTTTTGTGTATGAGACTCTATCATATCCCTCTAGATTAATTTATTATAGATGTATTTTTTCCATCATCTTAAACCATCAAATTATGCATTGATACCAATTGAAGTTATCGGGGCATGTAACAGAATCATATGGGTGAGAGATTTAAAATCTTCATCAGTGATTAATGTAACTACATCGTCGTCGGTGAAGTAAATCCAGATAGAACTACTGAGGAAACTTTGTGAGGATGATTAAGCAAAAAAATTAAGTGAAAAATTACCTATTTCAATCAGAATCCATAGTCAATATTTTATAATGAATAAGGATTGTTTCCAAAAGGAACTGAAACAGATTCCCTCCAAGCCAACAATAAGTGCTTCAAAATTCTATAGGTGTATTGATCATTGAATTCTGATTAATTAATGGAAATTATAAATTTCTTTGATGTCTCAATGATCACTTTTGAATCAATCCATTTATCTATGAAGTTTTACTTTGATCGAAGTCATGGATCACAAACATCTCCCTCTATGAATTATGAAAAGAAGAGAGAGGATCTCAAAATCATAGGATGAATAGTGTCTAACATGAGATCTCTCTCCTCCTTATATAGTGAGGTTATAAATACTCAAAAATGTCTCCCCAACCCAAGAATATTTATAACCCATTAAATAAGACATAAAAGAAATGTTATGACCACATAACAGAGTCATAAATTTCATTTATATTTGTATTTATTTTCTTGTAATATAGTAAACATGTTACTTGACAAAAATGATCCATTAACTTGAACCAATATTCCCTTAAATACTAATATAACCTTGAATATTTAAATAATATTCATTCATACAACCTTTTCTTATGAATATAATTCAACACTTATAATACATTTAATAAATACATTCAATAAAAATTATTTTAAACATGATTATTTTTTACATATTTATTCCTTGAAGATCGTCTATACTTTAACATCACTCAAACCCCAATGGTGGGGATAACCATGTACTAATATCATATTCAATGTAATAGGATATAATTTTTAATATGCTTAGTGTGGGAACCTCTTAGGGGTCATCTTAATAGTAGTTAATGATATTCACTAACCAAAATTGGAGTCTCGAAACCCTTCAAGGCCCCTAAATAGACAAGGAACATTCATAGAAATGATAAACATTCATATGAAAGCACTTTACACAATATAATCACTTTGTCTCATGATTCCTCGTAAAGAGGATATAAACTTTGTGTCATCATCTTTTCATGATTTATTATTCATCTAAATTGCTAGATGGGCTTACCTTCTTCTACCATGATAATGGATTTAATGAAGTCACTACCATCCTTGTAAACTAGGCTTCATATATCACTACCTTTAGAAAGGGACAAATTCTATCTTGATTATTCAATCAATGTCATACTACTAATGACACACCCATGCCAAGCTACCTCTATATGAATTTGATTCCATATTTTTTCATTACATCAAAGTATGTGATCAAATTTTATACAATGATAATTATATATAGTTAGAGTCCTTTACACATGTTCATAGACATGGGTTACCAATGAAACATAAAACATGTGGTGTTTCTATTTGCAGTTTAGTCCTCATGATAACATCTACTAGAGATCACCAAGTAAAAAAATCATGAGAATAAGTTTTATTATTCATGTGCTCCACCACCAGATATTCAAACATAATCTATTTCAAAACATTATTATGCGTAACAATCCAAGCTTCTATAAATTAAATTCACTTCCTAAATGAATAAGTGCCTTATTTATGAAATATAAATATAGAAAAAAACATGGACCATTTGGGTTATATTAGAAAATTATAAGTTATATCCTATTAGATTAAAAATAATATTAAGAATCATAACCATTACTAATATAGTTTTTGAATAGTGATCATATGATTAGTATATATTATGGGTTATGATAATGTCCAATTTAAAAAGACAAAAGAAGCGATGATCTCGACTAGAAGCATCATACCATATGAATCCCATTTATCAGAACGTACAAGGGAGATAACATCTATGGGATTTTCCATTTACTATGCCTAATATTAGATTCAAAAAATAATTCATGAGAAAAACTATTTATGATAGAAGTTTAAACTCTTCAAGATCTTGACCCAAACTAGATTTTCTGAACCACACCAATAAAATCTCACATTCCTACATCATACCCCTAGGATAGTTTTCGGTGCAATAAAGGTATATGTGTTATAAATATAATAGTATGAATATGTATATGTTATTTTCATTAAAATAATGATTTCATTTACTTTTTATTGTCTTTAATTTATAAATTTTTAGGAATTGAGTTTGATAAAAATTATATTTAAATACAACAAAACACCAATTATATTTTTGGTTAATATATAATTTCAACTAAGATATTCCTTTTCATTATTTCGTGAATTTTTTAAATAAATTATATTTTATTAAAATATTAATATATAATAGTACATATCAAATATAAATGTTAATATAAATTTATGATGTGAAAATGTAATTTTTATATGGGTCAAAAAACTACTACTGTCAAAAAACCAATATTTTTAAATAAACATAGATTTTAATTTTAAAGTGTAAATTTTTATATTCAGATAATTATTTTGATAAAATAAATATTATTTTTTGAATTATCACATTGAAATTATCCAATGGTGTGTTTTTCTTAATTTTCTAAGATAGTTAAATTATCATGTGAAAAATTAATACATTATAAATATACAGTATGTTTTATGACATCATATTTTTTAGAAACCATGGGGAACCATGGGAATTTTTTTGTTTTTGGTTAATTTATTATATAGAGTCCAAACATATGTTTTGAAAAATAATAGTGAACTTCCCACTCTTTTCTTATGTAAACCCACCCATGATCCCATTAACATTCAATAAAAACCATTGTATCATGAAAAGAATATTCTCTTTGATCTATATATTCCAACCATTATGCCACCATGGCCTCAAGAATCTACCCCAATATTTTGTAAACACCCTATCAAGGTAAATGATCTTCTACTTCTTTACTTTATTCAAGAACTGTCTTGATTGTAAATCCCTCGGTATTACAATGAAGATTGATGTGATATTAATTTTCACATACCTATTAATTCCATTATTATTTAAAAAGTTATTATAGAGATCTTTTACTCTATTTATTCCCTCCCATGATTCATCATGTACCCCCATTATACTTTCGAAATTAACCTACAATTTTTTCAGGCTAAACTTTTATTCAAGGGCTATTTTTTCTTATGAATTTTAATTCCTAATATTTTATATTGGATTATGTTCTTACATATACCTCTTACAACCCCTACTGTTTAAAATTAGTGATATACCCATTTCTCCCTTACTAATATCTCCCATTATTCATTACTTACCCCCATTATCTGTCAAAATTTTCCTATGATTTTCCATGAAAAAACCTTTGTTTTGTGAATAGTATCACCATTTACACTCAAGTGTATTCACCTAGACATAACTATCATTTTTATATGGGACATACATGTATTTATTCCACACTCTTTATTCGTGGGATTAAATGTGGTGAAATATGATCCTATGTTGAATGATCTATGTGGAACACTTATGAATGTATATGAAAAAAAATTGATTAGTGCTCCCAGAATTATATAGTGATCCAATGTATTGGGTAATGTTTCGGTCACATGTTAAATCATGTATGAGATAAGGGAGTAATAAAAACCATTACAGAATCTTTTCCACCTTGTTATGGTGTCTTGGTGGTTATCTGTGTCCTATGTTTATGATTTCATTTTGATGTTGTTTCCACATTCCCATGTTGCCTTTATTCTATCAATATATATCATACTTAAATGTTCATGTTTATGATTGGGACCTATTTTTTGTATCATTGAAAGTTATATTTACTAAAATGAAATAAATACATCATTTTTTGATTTGTTTATTCCATTATAGGGTTTTATAGATAACCCCTTTCTTATGTATGTCCCTAGGTTATCTCATGCATTTTTGAAAGATATTGAATTTTATAATCATGTAATAGATGTTTTAAATAATGTTTTTATATAAATATATGTAGTTGATGTTCTATGTACCTAATTTTTAAAATAAAATAGAACTCAAGACCTTTTGGGTTGTACTATGTCTATTGTTATGTAATAAATATTAATATAAAGTGTATTAAAGAGTGAGTTTTTTATTGTTTTTACCGAAGTGAAGTCTTTTTATTTTATGGTTTATGATTTGAAAACAATATATAAATGTATTTTGGATAATAATACACATAATAAAACATGAATGCATATTGTGAAAGTATAGTGTATGTGTTTTCCAAGAAAATACACCATTCTATAGATACTAAAGTGGATGAGGCTATTGAACAGATGTACCTCAGGCTAACAACCATGAAAACAGTGTATTGAGTTAGACTTGATCATGAACTGGTTCACCAAAATGGGCCTTAATGCACACCAAGATTGACACTCCCAAGGGATATGTTTTGGTACATTCTTAATATCACTATTAATCACTATTAAGGGATCAAAAATTACTATAAGATATTATATTAGGAAATAGATCATAGATAACTTAATATAAATCCTAAAAAATAATATGTTATGGAATATATGATATTAATGAGTTATCCATTTAACTTTTATATTTTCCATTTTATGTTATATCGTATTTAATGATTATGATCCATAATATTTCATTTATTATAGTTAATTAAAGGAAATTGGAAGAACTGAGTAAACAGTCAATGTGAAGGGTAGTTTGATGACTGCTCAAATGAGAGGCCCAACCTAAAGGAAGAAGTAATCAAGAACTGCATGGCTGTAATTTATTAATTGGCTCATTTTTTGAACAAAAACATGAATAAATAATAATTACCAAATCCACTAACAAATATCATGTTTCATTTGAGACCTTTATAGAATAAAGGCCTTTGGATTTAAGTGGATCTTATACTCCCTTAATTGTAGAACAATGGATCAACTCTATTGAAAAGATCTTCCCCATACCTCGATACTCAGAACAAAAAAAGGTAGTTCTATATATTAATCATATGGAAAGAGAATATGATCAATGGAGGATGTTAGTTTAGAATATTACTACTGAAGAGGATACAAAAATGAAAGTGTGGATGGAATTTCAGCAAAGAAAATTGATAAAAAATTTCCTCGCACTCTCCTATTGAAAATATAGAGGATATTCCTTATCCTCATGAATATTAATGGTGAAACTACCAATGAATACATGGAAAAAATAAAAGTACTTGAAATATATTCCTTCATATTTATTCATAAATCAAATTTAAATTTTACCACCTCTTTGGTGGATTGAATCCAAGTCTACAAAAATCCTTATCCATTCAAAACATGGACAGTTATGGGGAAATTATTTGATTTCCCCTCAATGTTTAAATGGAGATAAACAAATATCAATGGAATCACATGGATATGAATTGGAATGTGGAGTATAATTTTAGTGGTTTTAAGGATAAATATAACCCTAGTAAGAAATTTCAACATCCCACCTATCAAAGTTGTGGGTAGAATAAAACAAAAAATTTCTTTGAGGGGATGAGGAAATGATTTAGGTGTGGGGTGGAATGGAACCTATCTATAGACTTCCAATGAAAGAAACACCCTAATTTAATGGAACAAATTAAGGATCTAGTCACACCACCTTCCATGGTATAATGTTTCAACTACATCTAGCAAGGACACAATGTATTGTAATTAATTAAGCCAATGTTTTTTGACAACAAATGATGAAAGAAACCTCAAAGGACTAGTGATAAATGGAGATATTATTGCATAAAAATGTAGAGGTGGATCTTAAAAATTAATTGGTGGAATGTATACTATTTATTCATTTATTAATAGTGAAAAACGTTTTTATTTTGGTTGTATTCATTATTTTTAATTTTTCAAATTTAGTAGAACTGTTGACACACAACCACAAATCATGGAAGTAAAGTTTTAAGTGAAAATAGTAATGGGGGATATTATTGAATCCCAAGTATTTATCTCCACTCCTCTCAAAATTTGTGGGTTTAACTAACAAAATAAACTTCTAATAATATCTTTAGTAGAATTCGATATTATTATAGGAATGGATTAAATTTACTTATATAAAGAAAAAATTAATATCTGGGAGAAGGAAATGAACCTCCATATCACAAATCAACCTCTAATTTTATAAAATTTGAAGGAGGTGTATGAATATTATTTATTACCAAAATCTAAATCATGGATATTATTGACTTGTGAGAAAGTGTAAGTAGTGTAAATGCTTAATAATAAGGGAAATATTATCCTTGATGTCATGTCCATTGTGAGGGAGTACATTGATCTATTTCTTGAAGAATTTACGTGTCTTTCTCATATAAAAGAGGTTTAATATTCAATTGATCTTATACCTAGGGATTTTCCAATATACAAGAATCTATATAGAATGGACATTATTGAACTCAAAGAGAAAAATAAACAACTGTAGTAGAATATGGAAAAGGGTCTATACACCCAGGTGTTTCACTATGGGATACCCTGGTCATATTCTTCAATAAGAAGGATGGTTCAATACACCTCTTCATTGATTATGATGAGCTCAATAAGATCATGATGAAGAAAAAGTATCATCTACCACATATTAATGAATTTTTTGATTAGCTACATGGAGTCCAATATTTCTCTAAGGTAGATATTCGGTTGAGATCTTATCATGTAAAATTGAAGAAGGAGGATATACATAAAAAAATTTGTATAAGGTATGAGAACTACATCTTCATAGTGTTTCCATTTGGAATAAAACATTCTCTATAAATATTCATTTATTTGATGAATATATTATTTTGGTATTTTCTTGACAAATTTTTGGTAGCCTTTATTGATGATATTCATATCTACTCCAAAATAAAAGGGGAATAGGAATAGAATTTTAATATTGTACCGAGGATCTAATGAAAAGAAAATATATGTTTTAATAACATTAAATGAGAGTTCTGGTTGGATTAAGTAACCATATGTGTCATTTCATCACCATCAAAGTGAGATATGTGTCTCCTCTAAAAAAATATGATTGATGGGTCAACTATAACAACATATGGGAAATGTATCTATAGTTTCCTTGGATTATCTAGGAATTATTATCGATATTTGAGGAAATTATAATGATTTTAATTCCTACAAACGAAGATAACATTAAAAGTAGTAAATATTATTTAGAATGATTAATGTGAGGAATTTTTTATAGATATGAAGAATAGGATAATCTCTTCACCAATACACACATTAACCACTAGTGGGGAAAATTTTATGTTCTACAGAGATGCATCAAAAAAGTAATTGGGTTCTCTAATAATGAAAAATGACAAAGCGATGGCCTATTCCTCGTCATAACTATAAATCCATGATAAAAAAAACACCACTCATGATCTATAATTGGCATTAGTGATCTTCATGATAAATATTTAGAAACATTATCTCTATGGGGATAAGTGTGATATATATATATATATAAATCACAAAAGAATCAAGTATATATTTAAAAAAAATGAACATAATATTTGAAAATAGAGGTCTTTACACGTCATAAGGTATTATGATTGTTGAATTCATTACCATATTGGTAAAATAAAAAAGTGGAAGATACTCTGAGTAGAAATGATCTCGAAACTCTATCAATAATTAAGATTTGAAGGGATATAATATTCTTGGGCATGTAAAGATTGGATATAGGAATAATATAAGGGTCTTCATCCAGCAGTGGATAAATAACACCTTAAATATCTATTTTTAAAATTATCAAGGATGCTAAAAAAGTTGATGAGTTTCTAGAGAAGAAGGTATAAAATATAATGGAGTTAAACATTTTTGAATATAGAGTCATAATGTTTGGAACTTGGTTATTTTTTCTATCATGGAAAAAACTGAATAGGGAAATTATGGATGTTGCATATATCTCATAATTATATATTAATCTAGGAATATGTTTAGGTATTTATTGAAAAATATCTAATGGGAAAACATGAAGAGATAGATTGTATAGTTTGTATCTCAATCCTTGATATGGCAAGAAGTCAAGGAATGTAGATGAAATTTAAGGGTTGGATGTAGTTATTTCCCATACCAGTATAGAATGGGAAAACATAACCATTGATTTTTTTTATTGGATTCACCTAAATACATAAATGAAATAACTCCATCCATGTGGTAGTTGATTAGATTACCATGTTAGTGAATTTTGTTGCTATTAAGGAATCTTTATCTCCTAACCAACTGATTAATATATAAAGAAGAGAAGTTTTAAGACAACATGGAGTTCTTATATCTACTTTATATTATCTATATCCACGATTTACCGAGATGTTTTTTAGAAACCTTACACAAATTTTGGATATAGAACAGAAATTATTTACTACTTATCACCCTCAGATGCATGTCTAGTCTGAAAGGTCCAATTAAACACAAGAGGGTATTCTGAGATCATGTTCAATGGATTTCCAAGGATGTTGGGATCAACACATTCCCCTAGTAGAGTTCAAATGTCACAACATTTTCTATTATAGAATTAAAATGGTACCTTATGAGGATCTCTATGGGAAGATGTGTTATACACTGACATGATATGATGCAGTTATAGAGTGGAAGATGATGGGGCATGATATTTTCCAAGAGATGACAAAAAAGGTTCAAACCATTCATTTTCACATGAAATCGACAAACATTTTACTAAAAATCTACCAAAAAATCATAGATGTGATATAGAGTTTGAAGATGATGATAAAGTGTTCCTTCATATATCACCATGGAATAAAGTCATGAGGTTTGGGAAGAAGGTGAAGCTTATTTGAAAATACATTAGTTCCTTTGTGACCCTTTATCACTTGAGAGTGGCGGCCTATTGACTAGCACTCCCCAAAACATATCTCATATTCATGAAGTGTTTCATGCATACCTCTTGAGAAATTACATACCATACCACCCACATGTAATGAATAAGGATTTAATACCATTAAAGAATGATATTTCATATGAGTAGAAATTGGTTAATATCCTAGGTCACAGATAAAAAGTTATATTAAATGAGAAAAATCACCAGGTCAATTTTTTTTTGGAAGAACCACAAGTTTGAGGAAGATACATGGGAACTATAAGAGGTGATGAAACATAAGTATGCACATCTACCTTACTATATATATTTAATGTTTAGAGGGAGAAATTTATAATGGGGGGATAATATAACTAACCAAACTTTTATAAATTAAATTATATTTTTAAATGAATAAGATTATTTTTATGTAATGTAAATGTAGAAAACGCATGCATTACTTTAGTTATATTAGACCATTATATGTTATATACTACAATATTCAAAATACCATTAAATCATAAAGCTATATAATATAACCAATTAATAGTGATCGTATTATTAGTATATATTAAGGGTTATGATAAAGCTTGATTGACATAGAAAAAAGAAGCAATGGGCCCAACCTGTAGGATCATAACTTACAAATCCCATTTATTAGAGATTATGAGAGAGATAACATCTTTGGAATTTTACCATGACCAATAACAAGAAAATATTCATTAACTAAATCATAAGAGAAACTATTTATGGGATAATTTATTTCTCATCATGCACATGGAACAAATTATGTTCATTGAACCACTACAAAAATTCTCCCCATCACACACCTTACCCATAGAACATTCTCTAGTGTAATAAAGGGATATGTATATCAACTATAACAATATTAATATATATATATATATATTTATATATATATTTTACTTACAATAAAATAATGATTATATTTATTCCTTATTTTTTAATTTATAAATTATTAAGTATTGAGTCCGACAAAAACTATATGTTAATAAAAAAACACAAAATGATTTTTTGGGTAAAATGAAACTTCGATTAAGACATTAAATTTGATGAATTAATGATTTTTTTTCAAATAAATGATATTTTAATAAAATATTATTATTAAATAGTATATATTATATTTAAATTTCAATATAATATTATGATGAGAAAATGCAATTTTTATAAGGGTCAGATGACTATTAATGTAAGAAAACATATGTTTACAATAATCATAAATTTTAATGTAAAAGTGTAATTTATCATATTTATAGAATCATTTTTATTAAATAAATATTAAATTTAGAATAATAATGTTCAAATTATCAAATGGTGTATTTTTCATAATTTTCCGAGACAGTCGAATTTTTAGGCAAAAATTAAATATGTTATAAATATACAGTATGTGTTATAAAATACTAATGACCAAAAATTGATGTAATATGTTCCATAAACAATATAAATGACCAAATATATTTGTACCCTTTAATATAATTTATTTTTTGAGGTTGTTTTATTTAATTTAGAAACACATTATGCATCCTCCAAAACTGATATTTTATTTTATGGATTTAAAAGAATTTTTTTGTAAATATGACTCACATACATATAAACAAGGTGTTATATTAATGTGATTAGTTCACATAATTTTAAAACATTTAAAAACACTCATATTTGTTAGAATCCATTGGAGAAACCCATTAAAATGATCATGGTTCTGATTACTTTATTATATAGAGTCCAAAACCTATGTTTCGAAAATAGTAAATAATTCCTCTCTCTTTTTGTATATAAACCCACCCAGGATCCCCTTCCACATTAATCAAAAACATTATATAATGAATATAATATTACCTTTCATCTCCAGATTCCTCCAAAGTTTCCCCCAATCTCTTAATAAGCTATTCCCATGATTTTGGAAACACCCTCTCAAGGTAAGGGATCCTCACCATCTCCTCTTTATTCAAGTATGCAATTTTTGTAATGCCTTTTGTATTCTAATTACTATTAATGGGATATTATTTTTCATATCCCTGTTTCTAAAATTATTATTTAAAAGTGATTATGGACCCCTTTAAATCTCATTAATACCTCTTATATTTCATTATATACCCGCATCATGTTTCTGAAATTATCTGGTGTTTCTTTCATGCCGAACTTTTATTCAACCACCCATTTTGTCTAATGCCATTTAATTAAAAAAATCATTTTTAATTATCTTTATAAATATCTGTCTTAATTCAATTATTATTTCCACAAGATGAGAGTCCCATTTCAATCTCACTAAGCCCAACCATGATTCATTATTTACCCATGTTATGCTTATGAAATTATCCTATGATTTTTTCATGGAAAATCATTATATTGTGAATACCATCACCATTTAAATTAAAAGGATTTAAAATATGAAAACTTGTATTTATTTTATTTTTTACTTCCATTTATGTATTCTACAATCCTTTATCATGAGGTTAAAATTTATTAAATATGATCCTATGTTGAATGATCTATGTTCCACACATATGCATGCACATGATATAAAAGCTATGGGTGCACCCCGAATTATATACGGATATAATGAATTTTTTAATGTATTAGTTTCATGAGACATAATTTTTGAGACTAGTGAGTAAACCTAATCCATTTTGTTAAAATCTTCAACTATTATAATATTTCTTGGTGGTTATCCTTGACCTATCTTATGATCTCATTTTTAATGTTGTTTCTACAATTAAATGTTGCCTTTATATTATCATCATATATCATTATTCTATGTTAATATTTATGATTCTCACCCATTTTATGTCCCATTTAGATTCTAAATTAATAATATGTAATACATTCCTCATGTTTTCTTTGTGTAATCCCTTAAAAGGCATTATAGATCACCCCTTTCTTATGTATATCCCCAAGTGATCACATACACTTTTAAATGATATGGAATATTAGGTGTGTGTTTAGGAATCATTAAATAATTTTTTTGTATCCATGTATCAGGATGATGTGATATGTACCTAATTTCCCAAAGACACTCAAACTCGCGATATTCTAGGTTTTAATAAGTTTAATTTTTTAATAAATTTTGAAATAAAGAGTATTAATGTTATGTGATTTAATATGATGTATTTATACTAGTAGACATATTTTAAATAGTAATTTCATAGTATCTCAAGTTTCTCATTATAGCTTGGGAACTTTAATAACCTTTTGATATGACAAATAATCTATGTAAATTTCCATTTAAATATAGGACATAGAAAAATCAACACTATTATGGAAAGTGTCTTTCATACATTACTCACTCATTATATGATATGGATATTGAAAAGTTATATTTAATTGGGGTCGAGGGAACACACAATTACAGAAGAACTTGGACTAAAAAGAAGAAAATTATATATTAACCAAACAACTATGCTAATTGTAAAATAATCTGATCAACCTCACCAAAAAAATTTAGTAAAATATTAACTAGAATTTCATGTGATGACTAGTCCACCAATACTCTTGTTTCAAAATCTAATACGAATCCCAATTCATATGATCCAAATCATAAAACATTTAGGTCTTTTCATGAAATGACCCAACCCTTTGGGGCCCATCCTATGATAGAAGTAAGACGAGTGTGCCACACGATGCCAACTTTGATTAGATCATGGGATGGTGTCTAACACTGAGTAGACATATCACCCAACACATGCGGCCTTTTCATAGTATAATATACATGATAATATATATATTTATATCTAAATAGTGTATTATAATAATGAATAGATAAAAAACCAATGTAATATATAATCCATTCTCAAAATTCCCATCATCCAAAAGTGTTACAACATAATGTATAATGGGAAAAATGGTAATATATCACAAAGAAAAAAATGAACTAACCTAACTTGAAGCTGAATATGAATCCTTGATACACATGTTTTGACACATACTCCACCCACATTTATCATATCTATGTATGACTGATCTTCCACTCCACTCACATTGTGTCCACTATGATCACCAACAAACCATCAATCATATGTATAAGACATGACATGTGTGGGTGAAATACCCATAAATAGGTGAGTGAATATATAACAGTTATATTTACATAGAAACAAAAATGGGTAGATTGATGGAAATATTTTATTAAAACTAGAGAGTCTAAAATGGAAATTTAGATGTTCTTGAAAGTAGAATACTAGATATGTAGAAGTGATCCATACTCATTATAGCCCAGAAACAAAAGTAGATGGAAAAAAATGACCTAAAATTATAATACACCCGTTATTACATTCAATTCCACCTCTTAGAAAAAACGGTGTGGACCTCCTCCACAGAACGTATGTATTGGTTTATAGAATAATGAAACCCGGTGGAGGAATTGTTCCTCATTGAGTAGAATATATTAAACATGGGATTACCTGAAACCATGGATTAATGGAATGTTACTTACATTATTGACACTATTTATAACTCTATCGGTTATATATAGGATATACATATTTTTTGGGCCAAGGGAGTATCGACCCTGTGCCTATTTTGAAGGAACCATTCCTATGAAATATGGAAAAGTACCAAACTCTTGGACAAATCCAAGAGACACATGAACTATCACTATTAAAATTCTAGATGAGTTCTTATCCCCATGAATGATCTAATCAAGATTCATTATGGCCCTAATGGCCCGAAGGCCTTCTTTTTTTTTATTATAGATAAGTCCCCTTTTACGGGATGAAGGGGAACCCGTACATGACCCGTAGGGAAGGTATTGGATTTGACTATAAGTTTGTCTTTTGAATATCACTCACTAAAGATAAAAATTATTTATGCCATATTTTTAGTTTTTTATTATTTAAATTCATGAAATCTAGGGATAACTATGTGATGGTGAATGTGGGATAAAGGAAAAAAATACAATGGGTGGAATCTATGATAAAAAATTCAAGAAGGAAGGAACATGAGCCAGGGTTTTTTTATTGGTATCCTTTATAGCTACCTATATTAATCTCAAATCTATAAAATGGTCATATTGAAATAAATCTTTAATATCCCACATCTACTAATGATAGTGGAAAATTAGTGCACTTCATAGATCTCCATGACACATGAATTTCCACTTCCACTAATGTTATAGAAGATGAAATACCATAATAAAAAAGTGTAACACCCCAAGAAATTAAAAAAAATTCATGTTTTAATAAATATTATTTTGTCTCTATTTATATGAAACACCAAGTTCAGATTACTCTACACACCACACTGAGATAGCTTGTGTTACATAAAAGGCTGTGTTTTACTGCCTTTTATTGGTGTACCTATTTTAAAAATAAATTTTTTAAATTTTTTAAATTTTCTTAGTCGAAATAAACATCATTTTTTAATTCATAATGTACAAATTATATTAGGGGAAATTTTTGGTAATCTTATGAGATGTTTCATTATTTGATGAATAGTGAAAAATACTGCATTTCATATTGAAACTGACTTTTCATATAAATAATTATTAATGTTAAATTATATATTAAATTGTTTTTTAAAGTAAAACTATTCTAATTATACATAAATTAATACAATTTAGGTCATGGAAATAATTTTTATATTAAAATTATATATATAAACATATTGACCTTTTGAAAATTTCTACTTTAAAAAGACACTTTCTCACCACATATGTGGGATTTGTGTTAATCTTAATTTTATAACTTCTGTGATTAGAATTTAAAAAAACAAATAAATACATGGTTGTAATATATAAAATATTTTTGGTCCAATAATATCAACATAGATTTTGACAAAAAAATATTTCTAAAAGATATTAAAATTAATTATGGTGATTAAGGTAATATTAAGCTTAATAAAGGACTAAAGCATAATCTTAAGGACCAAAATGACCTGGATACCTGTCCAAAATCAATTTTATACCAATAAGTATACCATATACCCACTTTGTTCAAATTTTATGTGTTATTGGGATATTATAAAATGGAATTTACCAATATAAATGTTAGCTACGAAAAAAAGAAAAAAGTGAAATTTCCTTACCTTTAACAATTATAAAAATTTGAGATATGTACAAAACATCATATTTTTAGTTATACATATAATTTTGAGAGATAAGTGGGTATTTTTATCATAAAAATTTATAATTAATTTATAGAGATGATTTAGTTTCTTAAAATTATTAAGGAACTCCAACATAATGATTATTAGTTAAAAATTAACTAAAATAAATGAAACTATAAATATTAAAAGTGAAGTATATTGATTGAATTATTGTCTTCAATTGTTTTTGTAGTCAAATATACCATGTTACACATATTTAAACTTAATATAATTTAATTCCAATATTTTTTTAATATTTTAAAATTAAAATAAATTAAATAATATAAAATTTGACATTTTTTATTTTATAATAAATACTATTTTATTAAATGATTTAAAATTAATAAAAATAATATATTTCACCAAGTGATTTATAAGTGTCAATAAATATGAAATATGGACTATTAGTTGAAAAATTTTATATTTTATAATTAACATATTGATCTATATAATGTAAAAACAGTGTTAACATGGTCAAGGTTTAAGTATTGTTTTAGTACGTCCCATGCGCTTGTTTTAAAATTAATTTCCAAAACAACAAGGATTTTTATTTTATAAAATTGATATAATATTAATAATTCATTTTATATATATGTTATAATAAATATCACATTTTTTTAGTATTAATGGATAAATCACTTAGATTGGAAAACTAGATGCTTTAATAAAAACCAAAATGGTAAAATTGTGGAATCTTAGAATTTAAGGAGCCTAATTATTAAAAAGAACAGTTTCTAGTTTTTTGGAGGTTTTAAAAGAACATTAATCCCAAATAATAAATTTTTTACATTTTGGAGGAACTTTAGGTTAGGTGTACCTCCCATTAATTAATACCCTTGGGTATTTACAAGATTGTGACCCCCTGCACTATAAAAGGCAAGCACTCTACCCCTTACTCACACATCCCAAGACACTTTTTCTCAACCACGATATACAAAAATATCTCCCCAATGGACCTAAAACCTACCAAGAAGCCTCCCATATTCCATAAATCATTCAAAGTAAACCCTTTGGTGCAAACCAAAAGGAGTTACTCAATTAAGAGGTAAGAAACATCCTTAATATTTTTAGTTTTATTTCCATTTTACAATCCCTAAAATATTATTATTTCAATATTTTATTAAAAAAAAGTATAACTAATATAATAGGTTGTTTTTATAACATGGGTTATAAGAACAAATACACATAATTTCATTTAACGGGTAACAAACATATTGTTTCTTTGTACAACAAACTATTCTCTCAAGAAATGATGATTGTTCATTTTTCTATTATTGCCTATCATAGTGGAAATTATGATGGTAACTCTATTTATATATGTTATAAATGATATTTATTATTTATTTATTAATCTTTAATATTTTATAAAACATACCCTTATACATTCCATATTTTAAAAATATGATAACATCGTTTTTTGAAGTGTGGAGTACTGCCTCCTCAAAGCCATGTAACTTGTTCATGATATACATGTAACATATTAAGGATGGTTTTAATAAAACTATGTATCATATAAAACATATATATGATACAAGAATTATAATATATATTTTTTTCATTTACATTTCATTATGATAATATGACAGATAAATGAAAGTAGTATTCATGCGTACGTACGACCTACCGACTCCATGAATGGTGCATTTCATTTCTTATCTCAAAACATTAAAGATTGTTAAAAATACATATTTACATCATATATAAGATAATTAAATCATTATTTACATTTTTGAGATGATAAAATTAGGATATAATTAATAGTAACAATAAATTACATGTTGAAACCTACTTAGGAAAACTAGGTAATTAACACCCAAAGTATGGGCATTCAATATTAAAACATAGAATAATTATTTAGTCCATAAAAATGATAAATTGAATTAGTTTTTATTTAAGAATTTTATTTAATTTATAACACTCAAGGGTATTTATTTATAATATTTAATAATATATTCGTATTCAGTAAAGTAAAATATTTATTGAGAATTTAAAAAATTATTTCTTGATCACCTCATCCCAACTGTCAGCCCTATATAGTCATGGAATCCAAAATACCTGAATTACATCATGCCACACATATAATATGAAGGAGGGATATACCATCATATCATTTTTAAAAGAAAATTATCATCATACTTCCCATGTACTCAAATTAGAGTCCAAGGTGGAAAGATATAAAATCCACTATTGTTGGAATAGAAAAAAACATGTACATAAGGGGAACATGATGTATAAACCCTTGGTTGATTCTTACTTACATGATACTGATCGATTAATAGGGTGAAGTATATAGACTGTGTCGATAACCTACATACTATATATGTCTTTATGGCCCCTTGGAAATTAATTGTTGGTATGCATTGAGTTGGGCCTCTTAAGACCACATGATTTGTAATAACTCTACTCTATTAGGTGATATTTAACTTAAATAGAAAACCTTATATTCCATTGTGGTGGGTAAATAACATTACATGTATTCCAAGAACTAAATATTATGTGATTAGGTAATCAAAACTTACAAAATTCGGGTGGTTAGAAATCCTACCCATATCGTTGTTCTTGCCTGTAATCTTAACCAATTTGTCATAGAAGGCCTTTTTAATCCCTCCCACACTTCTTGGGTTCTTTTTCAGATATCCTATACATGTATAATCTGATTAAATGGATTCTAATGATTCTATTATTCTCTTCAGAATACTTTCTCATTGGACCTTACACTACCATTCCTCCTAATGATCTACTACTACTCTTCCAAATTCCCAAACTCCCTAATATTTATTGAAATTATAAGAATTGTTCATGGAAGATCCACATACTTCCATTTTATCGAATTTGACTGTATTTATTGAACTAGGGAAAATGGTGATGGATATAAAGGAAATAATTAATAAATGATGAAAAGAAATAAGGAGCAATTAAGATATTGAGGAAAAAATAAATTATATAGCCATCAGCCACTAATGATGAGAACAAAAATAGAAAGGATCTCATGAGGAGATATGAGTTTTAGTAATATGAAAATAAATTAAAATTTTGGGTTCATACATTTGTAATAAGATTTCAAATTATAACATTTTTCTCTTGAAAACCTTAGAGAGTGGATATAATAATTTAAATAATTATCTCTACCTTTACTGGGTTCATTTTACATGTTGGATGTGTCAATAATAGCTTCCATTGAGAATCTATTCCCAAATAACTAGTTGTTTGTAAGAACCCTTGTTTTTTCAGATAGTTGTTTTGAGTAGAAATTTGAATTTTTGATGTTGGATGCTCATAAGGGGTAAAATGGTCATTTTTCTCTACCATATGATCTTTGATAATTTTTCTGACAACTCTGTTGGTCCCGGAATAGGGATATTACCCTAGTACAGGAGTTTGGTGGAAATCTGTGTTGTTCGAATTTTAGCAGAATATTTAATATTTAATATTATTAAATTAAATATTAAATTATTCGCACATGTTCGTTTATCAATAAATTCTAAATGGATCATCGTATTGAGATTCTTTTTGCATCTTTGAGTCCGTAATGGGGAGTTTATCCTAGGGGAGGCATAAACTCATGTCGGGTGTCGGGGTCAGCCCGGACCCCTTTTTCTTCTTTTTCTTTTCTTTTCTTTTCTTCCTTCTCTTATTTCCTCCTCCTCCTTTTTCACATCTCCTAATCCACCCCTTGGTCTTGACCTATGGAAGATATAGATATTGAGAAAGATGGAGAGTTGGGAGGCAAGAGGAGTATCGATTCGAAGCTCTCGATGCGCTGAGTCAGCGTGCGGCAATCGTGAACCGTGAAATCAACCGAAGCTTCGGCGGTTTCTGCCCAAAGGTAGGGTCGTTTATGTTTTCACAATATATACCCTTTAAAAATTTTGTTTTAAGTCTTTAAAGCCTTATATTTCTTTCTTGTAATCCCATGGGGCTCAATCTGTTGTATCAGGGGTGAAAACGGGCGTTTTCAGGGATTTCCCGTCGGAAAACCCAGAATACACGGCGTGTATTCCATGGGATACATGCCATGTGTTATTACCATTTGGGAAAGATGAAGTTTTCTTAATTACATGAAGCGTACTTTTAGTACACTCCGTGTAGTTGGTGGCTGTGTGACGGGCCGTGTGAAATAGAACACGGAATGGTGGTTTTTAAGGAGTACACGTCGTGTACTATAAGTACATGTTGTGCAGTGGTACTTGGGCATGTGTTTTAGTGAAAAAAAACATGGGGTGACTTTTTGTGAATATTACATGCCGTGTACAGTGAATTACACACCGTGTACTATTACACAGGCAGTGCCAATATGTTCTGACCATGTACTACTTTAGTTTAGTAGTTTTGGGGATATCTTGGGCTCTAAAAGTCAAAATTGGGCATGTGAGTGGTCGATTCTGAGTGTTTTTTCACGTGTATTGAAATTGTGGGATCCTTTTGACATTTATAGGTCATATAAATTGGATTTTGGGGTTTCTATTTAAATTTAGGGGTTCTTCCTCTAGTTATCAAGTTCAATTTACACCTAAGAGTGAGACTCAGCGTGGATTATAGGTTGGGTGTCCGGACCAACTTAGTTGAGACCTTTAATAGGAGATGAGCTGTGAGATATCTCCCATAACCTATTCTTTAGATGACGTCTCCCTTGGGATACGTTCCCTTCTGGCCTATGAGGCTTTGAGACTGGGTACTTATAAGGATCCCCTGAGGGATGCCTTTGCTTGTGTGCTGACCTAGGGAGTCCCTTGTAGGATCTCTCTCTTTTTCTTCCTTTGATAGGAACCATGTTATGGAATTCCTATGTTGTACTTCATTTGAGGATTCTGTTTAGGAGTCCTCCCTTACTCTTCACTAAGGATCACGCGTTGGATGCCTTCGCTCGTGTTTACCTGGAGGATCCCGAGTATGATGCCTCCTCTGTGTTTGACTTGAGGGACCCAGCGGGTGCTCATGGTTTGATCGACCCTGAGTTGTTATGTCAGGTTTGGGTAGAGATGGTTATTGGGTTTTACATAGAACCCATGCCAAACTAGTGATCCCTTTGGGCTTTGGATGTATTGTTGGGTTGGGCGTTCGTGCCACCCGCACTGTTTGTTTATATCTGACTTGGTTTGCTGATGTTGTAGTGTTTACCAAAGGTGCTTCTTGTTTGGTGGCTGCTGAGCCTGATGCGATGCATATTTCTTGTTTTTCGGGATGCCTAATATTCCTTGTGTGCCTAAGTAGAGGTGGTTTGATTGTAAATAGTTTATTTTACCTTGTTATGGATGTGTTTTCCCATGTTGCTTGATTTTGACCGTTTGGTCTAGCTTTGCCTATTAGGCTGCCTTATTTCCATGCCTAGTATTATAAGGATGGAGTGGTTGTATTTTATGACATGATGTTATGATGTAGACTATTATCCAAGTAGTTATTGATGTTTACTTGGGCCGATACATGATGCTACACTTTCTTGACTTACACAGGGCCGTGAGAACCTAGTGTATAGACCATGGGGAGAATTGACATTGAGGGCTTATCCAGAGTGTCTTTTTAATTATACGATGCTAGACCAGAGTGGGGAATTGACGTTGAGTGCTTCCCCATAGTGTTTTTAGTTTCTCTATGTGGACCACAGGAGGAATTGACATTGAGTGCTTCCCCAGAGTGCCTTTAGTATGATACGAGACTATAGGGGGTATTAACGGTGAGTGTTTTCCCAGAGATTCTATGCTTAAGCTGAACCAGAGGGGTCATACTGAGTGTACTTCCTAGAGGGTTGATTGTGTTTCTAGGTAGGACCAGTGGGTATAGGCTTTGAGTACTTCCCAGATGGTTACCTGTTGTGTTATCTGGTTGTTTGTTTTTGATTGGTTAAACCAGAGGGGATAGGCTGTTAGTACTTCCCAGAGGGTTACTTGTTTTTGTTTAGCTTGATCAGAGACATAATTCCAGTGTTGTCCGAAGTAGGTAGATGTCAATGGGATTATGGACCCAGATATCTACTTAATGATACACATCTTGAGTGGAACGATGTCCATCTCAATGCCCATGCACAAGATGTCCAGGAGATCGGGCCTATGGTCTCAAGGATCGACTGTTGATGTGGTTTCTTATTGTTTAATTCGCCTAATCATGAATATTCATATTTATGTATATGTGTATAGGTATGTGACTATACATGTGTACTTATATAGATATGGACATCCATGGTGGCACTTACCAGTTGACAGGGATTACATACCCTGATTTCGACTGTGTTTTGACATTGGGATTATTATTTTTTTGTGTTCTAGCTATGCTGAGCACATTGTTGTTGCATACACTTTTAGCAGCACAGTTATAGGTTGCTTTTTGGGGTGCCCTACTGAGATTATTTCTCACCCCTACACGTGCACCTCAGTGTCCATGTATACCTTATGTCTACTTTTCAGGTTGATCACGAGTTGCATGGTGGATAGGGATGAGGCCCAGTGTTGCATGATCAAGCGGAGATGCTCAAGTGGTTCTACTGATCAGGAAGATGTAGTTCGACAGTGTCTGGAGATCGGGTATGTGGATTGGCTCGGAGTTAGTAGTAGATCCCTGTACTTTTACTTTCAGTTTCTTTTGTGCTTGTATCTGTATGGTCGGCCTAGTGTCTGGCTAGTGTTGTATTGTATTGCATAGTTGTTTGGGCTTTTACCGCATTTTACTATTACAGCTTTTTCTATTTCAGATGTTTATTGCTTCTACACTCTATTTACTTTCTGCTATGTTTGATAATTAGTTATTTCTGCTGTTTTCTTACTCTGGTATGAGGTCATAGTCTCCCCACTATCACACCCTAGGCCCTCGCTGCTAGTCGGCAGCCTCTGGCATACAGGGAGGCGCGCTTGAGGCTTTCTGGTGAACCGGCTCAGAGCACCGGTTTAGTGGCTCTCGGTTCGGGTCGTTACATTGTTTGTCTCTGAATATCTAATTCAAAAAATAGTTTCCATTTCATCATATCTCTTAATGACCCATACATTAAATATTACTTAAAATATTATAGTGGTTTGGTCTATAATATACTTTCTCAGTATATCCTTCTAACCTTAATGAATTTTCACCATGAAATTCTAACCTACTTAAAGAAGTTAGGATACAGTTTTCACATATGACCCTCAAATTCTCATGATATCTCTAGGTTTCTCCTATTCTGGAACAACACACACACACACAATTTGTATCTTATGACATTAAAGTGTCCTTTCCTAATAATCGATGATTCCTGTTGGGTACATCAACAAGGTATCATCGTCCTTGTTGTCTATCTCTCTCTCTAGTGGATACTGTACGATAGATCACATGTGTATCCCCTCATCTATGAGACATGTAAATCACTATGAACATGATAAAACTTTGTGGAAAATTCTAAGAACTTTGGATCCCTTTAATAGTGAAATTTTCTTGGAACAGACTAATAAACCCCAGCAGTGTCTTTCTTCCTTGATAAAATCTCAACAATCCATGTCGTGGTGTGACCTTCAAGAATATGTGATCACCCTCCTTGAACTCTGATGGATTTAATTGTAATTATATGTAGGAATTTTAACATACTTGATCTATCCTCATTCACTTATAGAACACAAGAACCTTCTACATTATCAAAAACAATAACACTATCCCCCTCAGTGATGACTATACAGTCTTTATCCCGAATTTGGGGTGACCTTCTAGGTTACCCAAATAGGGAATTGAAAGGTACAATTTCAATAGTATAGTGGTCTATTTTTTTATATAAAAACTATACCATGGTTAAGTGATCCTTCCTCCTCCATAGGTAATCTTAAACACAATCCCTTGACATAACTTGAAGAACCTAAATAGTTCACTCATCCAAGACATATTTTTGGAGAGGGAAACCTATAGTCAACAATAAAATAACCCCAAATTCATCCTATAAGATCCGATAAATTATGGATGTGAATAAATCATTTTAATGAAGCGATATTAAAATATTACCCATGTAATCATAAGATACCATCCATGTACAAGAATTAAATATTCTCTACCAAACTGTTCTCCAAAATTGGAATTAAGTGGGATGACATGGTATGATGGTTAATGATCATCCACATAGTTTAATATCCTTTATCTAAACATGGAAGTACAATAAAAAATTTCATCAATATTTCATCCAACTTCCACTACAGAACATAAAAGTTTTGTTTCAAACTAATAGATACATAGTTCTTTGTCTGCACCCGTTGATATGTGAGAGAACAGAAGAAACCCAAAAATACTCTACTTCGTACTTCACCTCTAATATGGAAACCTGATGTCCTTGTATATATTCATCACACCTAGATGTAATTATAAGAGGGAAGTGTTTAAATCCCTTTTTTCGTCTCATATAGAATGAATGGAACCAAATATCACCATCAAAAGAAGATGATGAGTTCCCCAGCTTTGAAAAATCCATCTGGTGAATTGTTTGAGGATATCAGATCATGTAGGACCTCAAAATCTGTAACGTCCCGATTTAGGGTTCCACACAACGGGTTCCCTGAACCCGGTTCGCCACATGACCTCAAGCGCATTTCCCCAAACGCCAGAGGCTGCTGACTCGCAGTGAGGGCCCAGGTCTGATAGTAGGGAAACTATGCCCTCATTTATCAAAGTGTAGCGCAGCGGAATATAATATAAACAAACAACAACAGCGGAAGATATAACAGTATATATAACGGAAATGGATAACTGGTAACAAAAAAGGAAAACCAGCAGTCATATATATATGAAGATGCAGCATGTATCTATTCTACAAAACAGCCAGAACATGTTACACTGCAATACAATACAATACAACTGAAGTACAAGTATAGAAAAGAAAAACAGAATGGCCAACGGCATCGCGAGCCAATGCTCGGTCCCATGCTCCCCTACTCCTCAGCAAAAATCAAGTACATATATAGGGACTCTTGCCCTTATCCACACCTACAGCAACGTAATCTGTTTGGGCCGAAAAGCATGACCCAAACAGGGTGTGAGAAATAAATTCCTAGTAGGCACCCACCAAAGGCTCGTGCCCAACTGTGTGAAATCGTGCAACAATAGTGTGTAGTAATAAAATGCAATAAAGTAAGAAGTACTAAAAGTAACTAACTTAACCAGTTATATTGCCATTTTAATATCCATTTAATCATTTAATTTAAAATATCACCACAGTTAATATTATAAATAAACAACCAATATCCTCAGACACGTACAACTTCTACCCTCAGGTAAAGATAATCCAACCACAAGAATCTGCCCACAGGCATACGGATATTGCCCACAGGCGTAAGAAGTGTCACCCACAGGCACAGAGTCAGCTGCCCGCTGGCATGGAAGAAGTTGCCCATAGGCTAGGTAGTATAATGCCCACAGGCTAATCACAACACTACCCTCAGGCTAAACAGGTAACCGGGCTGAGCCCAACATACAAAAAATAAGATACAAGAAATTCCTCTCAAGTCAATACTACAATTATCACTTTAAAGTCATAATATAAATAATTCATACCCTCAGGTATCCTGGCCAAATGGATAAAGAGAAGAACGCACCCCCGGGATGGTCCTGGATCTAAGCAATGATCCCAAACAACAGTTTTATAACTTTATTTAATCACCTATACAATTCTAGGTATCAAAATAGCCACGGCCTCAGCCACAAGATACCCCAAATATGGGTTCATGGCTCATAAACACACAAAAAACAAGACAGTTGGAAAATAAACACCAAGCCACCTACCTTTAATGCCAACGAATGATATACGTGAATGTCGATTCCAGAAACGCCCAAGAATGACGTAGATCTGACGTAGAAGAAAACCCGTTTAAACTTAAATAACTTTATTTGGAGGGAGAATTGGAAAGAACTGCTTAAGGAGAAGGGAGGGCTTACCCGCGTGGTTCCAACGTGACCGTCCGAGGCGGAAACGGATTCCAGACGTGCACTTGGCGGACCTTCAAAACTCCGGCCTCCTCTCCCAAGCTCTCTCTTCTCGTTCTAAGCCTTCCCTATGAACAGGGGAGGCTACTTCCCATTTTAAGCGAAGAAAACAAATTACACGACGTGTACTTCCGAGTACACGGTGTGTAATTTACATTTTTAAACTGTTCCTCTGGCGGCTTCCCACCAGCATGGCACTTTTCACCTGCCGACATGACTACATGGCGTGTCTTCACAAGCACACGGCGTGTTCTGTCGCACAGCTGGCCACCGCCTTACTATTCGCCTGCCGACTGACTACATAGCGTGTAAGGGACCACTACACGGCATGTAGTCGGTTCCTACAGCCTTCATTGCCGACATGGACACACACCCTGTGTACTCATCCCACACGACCAAAATTACACGGCGTGTGGAAAAGTACACGGCGTGTAATTCCAAAAATTCAGGATTTTTCCCCATTTTTCATATTTTCTCAAAAACACTTAAGGAAAAGATAAAAGAAGAAACTCATACCTCAAAATAAGAACCGGGTTCTTACAAACTTCCCCCCTTATATTAATTCATCCCCAAACTTCCCTTCCAAGGGTGGAAAAGATAAAGCTGAGAATAACTCTAGCCATTGAGCAGGTACATCGTTCTCCCGCTCCCAGGTTTCGTCCTGCACTCGGCCACGCTGCCATAGCACCCGTAAGAGAGGAACTGACCAGCCTCGGAGAAACTTCATGCTCCTATCAACGATACGAATCGAATGCTCCTCAAAGGACGCATCTACCTAAAGCTCAACCTCCTCGGGATGAAAAATGTGAGACAGGTCTGAATGATAGTGGTGCAACTGAGATACATGGAAGACGTCGTGCATGTATGAGTAACTCTATGGTAACTACAACCGATAAGCAACCAGCCATACCCTCTCCAGAATCTCAAATGGTCCCACATACCTCAGTGAAAGTTTACCTTGTCTCTTGATCCGCTTGTGTCCCAGCCTCGGGGAAACACGTAAGAAAACCTGATCCCTGACCACGAACTCCAAAGGTCATTTGTGGCAATTTGCAAAAGATTTCTAACGAGACTGCGCGGTAGCCATCCGCTTCTGAATCAGCTGGACCTGCTTAGAACTGTACTACACGAGACGTGGTCCCAGTAAAGCTGCCTCACCTATCTCTGACCAGCACAAAGGTGATCGGCAGGGCCTACCATATAAAGCCTCGTATGGTTCCATATCAATAGTTTCCTGAAAACTATTTTTATAGGAAAACTTGACTAGGGGTATATGCTTATACCAAGATCCCCCAAAGTCTAGGACGTATGCACGCATCATGTACTCAACCACATGTATAATATGCTCTGACTGGCCATCGGTCTGAGGGTGGTAAGCCGTGCTCAGAAGCAACTGTGTAACCAGTTCCCTCTGAAAACTCTACGAGAAACAAGATATAAAATGGGCATCCCTATCTGAAATGATAGAATGAGGGACCCAATGGAGACGTACGATCTCTCGGATATACAAACTTTCGAGCTTGTCAACACTGAAGGTCTCCTTGATCGGCAAAAAGTGATCCACCTTTGTGATTCTGTCCATAAAAACCCACACGGCATCATTTCCTCGAGGTGACCTCAGCAAACCAGTCATGAAGTCCATCGCGACATCATCTCATTTCCACTCTAGAATGGGTAAGTACTGTAACAGTCCGACTGGCCTCTGATGTTCCGCCTTCACCTGCTGACAAGTGGAACACCTCGAAACAACACCAGCTATATTTATCTTCATACTCGGGCACTAGTACTGACGTCTCAAGTCACGGTACATCTTGGTAACCCTGGGATGAACTGCCCAAGCTGAAGTATGAAACTCCCGCATCATCTCCTTGCGTATATCCCCTGGAACCCATAATCGTCCATGGAAATGAAAAACCTCATCATCACCTATCGTCCAACCAGGAAGAGGGTCCTCACTTGCTACCGACTCCCATAGAACTAGGCCTTCTGAATCAGATAGTTGTCTCATCCTCACTCTATCCAGGAGGGTAGATGTAATAGCTAAAGAGGAAATATAAGTCTTCCCCTGACTGTCATGAACCTCCAAATGCATCTCAGAGAACAAATCCATGAGCTTCCACTTTCCACTAGCCTCCTGCACTTCCTATATCTGAGTCTTCCTGCTCAGTGCATCAGCTACTGCATTACCTTTACCAGGTGTATAGGCAAGCTCAAAATCAAAGGACTGAAGGTATTCAATCCACCTTCGATGTCTCAGGTTCAATTCACGCTGAGTAAATATATACTTGAGACTTTTGTGGTCGGTAAAAACCACAAAATGTTCTCCCAACAGATAATGTCTCCAACAGCACAACGCATGCACAACTACATCCAACTAGAGATCATGCGTCGAGTAATTCCTCTCATGTGGCCTCAACTGCCAAAACCCTTATGCAACAACTTGATCGCCCTGCATCAATACTACTCCCAGCCCAATACCTGATGCATCACAGTAAACTGTATAGCTCTTCCCTTGCTCTGGGAGTACCAGGATCGGTGCTGATGTCAACCTTCCTTTCAAGTCCTGAAAGGCTGTCTCTCAAGCTTCTGACCAAATGAACTTCACACCCTTCTTAGTCAAAACCGTCAATGGCACTGCTAAGCAGGATAAGTCCTGTATGAAGCCTCTATAGTAACCAGCCATCCCCAAGAAACTCCATATCTCAAACACGTTCTTAGGATGCTCCCAGGAAACTACTGCTCTCACCTTCTCTGGGTCCACGGCAACTCCTGCCTCTGAGATGATATGACCTAGAAAGTGAATCTAATCCATCCAAAAGTGGCACTTTGAGAACTTAGCATATAGTTGGTGCTCACTCAGTGTACTCAATACGATCTCAAGATGGGTGGCACGTTCATGTCGAGTGTGAGAGTACACCAAGATATCATCCATGAACACTACCACAAAAGAGTCCAGATAAGGATGGAACACACGATTCATCAGATCCATGTAACTGATGGCGCGTTCTTCAGTTCGAACGGCATAACCAAGTACTCGTATAGACCATATCTGCTCCGAAAAGATGTAATCGGTATATCCGATGGTCTCACGTGCAGCTGATGATATCCTGACCTCAAGTCAATCTTCGAGAACACTCGTGCTCCACAAATTTGATCAAAAATATCATCGATCCTTGGCAAGGGATATCAGTTCTTAATCGTCAACTAGTTCAAATTCCGATAATCCACACAGAGTATGAGGGTACCGTCCACCTTCTTCTCAAAGAGAACCAGAGAAACCCAAGGAGAAGTACTAGGTTGGATAAAACCCTTTGCATGTAACTCCTCTAACTGCCTCTTGAGTTCCTGCAACTCAGGTGTGGCCATCCTATAAGAAAGAATGGACATCGGCACTGCTCCTAACACAAGCTCAATAAATAAATCCACATCTTGCTCCGGAGGTAGACCTGAAAAGTCATCCAGGAAGACATCCCTGAAACGATCAACCACTGGAGGGAAATCCTTCTGACAACTCCCCTGGTCGTCCAGATATAAACTCACAATCTGGGCTGTGACTCCACCTCACCCACGATGCTCTGGTCCTGCTCGACTCACTTGAACATCCCATTCTCCCTTGTATAGAAACTCGTCGCCCTCTGGTGACGTGAAACTCACCCTGCGACGATAGCAGTCCACAAAGGCTCGAAAGGGAACCAACCAGTCCATCCCAAGAATGACGTCATAAGCTTTCATCTCTAAGACATAGAGGTCCCAAAGGAAGTGACACCCACCGAACTCAAGGGGGAACTCCTTGCACTGACATACACCAGTCGTTCTAGTCACCAACAGAGTGTCTTGCGTTATGATATCAGAAAAAGTAGAAACACAGAGCCCAAGGCTCTCCACAATGGGAAAAGATATGAAACTATGTGTAGCACCCGTATCGAAAAGTACTAAAGATAAAACAGAAGGTACTAGGATAGTACCTCTGACTGTAGAAGGTCCGGGATCCTGCTCTTGCTGGGTCTGTTGCACTGCATATGCATGCCCAGTGTCACGGCCTGCGACACAGCCTGGCTACCCTGAGTTGTTCTGCCCTGCTACCTCTGAGATCCTGGTGTCTGGCTACCACAGCCACAACCACCATCTTTGCCTGCACGCTCGGTCGTATTCTAGTTCCCTGACTGGTAAGAAGCCACTTGTCCTTCTCCTACACAGGGAGTCTGCACATAACCCCTCTCACTAGCCATCAGTGGAAAGGCCCTGCAAAAGTGTTGCAGATGACCCATCCTGCCGTAAGCTCGGCACTCCACTAGGTCTCGTGGACACTGTGGCCTCTTGTTCCCCTCTCTACCACACTGGTAGCACATGACCTGGCCACCTGAAGAATTATTCTGACTGGTACTTCCACCCTGAGAAAATTCCATTTGTCTCTTCCTCTTGCCAGCAGAAATAGTACCAGTAACTGGTGTTGAACCACCCTGGCCCACACCACTGGATTCCTACCGGTTCCTCTCTGTAATCAGTGCCTGATTCACAATAGCTTGTACAGTAGGCAACCTGAAAACATTCACCATCGCTCAAATGTCATACCGAAGGCCATCCTAAAAATGTCTGGCTCTCAACGTCTCATCACCCACCAGCACGGGTGCAAAGCGCTGAAGCTCGGTAAAGTGAGCAGAATAGTCCATCACTGACATAGCGCCCTACTGCAGATTCATGAACTCTCTAGCTCTGTCTTCCCTCAGCGTCTCGGGAAATAAGAAGTCATAGAAAACTGCCTAAAAATCTTCCCACGCCATGTCCCTGTGATGCTCTGACTGGGTGGTAACATCCCACCACCTCTTGGTGGAATCACGCAGCATATACGTCGTGAGCTTAACCCTCCGCCCTGGAGGTGTCTCAAGATGCTCGAAAATAGTCTGCATTGATCCTAGCCAAGACTCCGCAGCCTGATGTCCGCCATCCTCTGAAAACATAGGCGGATTCTGCTGCTAAAAGATACGTGTTAGTTTAGCCATATATGTGGCAACCGGTGGTGCTCCCTGAAAGGTCTGCATGAACCGCAATAAGCCTTCACGGAACTGCGCCTCCGCGCCTGTGTTCGGTATAGAATCTAGTGCTGCATCTGGATCTACTGGAGGATTAAATGGTAGCCCATGTCCCACCATCTCTAGAGTATATTCGTCACCAATCTCTTGGAAAACAACGCGTGTTCTTCTAGGTAGAATGACACTTAAACGCCAAAAACACGCCTTTAGATTCAAGATTATCAAGACTAAAAATGAAGAAACCACAAATGGAACAAGAGAAAGAAGTCATTTCAAGATTTTCAAAACAAGACTACATGGCGTGTATAATGACTACACGGCATGTACTTGATTTCCTTTGCCCTGCCCAGGTCCTTCGACACGGCTAAGCCACAGGGCTTCCGTTTGAATGAAACTACATGGCGTGTATATCATCTACACGTCATGTATGGTGTTATTTCCAACTTCCCGTGTTGTTTGTGACACGGCTGACTACTCTACTTGACACAACACGGCGTGTTTACACCTGCACACGGCGTGTACACCACCCCATTTCCCAGCCACTCAGCTAACTCCACACAGTCTGTCCTCGGACAAGACTACATGGTGTGTTCCCACAGGTACACGGTGTGTTCTAGACAAGCTTCACCGACCCATGTTGTTAGTTACATGGCCGGACACACGAAACATGCTACATGGCGTGTACTCAAGAGGATTTCCCCGACCCGTGTTGTTAGTTACACGGTCGGGTCCCCAAGTCACACAACACAGCGTGTTCTTCATTAACACGGCATGTTCGTCTTAAGGTTTGCTCCACCCGTGTTGTTAGTTACACGGAGGACACCGGGTCAACACTACACGGCATGTACATAAGCTACACGGCATGTTCGCCCCAACCTCATCCCTTCCCCGTGTCATCATCCACACGGTCTGTGACACGGGAGGAGATTACACGACGTGTACTTAGGGTACACGGTGTGTACTCAAAAAGTTTACTTTTCTTCCCGAACGGAAGGCCATACACGGCGTGTTGAAGGTACTACACGGTGTGTATACTGGGTTTCCAGACATTATGCCTCAGAAACTTCCCCAAAACCCAGAAAATACTGAAAAACAATACCTAAGTGCCAAATTCCGATCTGTGAGGGGCCATACTCCCCACAAATCAAAGTTTGAAATCTTATCCGTGTTATAACCAAAATAAACAGCTAATGATCCACCAAATTCCGCTCAATGGGGGCCCATACTCCCCAAAAACCAAAGTTTGGAGTCCATTATTTTAACCGGCTCATACAAAAATACCCTATCACATAGCAGGTATTTATCAAGCAGTTATCACAACAGCATGCTTTTCTAGCACAACAACTATAACAACAACATGCAATTTCTATTGCACCTACATGGCATGGAAACTATGCATGGCATGTGATTTCTAGCATGTGACTAATTGATGCATGAGATGGCATACCCTCATCTCATCAGTTTTCAACTAAATAGAACCCAAGGATAAAATATAAACAGCACAATCACAAGTGCTTCACCCAACGCTGAAAATCAAGTCAACTGTCAAATTTGAAAAAATCAGAAAAATTGAAATAAATGAGGTATATTGGCTTTTCCCTGTACACAGGTTAGATACTCCCGGGCACAGCTTATTACCAACTACCATGTATGTCCTATCCCTGACTAAGGCTCCAAATAGTAAGTCAAAGAAAAGAACTCCTATGATACAACTTTGTAACGTCCTGGTTCCGGGTACCACGCAACGGGTGCCCCGAACCCGGTTCGCCACATGACCTCAAGAGCATTTCCCCAAATGCCAGAGGCTGCCAACTACCATCGAGGGCACAGGTCTGATAGTGGGGAAACTATTCCCTCATTTTTCAAAGTGTAGCACAGCGGAATATAATATAAACATACAACAACAGCGGAAGCTATAACAGTATATATAACTGAAATGGATAACTAGTAACAAAAAGGAAAATCAGAAGTCATATATATATGAAGATGAAGCATGTATCTATTCTACAAAATAGCGAGAACATGTTACACTACAATACAATACAATACAACTAGAGTACAAGTACATAAAATAAAAACAGAACGGCCAACGGCATCGCGAGCCAATGCTCGGTCCCATTCTCCCCTACTCCTCAGCAGTAATCAAGTGCCTGTATAGGGACCCTTGCCCCTATCCACACCTGCAGCAACATAATCTGTTTGGGCCGAAAATCAGGACCCAAACAGGGTGTGAGAAATAAATTCCCCGTAGGCACCCACCAAAGGCCTATGCCCAACTGTGTGAAATCACGCAACAACAGTGTGCAGTAATAAAATGCAATAAAGTAAGCAGTACTGAAAGTAACTAACTTAACCAGTTATATTTCCATTTTAATATCCATTTAATCATTTAATTTAAAATATCACCATAGTGAATATTATAAATAAACAGCCAATGTCCTTAGACACGTACAACTCCTACCCTCAGGTAAAGAGAATCCAACCACAAGAATCTTCCCACAGGTATACGGATATTGCCCACAGGCGTAAGAAGTGTCGTCCACAGGCACAGAGTCAGCTGCCCGTAGGCACGGAAGAAGTTGCCCACAGGATAGGTAGTACAATGCCCACAGGCTAATCACAACACTGACCTCAGGCTAAACAGGTAAATGGACCGAGCCCAACATGAAAACAACAAGATACAATCAATTCCTCTCAAGGAAATACTACAATCATCACCTTAAAGGCATATTATAAACAGGGAATACCCTCGGGTATCCTGGCCAAATGGATAAACAGAGGAACGCACCCCCGGGGTGGTCCTGGATCCAAGAACTGATCCCAAACAACAGTTTTACAACTTTATTTAATCACCTATACAATTCTAGGTATCAAAATAGCCACGGCCTCAGCCACACGATACCCCAAATATGGGTTCGTAGCTCATAAATACACAAAACACACAACAGTTGGAAAATAAACACCAAGACACCTACCTTTAACGCCAACGAACGATATACGTGAACGTCGATTCCAGAAACGCCCAAGAACGATGTAGATCTGACATAGAAGAAAACTCGTTTAAACTTAAATAACTTTCCTTGGAGGAAGAATTGGCAAGAACTGTTTAAGGAGAAGGGAGGGCTTACCCACGTGGTTCCAACGAGACCGTCCGAGGAGGAAACGGATTCGAGACGTGCACTCGGCGGACCTTCAAACCTTCAACCTCCTCTCCCGAGCTCCCTCTTCCCGTTCTAAGCCTTCTCTATGAACAGGGGAGGCTACTGCCCATTTTAAGCAAAAAAAACAAAATACACGGCATGTACTTCCGAGTATACGGCGTGTACTTCCCATTTTTAAATTGTTCCTATGGCGGCTTCCCACCAGCGTGTCACTGTTCACCTGCCGACATGACTACACGACGTGTCTTCACGAGCACATGGCGTGTTCTGTCGCACAGCTGGCCACTGACTTACTATTCACCTTCCGACTGACTACATGGCGTGTAAGGGACCACTACATGGTGTGTAGTTGGTTCCTACACCCTTCATTGCCGACATGGACACACGCCCCATGTACTCATCCCACGCGGCCAAAAGTACACAGCGTGTGGAAAAGTACACAGTGTGTACTTTCCAAAAATTCAGTATTTTCCCCATTTTTCATATTTTCTCAAAAACACTTAAGTAAAAGAGAAAAGAAGAAACCCATACCTCAAAATAAGAACCGGGTTCTTAAAAAATCAATGTATAGAAACTAATTAATCCCCTATGTGTTAAAGTTACTTAATGTTCCAATTACATCAATTTAATACATAACATGTAACTTACTCACTTAAGACAATTGCATCAAGACCAACTACTTATATTATTTCCCCAAAAACCAAGAATGAGATTTTCTACTAAGGGAATCTTCCGCCACATTTTCCTTCTATGGAGTATTAATAATCTCTATGTTATATTCATGTGGGAACTATAACCAACACCTATGAATTAATTAAAAATATATCACAATAGAGATTCATATAAGACTCTTGTGGGTTGTGTGGACTATGAACCACTCATCAAGAAGGTGATTTATTGAAGTCCTTAATGTGTAAAACACTATTTATGGATCCAAATAATGGTTTTTAGTTATAATTGCATGATATCAAATTTATAGACAATAAAAAAATCCCCATATAATTATAAATATTAAAACTTCTAAGACCATATCAAGAAGAATCATAAAATACTACATAATCAACCCCCTATATCTATAAATATTGAAACATTAGCACTATTTATCCTGTACTTCAGTACCTCTAAAGCTATATGGAATCACTTAGAAAAAATAATATTCTTCCCTCATTGAGTAAAGGTATTCATGGGATCCAAAATTATTTTAATTTTCACCAATAATATCCGGTAATATACTCTAAATTAAAGGAAGCTCTCAACTTGAAACACAATATTTAGTTACTCCTATTAAATCACTACCGTTGTTTTTTGTGGGTTTACACCTACTTCATGCTATAAGAAAATCCATAACTAACTCTTTAAGAGATTATAATAGAGTTAATTTCCTTAATAAATGTCCAAGACAATCCTTGACACCGCTTCCCATACAATGCCTCAAAAGGTTCCATATTCATACTAGAATGAAAACTATTATTATAAGAAAACTCAACTAAAGAAAGATGATGATCCCAACTTCACTGATAGTCCATTGAACAAGCTTGAAGAATATCCTCCAAAGTTTGAACCGTTTGTTCTAATTACCCATCTGATTGAGGATTAAAAGTTGTACTAAAATTGAATTTTGTTCCTAATGACTTCTGAAGGCCCTTCCAAAAGTTAGAAGTGAACCTAGGATCCCAATCAGATACAATGGAAAGAGTAACTCCATGAAACCTAGAAATATCTTTAAGGTAAAGTCGATAAATATAATCCAAATACATTGTATCTCGAATAGAAATAAAATGTTCATATTTTTTCAGTCGATCAAAAAAACACAAATTTCAGTATTACCTTGAGATGTCTTAGGAAGTCCCACCACAAAGTTCATGGATACATTCTACCATTTCCACTCTGGAACTGGAAAATTATGAAGCATCCCCTTTGGTAACTGCCACTCTACTTTAACTTGTTGACTTGTTAAACATTTCCTAGTAAAATCAACAATATCTCTTTTCATTCCATCCCACCAATAATACTTCTGAAGGTATCTGTATATCTTAGTACTACTAGGATGAACTGAGAATGGAGAACTATGAGATTCACTCAAAAAATCTTTCTTTAATTGGGTATCACAAGGCACACACAATCTTTATCAAGGTTAAATTATAGAAACTTACTCATTTTAACCAATTCTACCTTTTCCTATAGCTCATGGTCTTCCTTCTGCACTTTCTTAATTATGTCTGATAATTATGACTGCACTGAAACCAAAAACAAAACATAGGTATTTCCTACACCAAAAACTTCCAAGACAAAATTTATCAAATCATTAATCAAGGGATCATGTTCCAAATGTAAGATGGTTAATGATGCTTGATGTTTTAGACTCAAGGAATCTACCAATTTGTTTGCTCTTCCCAGATGGTAATTGACCGTGAAATCAAAATACTATATCAGTTCAATCCATCTTCTCTCCTCGTGTTTAATTATTTTTGGGTGAATATATACTTTAGACTTTTATGGTCAGTATATATTTGACATTTGGATCTATATAAATGATGCCTCCAAATTTTCAAAGAAAAAACCACAGCTTTTAATTCCAAATAATGTGAGGGATAATTTAAATCATGAGGTTTTAGTTTTCTTAAAGCATAAGAAATTACCTGATCATTCTGCATCAGAACACAACCAATTCCCTTCAATAAAGAATCATTGTAGATGAAAAACTCACCATTTCGGGAAGGCAAGGCCAAAACCAAAGTATTCGCCAATCTCTTCTTCAGTTTCAGAAAATAAACATCACATTCTTATGTAAAAATAAATTTTACCCCTTTTCACATTAACTTAGTTAGTGGGCTAGATAATCGTGTAAATATTTTAGAAAATCGTTGGTAATAACTTGATAATCCAATAAAACTACAAATCTCTGTAACATTTGTGGGTCTTTTCCATTCATCAACCTCTTTTGTTTTGGAAGTAACAAATTTTATTCCATCTTTATTTACAATGTTCCTAAGAAAATAAATCTGTTGCAACCAAAAATCACATGTGCTGAATTTTCAATACAATTTATTTGCCTTTAAGGTTTTCAAAACTACCCTTAGATGTTTTTTATGCTCCTTCTTATTCTTAGAGAATATCAGAATGTCATCAATAAACACAACCACAAACTTATCCAAGAACTCATGAAATATTATATTCATAAGATACATGAATATAATAGGTGAATTAGTTAATCCAAAATGACATAACAACAAATTCATAATGCCCATATCTAGTACGAAAATCTGTTTATGGGATGTCATCCTCCTTCACCTTGAGCTGATGGTATCCAGATCTCAAGTCAATCATGGAAAAGTACTGAGCTCCCTGGATATGATCAAGCAAGTCATCGATGTGAGGGAAAGGATACTTGTTTTTAATAGTGATTTTATTCAAAGCTCTATAATCAATAAAAAGTCTCATGGAACTATCTTTCTTTTTAATGAACAAAATAGGATCACCCCATGGTGAATTTCTAGGATGAATGAATCCTTAATCAATAAAATCTTATAACTAATTTTTCAATTCAAGAAGTTCCAATTTATCCATTCGATATGGGGGTTTTGAAATTGGCTTAGCATCAGGAACTAAGTTAATTGTGAATTTGACTTCTCTATCAGGTATGACACCGGGTAACTCATTAGGAAAAATATCAAGGTACTCATTTACCACAGGCACATCATTAATCTAAACAGTTCCCTTGTTTTCAAAAATATGATCAAGATAACTTTGATTTTCATCTTTCAATAGTTTCTCAGCTTCCTGATATGTTATCAATTTTATGGGTTTTTTCTTGTATACAAACTGAAACCCTTTCTGAAAAACAACTTCTTTATCTCTACCGTCAATCTTAGCATGATAAACAAAAATCCAATCCATTCCCATAATAACATCAAACTCTTACAAGGGAAAAACAATAAGGTTTGTAGGTAACATCTTTCCACATACCACAATAGAAATATTCTTATAATTACTCTTTGCTATAATATTTCCCCTAGTGTTTTAACTATAAGTTTTGGTCTCATTTGTTGAGGTGATATTTCCAATTTATCATAAAATTCCATATATTCGATGGATTCCACCACAATTTATTGCCTATGTTAGCTGATACATTACTATCACAAACAACTCAGTTCAAATCCCTACCATTCTGGGCTACAGATTCGAAAGGATGTCATTATTTTAGTGCCTCTCCTCTTCAGATTCCCTATTTCTTCTGTGGACAACCATTCTGAACAAACATATCTTAGTCTAAGCGATATGGTAATATTTAAATTCTATAACATTTCAAATTAATCATATATTAAAAATAATTTATGGTATTCTATTAGCATTATCCTAACCCCAAAATTTATCTAAACCATCCTCTAATACCAACTATAAGGACCCAGCCTTATTACTTTACATAATCTTGAATTTAGTCAAGAAATAGATTCCCTTCACATTGAGTATATTTTAAAGTTTAGAGATTTAGAGAATTGGGACATAATACATTTATAACATTACACATTAATATAGAGTGGATACCATAAAAAGAGTATTTATTTCTTCCAAAATATAAAACTTTTCAAATAAAACATGATTTCTTTGACAGTTATTCAAACATTTAACTTGGATTCCTTCTTTTTCTTACACATCCTCATAACCTATGAAAATAATTTAAAAACTTGGGATGAACACAAAAAGATCAGTAATGGGTATAAAAAGAAGGAAAGAACGCATTATTCCATGAATACTTGTAATGTATGAAATCATTTTCAAAATACATACTTGTCACCCATATATACTTACTTTGTGAAATATGAGATTTCCAAAAGATTACCACAAAACATAAGAACAAAAATAGAACCATAAAGGTATATTATGGAATTGCTTACACAATCTTGTAACCCTCTTGGCTACCATATAATTTTTAACCCTCACGGCTACCTTACAATTTGTGTAACCATCACAGTTATAGTTGGAGTAACCATGCGGTCGGCCTCCAACTTACACATACCCAATTAATTGGATAGAGATATAGGTCTCACCATTAGTCATAAAAAATTCCCAATAACCATAATATAATCATACAACATTTTGAAATTTGTAAAATAGGATTTTAAAAGATGTTTTTAAAAGAAAAGTCCCTTATAAATATCATATAGTTGAAGAGATACTTAATAGAGTGGATGGTATATGTATATACACTGTAAATACACATTATTCATCATAATATAAAAAAATTCATCACACAAACAATTTTAATACCACATAAATAATGAAGTGGAAGCTTAACCTAAAGAATGGAAATCTGGTTAAGAATTCCCTTACCTCAGGTTTTTCTTACTTCAAACTCATTTAAACCTTCTATATAATGGTTAAAAGAGTGTAATTAATATCTTAAAGAAACATATTCTTGTTTATAACTTCTTATATGATCATTTCATAACATCATTTCACCCTTTAATTATTTGTATTTTGTTCCTTCCATTGTTTTGGGTGCGTTCTTTACATGTTCTCCATGATCGGTTCATGATGGATATTCTTATCGATTAAAAGTGAAACTCAAAAATTGGAACAGAGTGGTATTTACATATTTATAGAACCATAAATTATACCATTTATCATTTTCAATTCTTACATGAGGATGAGTAATAAGTTAAAATAATATTGATATTTGTTTAGGTCATTTTGGCGATTTTTCAATCGCAATGAACTTATTTGTTTTATAAATTAATAAAATGTGTATAAAATGATTTGAGAACCTTAAATAAAATATAATAAATAAATTATAATCTGGTTCGACCATAAAAATGGTTTCATGACCTATCTTTAAGGAATTAAAAGAAATTTAAATCGCATCGTCCATGATGTCGGTAATTCGACACATCACAGACGGTGTTTTAATTTCTTGAATAAGTGGGAGATGAAAAGAAATATAATTGTGAGTATGCCATAAACATGATGAAATCCATAATATGTAAGATACTGGATCATTAATACCTATTGGATATGGTTAGGTGATTAAAGAAGAATAATATAAAAGAAAATGAAAACAAAAGAAGGAAAACAAAAGAGGATGTTTATCTCTTGAACTCTTCTCCTTGAGATCCTTCTTAAGGCCTTTGGTTTTAGCCTTTTGGTGAGACCATAAGCTCTATGATGTGGGGAAGAGACTTGGGAGGATAATTTGGCAGAACTTAGGTAAGTCTCAAGGCTTGAGAGGTGTGGGAGGAAGAGGGTAATGAGGGTGGTATTTATAATGGAGGAGAGAAGGTATTTTACATTATTTTAATCATTATTATAATATTTTCACTCAAGACTATGAATAATCTTAATTCATGTGTCCCAAAATAGTAATAATGGTATTTCATTTATAACCAAGTGGGATTACATCACTTATGATGTCATAACTAGTGTATTTAACTAATAATTTGAATATATGGTATTTTACCGTATTTTACCGTATTTCAGTATTCATCAAAAATTCAATAATTTCAGAAAAATACCAATAATTCACCCTAACCATTTTTCTACTTGTATAATTCAAAAATGAACTCCATTTTTTGAAAATAATTTTCTAAATATTATTAATTTAATTTTTAAATAAAATCATAATTTATTCAAAAATAACAATTTTAAAACTATAACTGCTTTTATTTCACGTTGAAAAATTAACCCATATGTCATTATATTGAAGCATTAAAAAAATAATAGAATTTACTATTCATTATGGTCATATGACTATTCATACTACAATTCGTAAGGGTATGTTACTATTCACCAAAAATTAAGTTGGTTCTATTAGACTCTAAATAACTTACTGAACACAATTTTAGATGACTGTTTTTCGAAATTCAAAACATAATAGTGGAAAAATTATGTTTAAAGGCTAGTATTAAAACAAATTTTCATGCATTTCAATTTTTTTTTTAAAACTTGGGGTGTTACATACTCATCCAAGACACATAGTCTAGAGGTAAGTCACAACCACAACATACCAACCCCAATAATTCAACTCTAAGATTCCACGAAGCAATCATTTGGGAGAATACATTCCTGAGTCCGATAGCACTAATGATGTTCGTCATAGAGGTACTACTTTTCAAGTCTCACCATAAGAGAGATAATCTAAAATATATGAAGATATAGATACAATACAATATATGGGGATCATAGCAAGGGCCAGGGGGTGATACCGACAACCCAATCTCGATTAACTCACCAAGTATAGGATCAGTGCCCGGATAGTGTTAGTCACGTTGATTCTGAGAACTCCGCCTAGGGCATGAAAAATGAATATAGGATCCTCCTCCGGACCTCTCGGGGAATTCTAATAAATCTATCCAGGAAGTCCTATTGATGTGATCATGGTCCTATGAGTAGGAAATGATTCGCACCAACCTTTAGGGAAATGAAAAAGGGAAAAAACCCTAATGAAACTTGTATAAGATATATAGGATAAGTGGCTCAAGCCATGTAGTAAGAGTTACATGGTGTGTAGTAGGGTCACACGTCGTATCCCTGGACCCCAAATATTTCCCGCGTACAACAGCTCAAGTCTTTAGAACATGTCGTGTAGAATAGGGGGTACATGATGTGTAGAGGGAGTCACACGCTGTGCTCTTCTATATAGGGTCCTTCCATGTACTTTTTCCATATGTCGGTACCTGACGTCAGCTCATGTATGCCTTCCCATGTACCAGTACATGGGGTATCCCATGTACCTGTACACGGGGCAGCACGTGTACTCGGTACAAGACATTCCATGTGGGGGGGTACTTGTCGTGTAGGAAACCTGTGTACTTCACCTCATGTCTATGTACTTCCCATGTACATTCCAAGTCATCCACTAATGAGCACACGTAGTGTAGCTGGGACTACATGCGGTGTGTCTCAGGTTTTCCAGAAATCCATGTTCTTCTTCTGCTCATTCTGATCTATCTCTCGAATCCCACTCCAATGCTCGGTTCACCTAAAAACTCTAGATCAAAGGTTATATAGTCACTCTAACACTAAATTGATGGTATTCGGGCCTTGAAATGGCTAAAAAAATGTGATCATAGGTGTTTTATACCATTGTTGAAGAATGTGGATTTAGAACCCATCATCATTTGATCCACTTTCACACTCGTCGTTATACCTCCTACAAGTTGTCCCAATGTTGGATATCTAGTTTTGGATCATTGTGCTAAGAATCAATGGCACAATGATATATTGTTCAATTTTAGGGGGAAAACGAAGAATTAAAACCAAGAACATAAGAAATTGAATGAGAAAAACACAAAAATTGAAAACTATGATCGATGTTTGTGTCAATCTTGGTTCATCACCATTAGAACAGTAAATGGATAAAAAATTCTCTATAATCAAATCCTAATAAATCCTGTAAATAAATCATCCTGTAATTATGATCAATCCACGGGCTAGTTTATTCAGGGATTAGTCAGTGTTCATCATAGGATTTATAAAATGGGAAAGAAAACTCAAAATAATGCATCATACTTGTATTTTTATTGCTCACTAATGAAGATTGGTCATGGTGTTGTTATCATTGGTGAGATCTAACAATATTGGTTTCTCTAATCTTGGATCTGAGATTTCACTATCATGTGTCAGAGGGATTCTCTAGAGGTTCTCTCTCCAATGTATCAAGGGAATTCTAGAATTATGAGGCTAACCCTGGATTTTTGAAAAAGGGGCTTATTTAAATTTTAATCGGTCGTTGCATCAGTATTTGAAATAAAATAAATTTTATTAATTTATTTTATTCATTTTTACACCCATGATAACTTTTTCACAAGAGACCTGTGTCGACCAATGTTAGGTCACACCTAGGGTAAATTACCTCTTTTGAACTCAGTGATTCCCTTTTATTTCTAATCTGAGAACCCATTTAGAAGTTATTATACTTTTTTAAGACAATAGTGCATGCATATTATTTAATATTTTAATTTATTTAAAACATTTATTCTGGTCACATCATGCCTCATAATCACACTCCATCTCAACACCTTGTCTCAAAATCAATTCATATAATATTTAAAAATAATACACAGAAAATTCGAGACATTATATGCTATGTTTTGGAAGACTATCCTCAAGCTATATTTCATTCTCATTTTCTCTCCTAGATAACTCTTCTCTTCTTTCAGTTGTATTTCATAAGTGTGTACTTCATTTGTAATCTCTAAATATTCTTTCTTATTACTGGATGTGTTCACTTCTCGTTCTGATTTTTATAGGATGTATTTTTTTAAAATCATTATAGGATCCTAGAAAAATATCCTAGTTTTATACCAAGTGGTGGTTTCTTTCACTCATTCAAGAAGTCCCTGGGAAAAAGGACTGGTGCTGGTGAAAATCACTAAGCTCTAGTAATTGACTGTTTGTAGGGTGGAATAAGGTATTTATATTCCCAAAACCACAATAAATCTCTTATGTCCGCTATTTTTATTATAGTTTTTATTTTTATTTCTTATTTGTTATATGAATAGATAAGATTCTTCTATATGTTTACAGAGGGTGGTTTTATGTGAAACAAATTTCAAGAACTCAATTCACCCCCCCCCCCTCTTGAGTCTTTGTTAAATTGTTCTCCAACCAACAAAAAACATTTTGGATACCATCCAAAACTACTTTTGTAAAATATATCATTCATTTTCACCACATGTTATATAATATTTTACAAATTGTGAATAACCATAAAAACATATTTTGGATATCATCAAAAACACTTTTAGGGTTACTCTCAATGTTTTATATAAACACTTTGTAACATAACTTTTCCCTAATTCAAACAACCACTAATTTTTACCCCACATGCCATTTTAGAATTGAAAATAATTATTAATTTATTAATTTATAAGTTTAATAAAGAAGAAACATATAAAAAAAGAATCAATGTTTCTTAACATACAGAAAAATCTAATGTGGAATCTATCAAACACATGTGTCTTCATACTTTTTTCCACCAGTTGTATCATATACAAGTATTCGTAATCACATAATTTCTTTTTCCAATGCATATATTTACCATAGGACATGGATTATATCAATCTCATATATCACACTCATATATTCTCAATTATCCAAGTATATACTAACCAAACAGATTAAACATGCCTCATTTCATTCATCTAAGTGGATGAGTACATTATATACCATTCATCAAAATAGATAAGTACAAATCATATTCCTTGTCTAGGTTTAGACAAACACTTCATAGGCCTATCTCAATAAAGTTCCAAGATGTTATACTTATCACAAGAGAGGGAAAATACCTTCTTAGTTAATCCTCAACCAACAATATGATCAGAAACATACCTAAACACCCCCTAATTAGCTCAGCCTCAAGGTATCTTTCCAACATCACGTATGGGAATTTAATATGATACATTCACTATTAGTATATCAAAAACATAGTCAATGAAAATCTATTTGGTATACTTTCCATGTCATCCAAAACACAAAACTCATGTTATGTATCATCGTCATGTTCCATATCCCAATTTGAAATCTTATTTATGCTAAACATATCAATCTATCCCAACATATAATATTCCATGTTTATCATCAATTAAGGATAACTCAAAGTTGTGCCTTGAAAGGTCAATTATTATTTTACATCTTGAAATATATGAAACCAATGTGAAAGAAAGATAAATTGGATATTTTAATTTGTATAACATGATACATTTTAAATTATTAAACTTATTTAATAATACTAACAAAACCATATACAACATCCCATATAATATAATTCATGAGATGTGTTATGCTTACTGCACTTGTAGGGATTTATTAAACTCATTAAATATCTATATAATTATGAACACTTATATATTTTATCATGAATAAAACCTCCTACTAAAATATTTTAGTGAGTAATATTTATTAAGATTAATTTTTTGAACAATAGTGAGTCTTGGGAATCATATTCCTAATGGATAACTCATTAAAAATGGTATTCAAACACATTTACTATAGAGAATAAAATTTTATGGTGTTAGTAACTTTTATTGTCTATTTATAATTATTTATAAGTTCATCATCATCATCACGGATCCTTTCCATTTAAATTCTTCTTTGCGATCATTTGTTAAAAAATGTAATTTTTTACATTATATTTATTTATAAACACATCCTAAACTATTTTAGGATATAAATGTACTTTCACATTAAATATAACTATTTTATATTTTATTTATTACACTTTTAACTTCTCTAAGTCCAAATATACTTCCACTAGCCACTTGGAAACTATAAATTCTCTAAAATATCATTCTAAGATACACAAACTCTTTGTGTTAGGAAATAAAAATCATTTATAAAAGTTTTAATATTTAAAAAGTAATTGTTAAAACCCATATATTATACGGTATTCTATGTGTTTGATGAAATATTCTGAAAAGAAGATTTTATTCTTTGAAATATGCCACTATTAGGTAGTGGGAACTATTTACCTCATATTTTAACAAATATCTTGGATAAAAAAATATCATAATATTTTTTTCAACCATATTATAATGTTTGATGAATCATAAACAATTTTTATAAAAAACAAACATTTTATTTATTCATGAAAATTCTTTTTTTTACAAATAACTTCTCTTATCACATAATAGAAATGATAGAAAATACACATCCTCTATTTATATTCATCTGAGCATTAAAATAATAATTTTGATTCAATTTCTTAATGCAGTAACACTTTGATTATTCATTTAAATATAGACTATAATCTCTATTAATCCTTCACTTGAGTATAAACTCCTATATATTTTTAATAATTATAAAATAAACATTTAATATAATATACTGAAGTGACTTGTGGATGTTTGAATATTCAGTTATATTTATTTTCGATATTAAGAAATTCAATTTATGATAAAGAACAATAAAGTGGCTGCCATTATACATTAAAAGGATAGTATATCTCATATTGTCAAAGGAAGTGAGAAGGTTGCCCATAGTTTTGGGTAAATAAGTTTAGAGTTGTTTCCATGTACAATACAAGGAAAAGTATAAAACATAATATGATTGTAGAGTTGGTGTGTATATATATGTAAAGCGATAAGTAAAGAGAATCATTGTCTATAATGTTCAAAAGGAAGTAGAAATGAGATACAAAAGAGATGTAAACTGAATCTGGTTCTAGAAAACTTGTAAATGTTGTATTTAAAATGTCTAAAATAGGGTAAAATCTTATAGAAGCTAGTTTAAGTTATGTAAAATATAACCATGGAGTGTTACACTTAAAGGTTTATGAAATCAGCGTTAATATTACTTTGATGATGGATTAAATTGGTTTATTTTGAACATTTAATTTTTTAGGTAAAAATATTATCTTGAAATACATTATCTTGAGTATTTACAAGCATCTAAGTACCTTGGAAACAAGCTAAAAGGTTTGGAATTATTTTAATAATTCATAGAATTATTTTAATAATTACTAGTTTTCTTTGGATATTTTATAAGGTTATTGAGAGTGATTGATAAAATTCATAGTTAATTTAAATATGCTTTAGGGTTATTTTCTGAAATTTAGATGTAATGGTAGAAAAGTGGCCAAGTCTAGAACAGTATGTGCATATAACGTCCCATGTTCCAAACTGTGGAAAATTTTCCAAAGGAATTTAAAGTTTTATTTTTGTGGTTATGTTTTCATGAATTTAAGAAATTAGAGTGAGGTTGCAAGGGTTTTAAATTCCAAAAATGATTTTTTTATATGTGAGTAATGTTTCAGTGGAATTCTTGGGAGTTTCAGTGAACACCGGAGGAAGAACAGACATGATAGGCTACTCGAATTAGATACTCATGTACGTTCACTTTTTGAATAAAGTTCATGATGTGAATGGGATTCACAAGATGTGTCCAATGGATATAGAATGTGAAATCATGAGGGACTTACCTGTATAAATTCATGACATGTATCTCATTTACGTTGTGAATTTGGTTCAAATCATGAAATCAGTTCACATCATGAATCATGTGGGGTAACTTCTAAAAAAATGTTAACAGGGGCTCAGCACATCATTTACTTTCATCAATAAAATAATAGGTCATGTTGGAGCTCTCGATTGGTGCTCTTATCCCTCCATTCTTCACTGATCAAAGCGATCTTTGGTGCATTTTGACGATGTCGGCATGTAAGATCTTCTGCAACCTCTCTTTTTCAATATTATTCTTCCTCTATTTTTAATTTTTGGATTTTCTATTTAGGGTTCTTCATCGGATCCACCATAGGATAGTTTAATAGACTATTTCTGATATGTTTTTTACTCTTAATATATACTTATTATGAGGCTTTGGTAAATTAAAATTCCAGTTACAACCTAAAGGGTTTTTCCTTTATAGATTGGAATTACAATTTTCTTTAACTAAGCCCAATTATGATAACATTATGGATAAATCAGATAGATAAAATAAACTTATAAGATAAATTTCCTATTTTTTATAGTATTTCATTTAAATAAGTAATTCTTGAATGATATTTTAATATAACTTGCCTATATTTCCATGTGGTGTAAGATATATAAAGTACCAAGAACTTTTGATTTATTACTATTACTTGGTGTTCATAAATGTAAATTAGATAAATGGTCTAAAGACAAACTTAAAATAGTGTTCATAGCTCAATACTCATGTAAGGGTTAATCCTTATGTTGATTTTCTAGTTTCTTTGGAATGGGAAAATGAGAATTTACCGTAGAATTATTCTTCTATCTATTTAACCAAAATGATAGGAAGTAGAGCCAAGTAGACTTTTTTGAATGACTCTAGTTTTAGGATTTGATGTCTTATGCTAAAAAAGAAGGGTTTATCTCATTTTTGGTAGCACCCTCAGAACTAAATGCATTTATAAATTCTATGATGGGTTTTCTAATGTTAGGTGGCACTCGGGTGTTATTTTTTCAGAGTATGACTCTTAATTCTAAAATGAAACCAATGTTTAAGGGGTGGTTGTGTGATAAATTTACCCTTGTTAAAGGTGTGATAATAATTTAATGCTTGGATTAAGTGGGTTAGATATACCTAGAGTAAGGTCATCCACTTGTTAGATCATGTAATCTACTCCCCTTTCAGAAATTCATAATTTCATTGGGCCTACAAATTAAATGATGATAAATGTATGAGTTTCATTGTTGTGAATTATTAGGGTAGTTCATGTCAATATATGTGGTACCCATCGATTTGATGAAAATAGTGTAATGAACTGTATGAGTTTGGATGGAATAATTAAATCTTGGAGTTGTTATTCTTCAATCATAGTTCACCTTCAAGGTAGAGTGACATGAGCGTTAAAAGAAATCTAACTTATCCCAATGTTTAGAATGATTTTGTAAAAGGACGAACTATTATAACACCACCAGTCAGGTTGGTTGGATTTTATGACTACTGTTATAGCATGTGTGTTTATAACTTGTGAGGAGTGTCATGTGTATAAATGAAGGTGAATCTAATTTATTTCACCTTCAAGCAGCGGGTTTTTCCCTATTTTCAAATTGGTTCTTGGTAACAATGTGTTGGCCACGTCCAGGACCCGCGATCAGTGTTCAATAGAAGGTTTTCCATTTGATGAGTTTATATTCTCATTTAATGATGACTATGACATTCCTAAGATAGGTAGAATCACGTTTAATAGGTTCTAGCATATCCTTCCATGTAGAGGGAGCACAATAGTGCAGGACCAATTGGAAATGGTTGGCACTACTTTTGAATGCCCATGAGACTAGTCAGTTTTAAGACATATCAATGATTATGAGGCATCATGATGATGATATGGTCTATAGTGTATGAAACCTTTTAAAACACCATTATTCAGTGATGGAATTTGATGTTTGTTAGTGAGGGACCACAAGATTCCTTAGGTGGTAAAGGCATCATGGAGAGTTGATGATGATGCTTAAATGGTTCCATTTTTCTTCCCTATGTGCAGTTGGATATGATTAGCTATAAACCATGTTGGGTACTTCATCTTGTATATTGTGGGATAATATCTAGTCTTACAGGAAATTGTTGATAACCTCTTAGTGTACTATCAGTTTAGAAATAATTATTACCCCTATCTTGACATTATTTAGGGTACACAAAGAGAGTTTCAGTTATACACTAAGATAAATAAATAAGTTAATCCCCTTGTTGTATTGATAAATATACTCTTTTTGAGTTTCACTCTAGGAGCATGGTTAACCTTGGAG